>JAKOGI010000093.1:950000-956707 GCA_029747015.1 Carnegiea gigantea | reverse complement strand
ATATATATGCAGACACACACACATGCGCGCGCGCACACGCACACACACGCATATATATATATATATATATATATATATATATATATATATATATATATATTTGCACAAAAGAATGAATTTATTGCTCCCAAAATCAGATATGTACACCCTTAGTGATCCTTTGAGTCACGGACCTATGATCTGTACAGGAGGTTGTCTAAACAAGTATTGTATTTGTGGCTATGGGAATTCATATGCAGTATCCTTTGTATTACTTGCTCTTTTGCTTCCCTCAGGATCCTATTTGCTAGAAAATGTGACTCCTTGAACGTGGTTTTGTTTCTTACCATCCATATGTTATATATGAGTGCATTAAGCATGGCATATATAACCCCCCTCATTCTCCTTGGCATCTACAGTTTGGTGAGGAATTGGACCACTTGCCACATCTCTTCACTATGAATTTTTATGCCCTGGTCTTGTTGGAATTGAGTCCATATTTGTTGTGAAAACTAGCACTCAAAAAACAGGTGGTGGTGTGTCTCTTCAGCTTGATGACATATGGTGCAGTCTAGAGTTGAGAGATGTAA
This sequence comes from Carnegiea gigantea, assembly GCA_029747015.1. Taxonomy (NCBI): domain Eukaryota; kingdom Viridiplantae; phylum Streptophyta; class Magnoliopsida; order Caryophyllales; family Cactaceae; genus Carnegiea; species Carnegiea gigantea. Next base: position 956,138 of record JAKOGI010000093.1, on the reverse strand, counting down.
AAATCTTCCAATTCTCTGGAGTACAGGGAGCTTATTATACATGAGGAGCCATGCTGTGAAAGAGTACCTGGGTAAGCTTATTCTGGACCAGACTATCTTTGCCCAGGGGGGTTTAGTAGCCTATTGAAGTAGCCATAAGTAGACTGGTTTCACTCTATATTCTCCCCTTTGGGAAGGTCTTGATCCTTTCTTTGACTTTTTGTATCTTTTTTCAGTACCGACTTGTATCCCCTTTGGGGCTATAATCTCAAATTTCTTTCCCTCTCAAGTATCTCCCATGAATCCATTAGACCCGCAGACTGTCTTTCTTTTTAGCAGTGGGCCAAACCAGTTTTGCAATGCATGCCATATTCCACATACTAAGATTCTTAACCCCCAGTCCTCCCTTAGTCTTTGGAGTGCAAACGGAGTCCCATGATACATAGGGAGCTTTCTTGTAATCTATTTCCCCCCCCAACAAGTAGTTTCTGCATATTTTGGTGATTTGGATAACCACTTCGTGGGGGAGTAAGAACATTTGTGCCCAAAAATTGTAGAGGCCAAATAAGACAGTGTTCACCAGGACAACCCTCCTTGCATATGATGTGTGTCTTGAAGACCAAGTGAGGACCTTTGCTGTGATCTTCTTCATCAGTAGCCTGCATTCTATGTTGGAAAGCTTGTTGGATGTGATTGGCATCCCAAGATATTTAAAAGGATGTGGCCTTCTGAAAATCCAGTTATACTCAGGCACTTCTGTTGAATCTGATCATATTTTCCTCCAAGGACAATCTGTGATTTATCTAGATTAGCCTTGAGCCCTGAGCATTTAGTGAATACTTTGAGTGCATCAATTAGGACTTACAGGGAGGAGGGTTTGGCCTTGCAAAAGATGAAGAGGTCATCTGCAAACTGCAAATGAGTGAGCCCTAGTTTCTTATAGTGAGGGTGGAATTCAAAACCACTTTGTTTGCTTGCCTGGTGAAATAGCCTTAAAAGATATTCAATTGTTATAACAAACAAAAAGGGGGATAGAGGATCTCCCTATTTCAGCCCCCTTTGCCATTTAAATATAGTGCCCTGGATCCCATTTAGACTGATTGTGAACTTTATAGAGGTGATGCAGACCATTATCCACCGCGTGAAGAGTGGAAAGAATTTAAGGGCCTGGCGGAGCTCCTTGATGAAATCTCAATGCACTAAATCAAAAGCCTGTGTAGGTCCACTTTCATTATATAGCTAGAAGTTGCCTGTTTCCTATTGTAGCCTCTTACAAGATCTTGACATAGCAGGACATTGAACAATAATTCCCTTCCTTTCACAAATGTCCCTTGACTAGGGTTTATAAGCACAGGGAGGACTTCCTTCAATCTTGTGCATAGTAACTTGGTGATACATTTGTAAATCATATTATAGCATGAGATGGGCCTAAAGTCTTTGGCTCTCTCTGGGTTCTGAACCTTTGGGTGAGATGACCAGTTTAGTTTCCCATAGAAGCCTGGCATGTCTCCTATGGAAAAGAATTCCCTTATTGCTGAACAAATTAAAGGCCCCAAACTCCCCCAACTTGCTTTGTAGAAACTACTGTTGTATCCATTAGGATCTAGTGATTTGTGGTTAGGGATGAAGAAGAGTATTGTTTGATTTCAGAGTCACTGAAGGGCTTGCATAGGTTTTGCAGTTGCTCAATGCTTAGGCATGGGCCTTGGTTGGTCACATTTTGATCAACTGCAAGTCTGCATGGGTCTTTGGTGCCCAAAAGAGTTTTGTAGAAGGCTGTCATGACCTTAGAGACTGCTTCAAATCCTTCCACCCATTGGTCAAGGTGATTTCTAATAGTGTAGATGTTTGTCATTGCCTTCCTTTGCTTAATTTTTGCCATAAAGACTCTAGAGCAATCATCCCCATAAGCAATCCAATATAGTTTGCTTTATTGCTTAAATAGTGATAGGGCAGGTTGGTTTATCTGCACATAATGGTTTCTAGCTATTTCTTCTTGATGCTGCAGGTGTGGGTTACATGGGTCCTGCTAGAGTTAAGCTTGGATTCAACATAATGCATCCCTGCACTTGGCGTGTTGTGCATAGATGTCTGCATATTTGTGCTTGCTCATCAGCTTCAAAGGATGTCTTAAGTTGTAAAGCAATGTTTTGAGGGCCACTAAATGAGAATCATGGTGGACCTGTGCAAGGTAGGTCTGTACTTTTCCATGGAACTGTCCATCTCTAGTCCACGTATCACAAAAGAGAAAAGAGTATTTAGGCTTTCAACAATGAGGAAAACTCAATGATATAGGGCAGTGATCAGAGAGGCCCTGTGTCAGAAAATGGACATGTGTGAAATCAAAGGTATCATGCCAATACTCATGTACAAAGCTCTGTCTATTCTGGACTAGATGCTTTTGTTTGTCCATATAAAAAAGGTCCCCACATATAGGAATTCTTGAAGCTCACTTTAAGTTATACAATCTGTAAAGCTTCTGATTTCCCCTTTACATACTTCTATTCCTCCCATTCTTTCCCCAGGATAGAGGATAGAGTTAAAATCCCCTAGAACACACCACGGAGCATCCATGGTTTTTGCCCAGTTCTGCAGTGCAGCCCACATAGGCTGTCTTTGTTCATCTAGATTCCTTCCATACACAAACCTGATGAAGAATTTCTTATTAGTGGATAACTGGATTGCTTCCTCATGAATCATCTGGTCATTTATTGCAATCACTTGAAACTTATATCTGTTTGGATGCCAACAAACAATAATTCTTCCTCTTTCATTCATAGTTGCATTATGGACCCACTGCCAATTACAACATACTTTACCAACTACCTGTGGAATGTTTTGCAGAGTCACTTTTGTTTCAAGGAGTCCCACTAAGCTAGCTTGCTGTTGCTGCAGGAAGATTTTGACATCTTCTTGCTTATTAGGACCATTTAGGCTCCTCACATTCTAGCTTAGGATTCTATCCATATGAAGATGTTGCTTCTCCTGCTCTGTCCCATCTTGGATCATTATGCATCATTTCGTCTTCTAATAGCATATCGAAAAGGTTAGCTACTGGGGTGGCATCCACTTGTTTCTCATCTGTAATTGTAGCACACTTTGCTGAGTGCTTTTGGACCAACTGGAATCCCTCAGTGTCTTCATTAGCCGGCTTCTCTGGTTGAGGTGCTGGTGATGGTGCATTTATGTGGGTTTTTACTCTCCATTCTTTCCTTGAGTTGTCCTTCTTCTTGCAATGCTTATGAGTGTGCCCAAACATTTTGTAGTAAGTACATTTGATTGGCAGCCACTCATAATGGACCTTTTATCTGAGCAGAATATCCTTTTCATTGGCAAATTCTATGTACTCTGGGAATCTATGTGCATTTCTACCAGCATCCTTGCATATTGTAGCATTGTTTTCTCTTTTATGTACTTATCTGTCTCCAAAGGGATGCCCAACACATTCCCAATTTTGCTTAGACATTGTGTTCCCCAGTACTTTATGTCTAATTCTGGTAACTGAATTCATATGGGCAGGGTAGCAATGGCATCTGTGTTAATGTCCAATTCTGGGGACCAAGGTTTCATAATGAAAGGCTTATGGTCAAAATGGTAGACTCCCCTCTGTATCATAGTCTGTGCATCTTGGTAATCCCTAAATCCTACTAAGTAGAGCCCTCTTTTGACCAACACTACCTTATCAATTGCATGAGCTTTCCAAATTCTCTTCACATACCCTTCAATTATTGCTAGTGGGGGGTTAGCCCCTAGTACACAGCAGATCCCAGTGTTCTTCCAGTAAGCCACTTCCTCTTCTATGTCCTCCTCGACTATTTAAGCACATTTCACCCCATTAATTTCATTGACAGGGACATAATCAAGGGCGGTACCTTCATTTGGGTTGATCATTGATGCATAAGAAGGAATGGAGGTTTTCAATTGTGTCTCCTTCGCATGTGCTGTTCCATTAGTTGTTTGGTGTTGTGAAGCCATCTGAACAGAATCAATGGTAATCGATAAGTCAGGTGTTGCTAGTGGTTGCTCAATCTCATCTGGTGCTGCTTGCTGAACCCTAGGCCGTCATCTTCTCCCCCCTCTGGCCATGGCGCCCAGAATCAGCTGGGTCTACAAAGAAGAAGAAGATAAAACTTATTATATGTATATATACATACATATATATATATACACACACACACATACATATATAAATGTATGTATATATACACACACACACACACACAACACACACACACACACACACACACACACATATATATATATATATATGTATGTGTGTGTGTGTGCTATATATATATATATATATATATATATATATATATATATATAATATATATATATATATATATATACAAACACACACACACACACACATATATATACACACCACACACACACGTACACACACATATATATATATATGTGTGTGTGTGTGTGTGTGTGTGTATATATATATATATATTATATATTTATATTTAATATATACATACATTCATATATATATATATACGTACACACACACACACACATATATATATATATATATATATATATACACACACACATGTATTCATTTATATGCATATATATACGCATACATACACATGTATATGTATATATATATATACATACAGTATATATATACATTTATATATATATGTGTATGTATATATATACATACATGCATATATATATATAATATATATATATATATATATATATATATATATATATATATATATATATATATATATATATATATATATATATATGTGATTGCTGAATCATAATTCACGCCGTTTTTGTGCAAGTTTAATTCTATGCTATCAGCCTTTATGGGCGCCAGTGGAAACAATATAGTTAATAACGTGTGAATTCTGTGTTTCATGGGGGTATGTGCTATTATTTCAGTGTATATATTATTGAAACTGAATGCGCATTCTTTTAACTATTTGATGGTATTACTTTTTAAAAATTTGTATTTATGAAGTACAAACTCTTTATTATTGCATGAAAGTATTCAGATTGTGAAGGGAAGATGTAAAAGTAAAACATCTTGTATTATAAAATATGCACTGAAGAAAACACCAACGAATTTCCTAAGTTAATTTTTCTCAAGTAGAAAAATATTGAAATATAAGTGGTTACCATGCAAATATTAAACATCAAAGCGTTATAATTCTTTCAAATTAAAGATTGATAAGAATGCCTACAGAAAGTAATGTGTCTGAAGAAAAGTATTATATTTATATGTATGCATTCGCATATTAATATTAAACTTGTACTATTAGGTATTCCTAGTGCCTACACTATTATGTGTTCTAGTATGCATGATTTAGTAGTAATAAGATTTTACATGGATATATATAAGAAAACACAAAACAGACCTCTTATTGCATGAAATTAAATCACAGACTTATTGTAAACCCCCCCAAAAAAAAATCCTTAGGTTTCGTTTGGTCCTTAAAAAATTTGGCCGAAAGAAAAGTTAAAGGAAAAAAGTAGGGAGAAAGTGAGTTTTTTTTTTTTTTACTTGTTTGAATTGAGGAAAAGACTATAAGAATTTAGATGAGAAATTTGAATGTTGATGACTCACTTGAGTTATATTGATATTATCCAAGCAAAGCGACGGTGGAGAAGGGCGATAATTTTTTGGGAACTTTTCCCAAACTTTTCTCACAATTTTATGAAGAAAATTTTATCATTGTTTGTAATAATTTTTTACCTAATTTTCTCCCATGTTTTTTTCTTTGTGATTTTCTCTAAACCAAACACAAGAAAAAAAGTTATTTTTACAAATTTTTTTCTTTTCAACAAATTTTTCATTGTCCAAACGGAACTTTGCAGAATATAACGTGTTTGTTTACACTGTCAAAAAGGTAAATTAGAAAAGTAAAGTAAAATAAAATTCTATTAACTGTCATCAATTTTTGGAGCCATATAACAACATAAATAATCCTTTAATTTGACGATGAATCTTTTTTAATATAATTTAATTATAAATCATGAATATAGCTAAATCAATTCCAAAATGCTATTCATATATCTCCCCCTTTTTAATCACATTCATGATTTATCCCTTTTATTTGTTCTTTGTAGCTAAAATAAGATTATGGATGGACTTATTGTACTGTTTGGCATTAATAAACTTCTAAAAAA
>JAKOGI010000093.1:917500-945000 GCA_029747015.1 Carnegiea gigantea | reverse complement strand
ACAGAACCTAATTGATCAATGATGTTGTACCAAATGTCACTAACCCACGAACACATTCAGTTTTATATATATACCAGGGTTATACCCTTATGATGTAAGGGTGTGAGTTAAATAATTTTTTAATATATTACTAGGAGAATTTGATTTTTTTATAAGAAGCAAACTATAAAGTGATGTATTACATTATTTTATTGATACAAAATAAAGCAAGTGTTCTTTAGTTTTTCCTTACTAATAACATACTTTTTTATTTTTGATTAATATATCTAACTCACATTTTTGGTTATATTTGCACCATTAAATCATATGTATATTATGATTAAATTTTACTATTAAATGATAGGAAGGTATATAAGAAGTTATCTTATTAAATATAATTAATATTTATTAAATTTTCATCCATCATACATAACATTTTCTTTTTATTTTAAATCTCATATAACATCCTATGTTGTATTAAAGTATCTCACTATGACTATTCACTCCTATGTAGTATCCTACATGATAAGCTTACGTGTCGCTCATACATGAGTTCAATCCAACTTTTAATATATATATATATATATATATATATATATATATATATATATATATATATATATATATATATATATATATATATATATATATATATATATATATATATATATATATGATATGTGTGTGTCTGTCCATCTGTCCATCTACACACACACACACACACACACACACACACACACACACACACACACACACACACACACACACACACACACACCACACACACACACACACACATATATATATATATATATATATATATATAATTACAAAGCCATTACTAGAAGAAGGGGTGTGAATCAAGAGATAAGACTGAAAATGAGGTAAAAAAAGCTAAACTTCCGTTAAATTATAAACTCACATAAATACATTGAGGAAATATCGGAGGTTATACATCAAGCATCTCTTGAAAGGCACAAAATATAGTACAAACTTCAGATTTTTGCTTCATGGGATTTATCGAAGTATGTCATGCGCCGTCAGCAACAAATGAACATAATAACCATAGCCCAAGTTAGATAAAATAGGAGAGTGCCATAGATATTAATGTATCAAATATGCCGGTGTACTATAACAGTGCTCTATTCCAGAAAATGGTAAACAATGAGTTTTGCCCAACTTACTACAGACACATTTGTTGCTAAACTTAGACTCAGAACAAATCAGATGTTTGGACTTCAAATGATCTACAATCCTAGACACATAAAAACCCAGACGACTATGCTAGGTATTACTTGGAGCAGTAAGAGTGGTAAGAGCTTGGTGGGAGAGAGGCTGAATGGTATAAACGCCATGGCCACTAGCACCCTTCAGTAGTGTTGTCCTTATTGCTTTGTCCTTAACAAAAATAGAAGATACATTAAAGTTAACAGTGCAATTATTATCTTGACGTGACTGTCTTACTGATAATAAATTGTACTGTAATTTTGGAACATGCAAAACTTCTTGTAAAAACAATGGCTTAGCAGAAGTTGTAATATGCGTTTGGCCAACATGTGATATTGGTAGTTTATTACCATTACTGACAGGGACACTAATTGAGCATTGACAAGGAAGTTTAAAGGATACGATACCTTCTGGAGGCGTCATGTGGCTAGACGTAGCTGAATTCGACTACCACATAAAACCTCAGTAGCGTCACCATTTGGAATTTTAGCAGGAGCACTACGAGTGGACGAAGGAGATGCTTGGGATATGGTAGAGACATAAATAGGACAAAATGCAGTTGTATGGCTTAGTGCAAAACATAGTTGACAAACAACTTGGGATGGGGAGACATTATCATCGAGGAAGGGCAAGTTTGAGTGTAGAAAACAGTACTTTCATAATGAGAAGGTCATATACCTGAAGTTGGTGTACCTGAAGTATGCTGAGAATTATGATGCTGTTTCGAATGGCCATGACCACCCCCTGAGTTATTAGAACATCCGCGCCTGCCACCTCCATGACCTCTGCACCAGGAATTGTTGCGCCCTCCATGGTTAGAGGCGGAATCGCCATGCCAATCAGAGGAGTTGTTGGTGGTAGCCAAGGAGGTGTGAGTCGCTAGGGCTTGATGAGTGACAAGTGAGGAAGCCACTACAAAAAAGCTTGTTTCCCTTCACATTCAAATTTCGCTATTAACCACACTTATAAGTCTAGAAATAGTTGTTACCCACACTTAGGCTAAATGTGGGGAAGATAAGTGTGTGGAAGCGTTCTCCACACTTAATGAAAACGCAGGTAGACCTATATTTCCGACATTTATAAATGTGGAGTAAGTACTAATTACCCACAATTTATGTGTGGCCATTTTACAATATGCCCACTCTAGAATATGCAAGAAGTTATAATTTTTTCTACACTTAAAAGTATTACTAGTGTCATTTTAGTTTTTTTAAAAAAATAATGCTGATAATTAATATAAAACTTATTAAGTTAAAAATAGAACAATTGTATACAATTGTTCTTTTTTTAATTAACAATTTTTATACTAATTACCAGCGACATCACCCTACATAAATCAATAAAATTAACAAACCAACAAATTAAAATAGATCAAACATCAATTAAATTAATTACATATTAGTGCCTGAAAAAAATTAATTGTGGACACAACAACAAAGACTAAGGTAATCAGAACTAAATATTCTTGCATTATGTTAAATTCATCCTACTAACTTTTTTGTTGTAGGTAGCTGATTGAACATTTTATTGCTCCATATATATACTACCTAAAACTATACTTTGAAAACATGCCTAACATTTAAGAATATATAAAAAAATCTCCATCTTCATTTTCTTCACTGAGAGATATTAGCTCCACAAATACAACCTGTTAGACAATTGAAATACACAAAAAAAATGAATTATTAGAAAAGAGAATCAAAGGGATTAACTAAGATGCAAACTCGACAGAATCAAGTTTAAAGACGTACAATAGAGTTCAACCAACCATAGAACCACAATAGAGTTGAACCAAGAATAGAATCATAATTGAGTTCAACTAACAATGTATAGGACCTAGGTCAGTTCAGCTAACAATAGAACCACAATTGAGTTCAACCAATAATACAACCACAATCGAGTTCAATCAAAAATACAACCACAACCAAGTTCAATCAACAATAGAACCCAAGTGAATTCATTCAAACAATATAACCCCAATCAAGTTCAACCAACAATAGAACCACAATAGAGTTCAATCAATAATACAATCACAACCAAGTATATGCATGAAGATAAGTTAACCCATTAACAAAATTAGGTGACAAACATGTCAAAGGAACTACTTCATACAAGATAAGTAAACAAAAAATAACAAGAACATCCAATATGCAACCCCTACACAAATGTTTTGTAATAACTAGCTACAATTGCTCTGCATGGAAGGGATTGTCGATCCTTAATATTGGAAAATTTGTTAATTGGCTTAGTAAAGGGCAAAATATAACCCAAAAAAATTGAAAACAGGTCAAAAATGGGACAATCAATAAGGGGATAGAGAATAATTGCAAGCTAAGTATAAATAATAAAATCCATGATCGAAGATAAGGTAGAGAACTGTAAGCACAATTATTATGGTGATTTATTCCTCACTAAAGGGGATTTGAATCGTACAAACAGGGTAAGAACATGTTAAATACTCCTTGTTATGTGCTTTGCTTATCTACACAGTCAAACAGGGTATAAACAAACACGGTAACAGAAAGGGGATTTCAATCATACAAGTAGTGACGTTAATGCATTTGGTGGAATTTTAGTGAAGATGTTGATTGAAAAGGGTTAAGATAGATGCTGAAGGAGATTCTTGAGAAATTTCAAAGCATCTTTTATCACGTTACCCTGCTCCAGTGAACTAGAGGAGACATAAAAATGCGTATAGTAAAATTTGGCAATCTGCTCATTTGTAGCTTTTGATAGAGGTATGGTTCAATGTTATCATTCATTTGTTTTGCTTTTGGGTGATTGCATATCAATATCAGAGGTAAATTCATAAAGTTCAGTTTCTGATTAGTTAATTTAGAAAAGAATCATTAAAACCAAGTGACTGAGTCATTTTCATCCATATTTTGAACCTTTTCTTGTGTTGCCTCAATTTTATACATAAATATAGAGATATGAGAGAAGAAATAGGACACAAACAGGGTATTGATGATTGATAGTTTCATTTGAGTTCGTTCTAAAATGTACAAAATGGAGAATGTTGCAAACAATTATTGTTGGTTGGATTTGTCCTGATGTTATGTAATTATATGCTTACTTTGTCTCATAATTTATTAAAATGAATTTATCATTTATTTTGTTATTCTTAGTTTACTAGAAGAAAGATTAATTTGATGCCTTTTCATGATACATCTTGGAAATATTATAAAGAGTATAAATTTGACTAGTTAAAGGCAACATACTAAGAGCTCAGTTTTATAGCATGAACATATCTAAAAGAATTAGATTAGTCTCAATGCTTTTGGAAAAAATTACCCTTATATATTAGGTGTTGATCTTTTAAAATTCCGACAGTTATAAAGCTTTCTTCATAAAGATATGGATAATCGTAATTAGAAAAAAGGAGAGTGCATTGCTTTTTTATTAACCCAACTACAATATATTAAGCTTGTGTAATATTGTACAACCAAGTTAATTAGTAAACTATTAATGATTTGAACTAATCAGTTCAAAGTATTGTCAAACACAACATCTAATGGCCTTGTTTTAGATTGAGAGATTTTTGATACTTCGTAGTTCCTGAAAACACTACAAAAAAAGGGACTTATTGTAACAGAAACCTGGCAACAAATAATATGTTCTGTTGGTAAAAGTTTATTTTTACCATCAGATGTATTTTTTTGTTGGTAAAATGCCGATGAGTTTGTGGCGCCAAAGGAACACAAATAAATTGTAACAGAAGCAGAGCATCTGATGGTATTGTTAATACATTACCAACAATATTTATGATGACCAAATGTTCTGTTGGTATTGTTACATTTACACCAACAAAATTTGAAAAGTGAAGAGCTCTGTTGGTATTGTTCATTATGGCATAAAATAGTTTATTTTAACTAATCTAAATTTATCAAAAGTAAGGTTACAGGAACTAGACACTTTTTTTGGGTTTTTTTTTTTGGCAATCAAACCGGGCCCAAATTTAAGGTAGAAAGTCTGAAACGGTAAAATTGAATGAATTCATTTTCTATCTCACTACAAGAAATAATGCATCCTCCCGCACCTACATCACTACATTTAATTGAACTGTGGGGAGAAAAGTGATAAAATTTGATAATAACCTTGTTTCCACATTTAACAAGTCACTAAAAAAAATGGCAGCCTTTCACTCTTATTTAACCACACATGGCTAAGTGTAGCAAGAAAATAAACAAAAATAAGTGCTCAGAATTATGCCCACACATAATAAGTGATTAAAATTATAACCGCTCTTATAAGAGTGGTAATAACTAATTAAGAAATGTCTACGCATATTAAGCGTAGAGACTTATATATCGTGAATCGGAAATATTTAGCATGAACATAAGTGTGGTAGGATTATTTTAGTTGTTTGAAATTTATTTTCACCACCTAATAAAATTAACACTAAATTGAAACCCAAAAAAAAAAAAAAAAGAAAAAAGGCAAGCAAAGGGTCGAGTTACGCGCATTACCCAGATCGATTCTCTGCCCATATCGAGACTCTGCCTAGTCCCTTGTCGTTGCCGTTTCAGAAACCCTAGCAGCCGGCGGTTGGTCTGGTTAGGTGGCGTTTCTGTCGGCGGCCAGGGTGCCGGTGGTTCTGGTCATCCTCGTGCAGTCCATGGTTATTTTTCTACCCATTACGCTTCTTCCTAGTGCCAAGGTCGTTTTGCTTCTCGATCGTCCCGCTTGAATTCCGGCGTATTCTGGCTATTGGCGGTGAGGATTCCAGCCATTGTTCTCCCAAAGTACGCACCATCACCCTCTTTCTCTCACTCTTTAAATTGTATGGTTTGAACATTGAAATTTAGCAAGAGTAATTGTTGATTTGTGGGTGCTAAAATTGCTGAATTTCAATTATTTTGTCTGAAGATGCATTTTAGTTTGATTTGGATAAACCTACTGAAGGTTTTGCTTCAATCCCTGAAGCTATTGAGGTTCGTCCTTTTTGTATTTCATAGTCCATATGGATCAATGCTTATGTTGTAAAACCTACATTTCTATAGACCTTACCATTGTAGCATCGTTGATTTTGCAGATAGTTATTGTCGTAGATGATTAAGATAGGGAAAATGAAGGAGATATGGTAATGGCAGCAGAGCTAGCAACACTTGAGGCGATGGCCTTCTTTGTGAAGTATGGAACTGGCATTGTTTGTTTCAGCATGAAAGATGAAGACCTGGAGAGACTGCAACTTCCTCTGATGGTGGCAAGCAAGGACAATGAGGAGAAGCTTTCCACAGCATTTACATTTACAGTGGTTTGTTTTTCGGCACAGTTACAGTTTTAAATGAGTTCCCATCCTACAAGATGATGTTGTATTAGGCAATCACCCATGGTAACCTGACTAATCTCATTGATTTTCTGGTTCACTTGAACTCCATATCCATTGATCCTGGTGTTTTGAACTTTTGATACATTGTCCCTCTGGTGATTAAAATTTTGGGAACACATTAAGACTCGGCTAAACCTTGGCATTTCTTATTGCCCTTATTTGTGCCTTCTTGCAAGGACAGTAGCACATTTGTTTTGTAAGTCCAGTTCTTTTATTGTGAAGTGCTTATTGCTGATATTGTTTTATGATCTTAAACTCCCCTGCTTCCCTTTAGCCTCATGTTACGTGTAATTAATTCATACGAGAATGTGCAAGATGCTAAGAATGGTACAACAAGAGGAGTATCTGTGCATGACAGAGCTACCACCATGAGGGCCCTGGCATCAATGGACTCAAAGCCTGGGGACTTTAACTGCCCTGGCCATATATTCACATTGAAATATATGGAAGGTGGTGTTTTGAAGAGAGCTGGCAGTACATTAAATCTTAGTGTTCTGCTACCTAAGAAATCAGTACTTGTATGCGTAGGTAGTACATTAAATCTGCCATGCCTCTGAATAATGTATAGCTGTGCATGTATTACGAATCCTAATGTTTGAAGTTTAATGGTGAATCTTTCACATGTCATGGTGAATGCATGTTCTGCATCAAGGTAAGCAATTTTGGAAAATTGTGTGAATCTTTCTGTCACAAGGTATTACTACTAGAACCAACAGAAAGCAATGTACTCTCTGGTGGAAACCAGGTAATGTGTTTTCTTCCCTATCTTAGATATTATTGTTTTGAGGAATCATTTTCTTATGGCTTCCATCTTGTTAATATACAGGTCCTCACATGATTTAAGGAATTGCAGCGGCTTTTATCCCTAGAAATTTAGATGAGAATGTGATTGATGAAGTTATAGAGGTAAATTTTTTAACCGCATAGCATCAATTATTTTTAAGCTTGATCTTGTTGCTATCAAGAAGTTAGTGGATAAGGTGATTGGGGAAAATCCGGACACAGTAAGAAGTTTTAGGACTCCAAAGAGAAGACAATTTGCTCATTTGCTTCTAGGTGGCATGGTATGTACAACATATGGTATCTTACTTTTATGGTTTGATTGATCATTTACTTTTGCGTAACTAATTGAAATATCTTTTATTGTAGGCTTTTAATGAGTGCAAACATAGGGTGGATAAGGGTATTCTGGGCAAGATCATTTGGAATAAGTTGATGGCAACTCTATAACCAACGTGGTAAGAATATGATCCTTGATTTTTTATGTTGGGAATGATTCCTGTTGATGATATGGAAAGAATGGATCATTTGGAATAAGTTTATGCTTTTAGTTCATCATTTTGGGAATTTTAAGCTTTGATTGTGCTATATATTTTATTCATGCGATGTAGATGTTCTTGATGAGCTGGACATATTTTGAAGCTAGGGAACTTTCTTTGGCTTCATACATTTTCTTTGGCTTCTTTATTATTGAATTTTAATGTTTGGTATATTCCGGGCGAGTGGCCCATAGAGTTATGGACTTCAGTGTGTAGCCATTGAGCTTATTTCTATGTTGTTTTATGCTTCTACTCGATGCAGGGAATTAATGTAAGGCTTTAGGTTGGGAAATGGTCAATTTTTACGCAGAACTCTGTTCGTTTTGCCCTAGAATTTAAGTAGGAATTTAAGAAATCATTGACACTTCGAACCCTAAGGGTTGGGGGTCTCACATATAGTATCAGAGCAAGATCCTACCACGATAGGCCGCGACCTGAGTCTTGCACTTCATATAGTTTTCTAGGAATGCATTTGTGATGACATGCTATTGCGTGCAAATGTAGTTTTGGTGTGAACATCGATCTTCTTAGCATGCTAAAACTAACTTTATTATTGTGGATCTAGAGCATTGACATTGTATTTTTGTCATTCCTTCTCTGTCTTGGAGCTGGATGCCATGATGAACCTATTATAGTTCTATTTTCTATGTTAATTTATGGCTTCTCCTTTCCTTTGTTCCAGGGGGTGTGATTGGAGGTTTAAGTGAAAAGTTAATTTGGTTGGAATGTGCTTGATAACTTGTATATTTTTGTTTATTTTTACTAATAAATTTCACATCATGTTATTAAGAGAGAATATCATTAGATGATTATAAATATTCTCTATTACCTTTTTTTAAGATTTATGCTTTTGTGCTTATTTAATAGGGAATATCGGAAGATTTTCTTTCTTTATTTGAGGATATTGATGATGACAATGAAGATGGTCATGCATTTGAAGAAGAAAATGCCGATGAAGTTGATGATCAAGAACAAAATGATGAGCCATAGTTTGAGTTATGTTGTGTGGTTAATTTTTGTCATGACTTATCTTTTAGATAGACTAAGTAATGTTTATGAGTTTGCACTTATAATTTAGACTTTAATTTCAAGGGAAGTAGTTGTTGGAGTTATGTACTTATTTGTTATGAACTTTTAGCGAATGCGTAGCACTTTTAAAAACTGTTAAATAATATTGTGCTTTTGTTTGGGATGATTCTTCTATTGTGGATAAATATTGTATCTATAAGTTTGATTTTGTGTAGATGTATTTGTTGGAAAAAATAGTTCCCACTTAAATGGATGGACTATTGGCAGTAGATGTTTCAGATCATGAGGTGTGGGAATGAACAGAATTACCAATATATTGTAGCTTGATGGAAATTCTTTTTTGGCGGTATATAGCCATACCAACAGATCTTCTTGTTGGACAAGATTAAAAAGCGGGAAAAAAAGAATTACCAACAGATACGGTACGTTGGTGAATAATTTATTCCGTTAGTTGATTTAGTACCAATAGAAACATCTGATGGTAACACTTGCCATCACCAACATATTATTTCTATGTTGGTAACACGATGACATTCACCAACAAAATTTTCTGTTGGTATTAAGGAGAAATTACGACATATTACAATATCTGTTGGTAAAACTAATACCATCACCTCTTTTTACCAATAGTCTAGCAATAGATCAGTATCTATTGATATAAGGTTTTACCAACAAACAAAGCACTTATACCAACACATGTGCTCTATTGGTAAAAACTACTTTTTTTGTAGTGAAAGTTAAACATATGTGAGCTTCCCTGCAAAGATTTTTGAAATTCAGTGAACTACTAAAATCATTGCAATGTTATCCACAATTAGATCATTGTATTTGTTATATAGTGGTACTACTGCTGATGTTGATACCATTAGCATGTTTATACTATTGCTACTTATATTTGTTTTACGGTGGTAAATTCAACAAATAAATGCAATTAATTAATGAGCGAACTGATCCTAAAGCAGGGACTAACTACACTTCAGGCTCTGTATTTGTTGAACAATCTACAAGAAAAATTGTAATATTGCACCTATACTTATAAGTTTGGAATTACCGTATTCATTATCGTAACACCAATTTTTTTGAAAAGGCAATAAGAGATAAGAAAATGCGTACTATTGTTGAGCTCTTTGACGAAATTCATATTAGGAAGGACGGGACCGAGAAAGTATTTTGTGACAAGCGGTTAAAGTCTGTCTAGGTAAGCATCTTTTATTGTGTTTCTTAAATATTCTATTTTATTCTTTGGGGTTTGATTTATTGGTGAATACTTAAAGATACAATTAATACAATAGGACTTCCTTATATTGGGTTTCCTGCTTATGTAATTTAGTTTTTCTGCCAGTGATCTATCGTAAATGCTGGTCAGGGAGGAGCTTACTTTGACAAAGGAGGAAGTTAAGCAAACCGAGTATAGCTAGGAGTGAATCTCGCTTTCCGAGGGATTTAGCTTATAGGTCTCCCCGTACCCCTTCCCCCTTCATTTAGGCATTTTGGAACTTGGATCTCAATCAGGATCAACTCATATTAGTCATGGACTTGGTGTCTTTTTAGTTATGTCGATATATGGTAGGACTTAGTAGTTACAACTTGGGTCTGTTGCATAGATTGGTGCACTTGCAACTTTGCTCTAGTGTTGCTTTAATTTTTGGATGTAAAGTGGTGGATAGTTGGTCTTGGCACCATACACTTGATTCTTGAAATTTTGTTACCAAGTTGTAACATCTATTTATGTGTAAATACATATTAGCTTGGTATGTATTTGACTCATATATATTGCCTACGACTTGCATGTACCAGGGAATTGGACAATTGTATAGATTTTGTAAAACAGAATTTTGTATCTAATAGAATTCCAATCATATTTCGTTTCCGTTCTTATTTCTGAGGGTGCTTTTTGAAACAAATCTTTTTTCGTTTCTAGTTCGTTTCTAATGCCATTTAGATACGAACTTCTAACATTTAGATACAAAAATTTTTGTATCTAAAGAGGCGCATTCTTACATAAAATCATTTTATCAATTCAAGAAGGGAGGGGTTCATAGATAGCACGTTCGTTTTACTTCACAGGAACAGTTTTAGCAGAATCTACTTAATACCACAATTACTTCGCAATTCACATGATTGTGATTAATATCAAACCCAAGCTCCCTCCTCGCACTGCACCATTTACAAAAACCTCGAATCACTCAACAGTTCCACCTCAAACTATCCAGCTATCAAACTCAGTTCAGTACCATAACAACTTAATCGTTTAATTCACAAAGCCAATATCCACAAGCATATTATACAAATGTAATAGCCAAAATAGAATTTAAACATATTTAAACTGATTTTAGCAACAACATTAGAACATAATCTACCTTCTCCACAATTCCCAAAATTGATTGATTAGCAAGACTATGTGTCAATTCAACATGCATAAACCCCAAATCAGCATCATTACCATTTTTATCAGATTTCAACCTCATCCTTCAATTACTGATAACAGTTTTGGAATTAGACTTGAACTACCTATAATCATTAAAATTCGTTTGAAATTACTAATAATTAGGAGAAAGAGAAAAATTCACCTCGAAACAAGCTAACAACATGTTCTAAGGGCTTTTACGATCGAGTTGGGCGCTTGAAAACTGGGAATTCAACCTTCTGCTGCTATCACGCCCAAACCCATGCTAACAGACCCAAAATCGACTGAATTTTTGACTCTCGAGTTCAATGTTCCAGATGATGTTTGTGCTGCAACTCCCCCCCCCCCAATGTATAGAGGAATTGGAGGGGCTAAAGATGGGGTTGCAAGGCCGAGCTTGAGCACATGTTCGGTGCCTCAACTTGCTACCCGAACAGACCACAAACGTGGTGGTCTCTCACTAATTTCGCCCAGAACACTCAGTAATCAGTTTGTTTGATGTTGGGGAGGTCGGATGTAAGGAATTGCGAGTTGGATTGAGTAAAAATAGATGAAATTTTGGTGCTTGTGTCTGCGTGTTTGGAGAGAAGCATAAGGAGAGAGATGGGGGCTCGAGGTTGCGTGAGGAAAAAGGGGAAGAAGAAGTAGTCGTGGGTCTGGCTTGTGTTGACAAAAATGCCCCCTCTTTTCCTTTTTTTGGGTTTAAAGCTTGCCCAACCATCTGTACCTCATATTCTAAACCCAAATCGTTAATATAATATTTCGTCGATTACTAGTGCCCGATTATATTAAGGTTCGATTTAATGATCAACGAAATTAATTCTAAGAATCAACTCGGATTTCAGAATCTACTAAATTTAGTACCTGATAATAATTCTTATTGAAGATTATTCGAAATCATCGTAAAATTTTCAAAGCTAATAATAACAATAAAAATAACAACAATAATATTCTTTTTAATAAAATTATCACTTACGCAAGCACATCGATATTAATTTAACTTATCTAGTTAGTAAAATATGATTTTATAATGTCATAACATAGGATAGCAAGCTCAATGTAAAAATAAAGAACACAGATATTATAGATTGATTGAGCGCTGAGCTATTTTTGCTTTTTTGGGGGGTAGGCTAGTAAACTATCTGCTAATTGATCTTTCATGTGATAATTTTATTTTACTAGATATTTGTGTTTTTTTGATTGTTTGTTTTATTCCTTTGGCTAATATATTTAGATATAAATATTGAAACAGTTTGTACAAATGGCCTCATTAATATAATAAAAAGTAATTATAAAAGCTCTTTTTAATTCCCCACACTTAATATAATTATAGGAATAGGTTCATACTTTACCTACACTTATTAAATGTGGAATCGAGAAAACTACCAGATCATATCATTTTTCTCCCCACACTTTAATTAAGTGTGGTGATACAAATGCGGAAAGATGCATTATTTTTGTAGTGGCTCTCATAGTTGTAGCACCTGTTGCTCATAAAGAATGACCTTGGATTTCAAGTCAGCAAATGTGAGGTGGCCACGAAAATAGGTGGCTGCCATGACCAAGCTCTCATATTCACGATCAAGACCAAACAGGGTGCATTGCACAAGCTATTGGTCACTAAGAGGATTGTTGATAGTAGCTAAAGAGTCGGCAATGAGCTTGATTTCACGAAGATAAGCATCCACGCTTTGATTCTTCTCCTTACGAATATTTCTGAGGTTACGCTTCAATTCGAGACAATGGCCCATAGAAGCAGTTAAAAACTGTTGGTTCAAACACCCCACATTTGACAAGAGACTTGTAAGTCATGAACCTCAACAAGAACATCATGGGATATTGTAGCAAACAACTATAACTGAATGTGTTAACCGACACGCATTCAATAATAATTAGTTGGTTTATTGACAAAACAACAAGAAGCGTAATGGATCAGAGGTCTAGGCGGCAAGATGGTGCCATCCACAAAGCCATGTAAGCCATGAGGGAACTTAACTGGATTTTCTAGTTTAAGAAATTTTTGGGTTTCTTGAGGTTTTGATTGACAGTGCTAGTAACATTGATCACAGGAAGGGGTGGATAAGGCTAGGGGACGAAGATGCTGGGTTAGCAAAATTGAATACTTGGAAGTTGGCGATAATTTGATCAAATGTGGAGCTGGGCATGACAGTGGGGACGGGTGGTGGAGGCTAGCGGCTTGAACCATCAAGCTCGAAAACGCTATCAGAGAAGAGTGGGCGAGTTAGCGGCAGTGGCTGGCCATGAGTGAGAAGTGGGAAAGGTAGGGTTGGGCTGGCGGTTGGAGAAAGGTGGGGGCAAATTTGGTAGTGGCATGGTGGTCGACATGGGCAGAAAATCAATCCCAAAAGATTCATAATCAAAGGGATTAGCGCTTATGGGTGCTGTGGCCATAGTGGTTGATTGTTGAGGTGTTATGGAGGTGGTGTTGCCAGTGGAGGAAGGTGCGTCGTCAAGAGCGAAGGAACCCCAGGTGGGATGATCGTGGTGGTTTTCAGTGAGAGAGATGGAGTTCCGGAGAGAGAGAGAGGCGATGATGGGTGTAGCCTACACAAGAAAGGCGGCGAAGAGGAGAGTATCAGGGTTAGGGTTTTCAAATGATGGCTTTGAGACCATGTAACACAATTTTAGTGGTGTGAGAGATCAACTAAAGATGGGAGTTGTACCTGAACCCTAAGAATCCTCCTCAAACCTGTATGGGTACAAAAAATTGAAAAAAATGGGTATGAGAGCAGATACGAGAAAACGAGTGTGGGTATGGGTATGAGTACGTGTATAGACATCAATTGGCCCATACCGATATATACCCGACTCGTACCCGAATTTTTCGGGGGTAAAATAAATTGTTGAGTACAGTTTTGAACTTCGAACGTTCGTAATCGTTAAAAAGAAGGCCCAATACCCCAACCCAACCCCAATCATGCAATCTATCCATTTGTGTTGTTCATTTACTATTTCGATACATGAAGTGGCATAACTAACGACTTACAAATCTAAAATTCTAACTCATTTGCTATGTCCCTCGCTCCCTTATTTGTTGTGTCCCTAACTATCAATTTTGTAATTTCCATAATGCAACTTCTGTTTATGAGCTAAGTATGAGTTGTTGCACTTAATCCAATGGGTATTATATTTCTTTTGAACATTCTGCCTAATTGAATTTAGTTTTATGAATTTCTTTAGATAAAAGAAATCATCATACCCGATGAGTTTTGTATTTTAATATCTATATATACCTGACTAAAGCCTAAAATACTTGAATACTCAATGGGTATAGGTATGAGAATAGATTTTGAAAACCTGATGGGTATGGGGATGACTTTTGAGAATAGATATGGTTGTGGGTATAACTCCACCTTCCCCATAGCTACCCTACGCCCATCCCTACAACCAATTGGAGCCTCCTGGGTTATATTTATAATATGGAAAGAGTACATAAAATACAATTAGTATCCAAGATATCTTTTATTAATATATATACTTCTAAGAGTATATACTTTTACAAGTCATATCAGTGCTTACATATTAAAAGTTGTCTATATGATTAATATATATATTATATATAATATATATCTATATATTATATATATAATAATATAATATTATATATATTATATATATATATATATATATATATACACACACACACACTCTAAATCAGAATACACACTCCAAAATATATAATATACATTGCGAGGATATATTTATGTATTTGCTACTTTGTTCTCAATCTTAACTTCCATATACCAAATAAGAGAATCAGTATCTATAAGAAACATTGTTATACTTTAGTACGTTCTTCAATTATAAATTCTCATTTACTAATTTGCACATGTCAAAGGCTAAAATTATGGGTTGTCAAGCTTCTCAAATTAATTTAAAGTAGCACTTCATCTCATCTTCTGTAACATTATGTCAAACTTAACCAATCAGCTCTTAACTGATTGTGTTATTTGCATACTCCAATGTAGATCTCAGAAAGGATATCTGAATTGAATGAGTTTTTTTCAAATAATCTCTTTTTTTCTGATAAGCTTATCAAATATATGCTCAAACATGATTTGAATATGGAAACAAAATGTATCGACTCAAACGTTACTTATCAAAAACTAATTATCTCAAACAAAATCAAATAAAATTAATTTCTTTGTTAGGTTAATTCACAAGTCAACTTTTAACGTCATATCAACATTTACACGTAACAACATATATTGTCATATCGACAATTGTGTATGTAATGACATACACATAAGTGCTCTCAAAGATGGGGACTTGAAAATGAAATAAGTTGAGCTAAGGTCTCGATCTTCCGGAAAGTGACCTAATTTTTTATGATGTTGCCGTCGTTTTATTTGTCTATGCTTGCCTTTTCTTACATGGAGAAAGAAATTATGAAGAACAAATTGCAAAAGAACCTGTTTGAGAAAAATTCTAAAGTGGAATAGTTAATGTAGATCAAGCAACCACTCTAAATTTACCAACAAAATGAAATACTTAGTTTTGATATAATTAGATCGAAAATATCACCTTGAAAATAGTGGATAAAGTCTATATCATACACTTGAATGTATATACTCTGATATGACACATAAGCAATTATATGTTAAAATATAAAATATATGACAACTACACCCTAAAAAATATATATAGAATAAACCCGAAAGCACGTGCTCCTCGGTGTATATAATAATTTGCCGTGGATCTAAACATCATCAAGGAAATACAGATAACTAAAGCTCACAATTTTTATTTTCCCTTGGAAAATGGTAAATGCTATTCATTCCAATCCAAAATATCTAATTGCAAATTACAATCTATCAATTCCGTCCTGTTTTGGGCAAAGACTTTTTTATTTCTCTCCACCCAAATACTGTAGACTGCCGCCAAAAAGAGAATCGCTTCTTCGACTTAGGTGTGCCATCAGCTAAGCTCCAAGACAATTAAATTAGCGAAGGGATGTGAGAGAGCGAGATAGAGAGAGTGAGAGAGAGAGATGCCACAAATTAATACTTGAAAAATAGGTGCAACTTAAAAAACGAATAAAAAAACATAACCTTTCTACACTTAGCAAACAAAGGCCAGCTTAAATTAATCATACTGCGTATGTGAACAAATCTAGCTCATCAAACAGTCGTGAGTTTGTACGTCAGAAAGCCTCAAATAATTGTGATTGCTTAAACAGGGCAAAGCACACTAAACAAAGAATTTAACGATCAGTTTAACATAAATGATGGAATATTATATTTCATAACAAAGTACGAAATGGCCAGAAATTTCGCTAATTAATGGCCCCATTCATGTAATCATGTCCATTCAGAAAAGGAAAGGAGCGTAGGTCCTTCTTAGGATTAGGACCAAAATAAATCAATAAATAAATAAAATGTAGGTTCATAACCTTTAGATGAGAAATTATTAGACCATTCATATAATCACAATGTTGTTCATGATTTTTTTTAAAAAAATGTAACATGTCATGTTTAAAATTTCACTGTTCCGAACAGTTACCTAAAAATATATACGAAAGAATCTTCCTATAAAGTGGAGGAAAATTACCAAATTAAATAAGACTGATCACGCGAGTAGTATAAACTTGACAGCAAGACCATAATATGAATATACCACTGAAAACTAGATAACACTAAAACAAACAACTTTACATGGCTAACTATAAATATCTTTTTTTTAAAAAATTGTAAATAAGGTATTGAGCTGACTAGAAGATATTAAAAAAAAGCCAAAACGCCAAAACGCCAAAAAAAAAACCAAAAAGCCAAAATGAAAAGTACAAATTGATCTTAGGGCCATGAGCACAAGGTTTTCAATTTGTGTCTCAATACAATACAAATATGGACGGATGTTCTAATTTGTCTATGTCAAATTTGTTTAGAATGCCTATGTCCAATTTTCATATATTACGTTCAAAAGATTTGTACATTTAGCTTCCAAATTATACATTTTCTTCGGTGACTACCAGTTCATGCACACATCCTTAATTTTTTTTTAATACATAAAAAGTGAAATTTTGCATAACCACTATTAAAAATACAACTTTTTGTGCTAAAAATGCATGTTTCATGTCTCTTCAAATCATCTATGTACTATTGTACAACTTATATTATTTCAATGTGATCTATTATAGTTTTCGCATATCATGGTCAAGATTTTGCATCTTTGACTTCCATTTTAAAATTTTTTGCATATAGAGTAAGATGATGCACAGTCCAAAAACCGCAACTGTTTAGACTAAAATTGCAATATACAGTTGCTACTTGTATTATTTGTATTACGTATGGCTATGCTATTTTTATTTTGCAAGCAAAATTTTCAAAGAGTTATGCCAAAGAGACATTTATATCATTACACAAAAATACAACCAAAAGGTCAAATGAACCTTAGTCTAAATTTTAAGCCCAAAGCTAATCATCTTCGGAGCATCTACCCTAAGCTCAATTGAAGGTCCTCTGTAAGTGGAAGGACACTATAGTCTTGCACTTCATTCATCCAATAATTCGGATTTTAAGTTGTTAATTATTTACTACTATAGTAAAATAATTTTACCATCAATAATTTAAAGAAAATACTAAAAATTGTCTGAATTGCTAAATGAGTGGAGTGTAAAATTGGAGTCATCTGCGCAATTGAAAGGATCTCAATCCAACTCAATATTCCCATGTTCCAGTCTTTAATTGGTCCCTCTCACCTCCTAACCCATCCTCTAAATAAATCAATTTAATGGCCCCTTCTCCCCTGTAAACCCCTAATGCTTTCACAATAATGGAATCACCTCATTATTCATCCTCTCACCCCGACACCATCACCTATGCTCAAGCCCCTCCTCCTCCTCCGCCGCCTTGTCAGTCTCCATCACGGTCGGGGTCGGCCCCACTGAGCCGTTATGAGTTGCAGAAGCGGCGAGACTGGAACAGCTTTTGTCAGTACTTGAAGAACCAGCGGCCTCCGGTGGCTCTATCCCAATGCACCTGCCACCACGTGCTTGACTTCCTTAGGTACTTGAACCAGTTTGGGAAGACTAAGGTGCACGTGCCAGGATGCATATTCTATGGCCTACCTGAGCCACCTGGCCCCTGCGCCTGCCCCCTCCGCCAGGCCTGGGGTAGCCTCGACTCCCTCATCGGCCGCCTCCGGGCCGCCTACGAGGAGCATGGCGGCTCATCGGAGACCAACCCCTTTGCGGCCTCCGATATCCGGGTTTATCTCAAGGAGGTCCGCGAGTGCCAGGCTAAGGCTCGAGGTATTCCCTATAAGAAGAAAAAGAAGAAACCGGCTTTTCCCGGCGGAATTGGCGGTGGCAGTGGTGGTGGTGGCAGTTTCAGTCATGATGATCATGCTTCGTCCCCCAGTCCTAGCTCATCTTCTTCCCTGGATTCTATGATGGTAAGATTCTCATAAAAAGAGGATGGTGGTTAGTTGTATTTTTAGGGTTGATCAAGTTCCTTGATGAATCAAGTGGTATGTTTATTGATTTCATTTTGTGTAGCCACTTTCATATGTAAAGGGCATACGGGTTCGATTTTAGCTATTTGTGTCAAGTTCTGATGGGAATATGACTGGGGTAACCCGTAGGCTTTGCCTATTAGGGTTTGAGTATCATTAAATAGGATCATTTTAATTCGTAAATTGAATAAGTTAAATGGAAGTTAACTTCACCAATGATGGCCAATTCATTTGTGGACAGCAGCGCAATGTTGTACATTACTAAATCACAATTTGGCTCATGACAGCGATTTAACATTCTTGATTATTTTTAAAGAAATTTTAATTTGGTATATTTAAAAGATGACTGAATGATGTGATATGTATTTATAGACTAATTTGAGTGGTCTCATATTTTTGTCAAAATAATTGTACGTAGTTTGGAACCATTTGTATCTCTTTAGAAATCGTTAGCAGATACATAATTAGGGACTTGATTGGATGGATTTGATTTAGGATCATATAGTAGTTCTAGAGCTAGGTCTTCATATATACTGTTGGGAAAACTAAGGGTGAAAACACATAATTAGCTGGGATCATAGAATGTAAATAAGCAACTAATTGAAAAATGCATTTTCTAGATTTAATAAGTGGATCTTGTGTCTCATTTCAGAAATAGATGCACTACATTGTAGTAGTTGTTCAACCACTACATTACTGTACGTACATAATTTAAATAGCCTGCGTTCCATCCAACGAATTCATTAAGTTGAACGTAGCTCACTCAATGTTCATGGAAGGCAAGGTGCTCCAGAGCACATGTAAAGCCTAGTCCATTAACATAGAAATCCTCTTTGATCTATCCCGAATCCTGATACCATTTAAATGATATGACACCGTGTCATACTTCGTAGATATAAAGCGGACACTGTAAATGGTCGTGATAATATTTAATTGAGGATATCGCTCTGACAAAACTAAGACTACAAGAAATGGTTTGCCATAGATTAATAAAAGATAACAATTTTACCAATTTAATTTCTCAATTAAAGGTTTGTCATTTACTTATGTATCTAGTTTTGAATTGATTGCTCGTTTATTTCTTTTCTTTTTTATCAAATTTGATTTATTTGTTTCTTTTAATTAGCTATGCAAGATAGGATATGTTGAGAAATGACGAAATTAGAGATAAAGTGGAAGTGTCATTCATAGAAAATAATGTTAGAGAAGTTAGACTTATATGGTTTGGACCGTTTGGTCATGTGTTTAAGGAAAAGAAGTAAAGACTCATCAGTGAAGAGATGTGAGAGGATTTACCTTTCAAAGAGTAAAAGAGTTTGAGTAAGAAGAGCTAAAACAAAGTTATTAGACACACGGTTTGAATAATATGTGATTAATGGAGAACATAGCTCAAGATAAGAATCTATGGATATATAGGAATAAGGTTGCAAATCTTAGATAGCTTGCTACTTGCTGTTCTTTTACTCATCAGTGCATATGGATTGTTGACGTGTAGCTTTTGATTATTATTTATTGTGCATTACTTTCCTGCACTTCTATATGCGAGTAGCATTTTTGAAGAATCAAAGGTTATAAGATCATCCTAGAGGGAGAGTGAATAGGGTGATAATCAAGGTTGCTAAACAATCGAAATATAAATGCAAAAAAATAAATCGGGACAAAACACGATCGATTGTTAATGAGGTTGGGCCTCAAAAGGCTTAATCCCCGCCTAGAGTTCCCTAACTCTAGGATTAACCCGAATTTTTATTAGGAGGATTGATTACACAACTTTAGAGTACACCTACTCTAAGTTCCAAGTCTCAGGTTGAACCCTTCAACTAGGCTTGGTAGAGTTGACCCTTCAACTCTATAATCCTACATAAGTACAAGATGAGCAATACAACTCGAATGTAAAGAAAAGCAAATTTAAGCTCAAAAAATGCCAAAGTATGCTTGAGGAAGTAGTATGCCAATTGAATGCTAGCTCTCTGTCCTGTGTCCCTTCCAGCTTCAAATGTCTCCTTTTTATAGGCTCCATGAGTTTGAACTAGCCGTTACACACAAAAGTAAGAAGCTGATATTCGCATTGAGCTTCAGGGCACTGATCAGTGTCTTCAAGGCCTTGAACTGGCTGATTTGCTGTTGATCTCTTCCAACGGCTACTTTGATCTCTTCCAATGGCTAATTTGCTGATTTTCTGCATATAGGTCTCCAAAATTGTCTATTTACTCAATTTAGGCCAACCAAGATAATAGGAAGAGATATAAAATATTGTGGCCATATTTAGATAATCCAAATTTCAAGGTTTTCAAAAAGTTTGTTTGGAAGGCAAGCATCAAATTAGGCAAGACCACATGTTTCAAATCAAATTAAAATCTTGACTTTCACTCAAAATTTAGCCAAGGGTTTTAAGGGAGTTAACAATCTCCCCCTTTTTGATGAAAGACAATATTTCAATTTGATTAACTGTAAGT
Source organism: Carnegiea gigantea (assembly GCA_029747015.1). Taxonomy (NCBI): domain Eukaryota; kingdom Viridiplantae; phylum Streptophyta; class Magnoliopsida; order Caryophyllales; family Cactaceae; genus Carnegiea; species Carnegiea gigantea. The sequence goes on along the minus strand of JAKOGI010000093.1, from coordinate 923,778 downwards.
GAAAAGGAGTGAATGGTTTCACTGGAAGTCACAATATTGTATTTGAGCTTGTCTAGCCACAGGAGTAATCAGGAATGAGTATCACAAGGAAAATAAAAGTGAAACTAAGCTGAACTTACCAATGTGTACATATTGTGTTCATACCATCCAATCACTTACTCGACACTTAATATGAACTTGCCAATATTAGCTACCAAAAGCTACCAATCTGCCACACTTTCAAGCATGTTCTCCCCCTTTGACTTTCATCAAAACAAGGGGGGAAAGTACATTGTAATGTCCGGTCATACACGTGGGTGTTGGCATAAGGTTTGAAAACTAAAAAGATAATAATGGAAAACATAGTCAGTAAAAGCAAATACAAACAGCTAGCGGAAATGAGGCGTAGAAGAGGTGGAAAGGATGATCCGGTCCGCAGCTCGGGTAGCCTGCTCCATATCAGTGGACTGGAATGGAATAGCAAGCTTGGTGCCATGATGAATGAGGCTCGTCAACCGGATTAACTCATCAACCTTGCGGTTCATTAAGCCCAATTCAGTCTGAAGGTGCTCAAGATGAGTGCGAAGTTCAGTATAGTCTTCTTTCAACTCGGCGAGAGTGTTAGTAATGTCAGGGGCAGAGGCAGTGTTAGGGTGCTTGAGTTTAAGGGAGGAGGCCTCTTCGGGTGTGAGGTCACTAAGGTGTTGCCATCCTCGGGTAGCGGTTTTGTAGAACTTGAGGGTTTTAAGGGAGTGAGCGGAAATAACAGACACATGATGAGTAAGGCATTCCTCATTGTCCATAGGCACCTTAAAGTGGGTAAAGATTCTAGTGAGGAGGTTACCATAGGGCAGCGAGCGGGTGCGACTCATGTTGGCAACCCGATACATGTGACTCAAGATCATGGAGGCATAATCAACTGAATATCCATTCATGAGGCGGTATATAGCTTCCAGAACAACCTCATTATAGGCTTCTTTGGAGTGAGCTTTGGGGTAGAAAATACGGACAAACACATAGTGCAACAGTTGGGGTTCGGAGTGCAGAACGTGATAGGGAGGTGCTTTGTATTGGCGAGTATAGGTTTGGAGTTTTTGGGGGCTAGCGAATTGCTGGAGGCAAAGGTCCTTGGCGACTTTTTGAGATAGGTTATGAGGGGCCGTATCAATGAATTTGAAGCCAAAGATGGATTCAAGAACGGGGCGACTCAACGTGATTTTCACGGTTTTGACAATACTTTCAAAGAACACACCATTAGCTGAGGTTTTAGTCTCTAAATTGGCATAAAAAAGTCGCACAAGATGTGGATATACAATAGCACCCAAATCCAACAGAACTAAGCACTTATCTTCACCAATTTCTCAAGAAATCCGAATTGTTCAGATACAAAGAATGAAATGTCTAACTTGTCACAAACAGAGATAGGTTTGCCACGGAAAGATTGAAAACGAGATTGACTAGGTGGAGAGGGTAGCCAATCACCTGGAAATTGGTCAAGAAGCCGGTGTGGTGGCAGAGGAGGAGGAGGTGGCGGTGAGGGTGAGGCTGACGGTGGGCTATGCTCGTGTGTTGGAGAAGAACGCTGGGCCGGTGAGGATGGAGCAACGGCGGACTGGGTGGACGCCGAGTTACCAGAGCTCTGGCCGGAAATTGGAGGCGAGTCGGGGATGGTGACAGTGGTTTGAGCCACCAGCTTGCATGCGCGTTTGGAGGCGCCGGCGGCGATGCGGTGAGATCGGCGCTTAGCTGGAGCAGAGGATCCTGATTCTTTGGATTTTGAAGCTTGTCGGGGTCGTTTGGGAGCTTGTCCACCTCTAGTGTGTGCCATGGGAGGTGAATTGGACAAGATTGAGGAGGATTGGAGCTCAAGAAAGGAGTGGAGATTTTGAAGGCAATATCCCTAGATATTCGACCAACGAGGAGTTTGGGGTTCGAATTTGGGGGGCATTCGAAGGAAGGAGAGAGAGTATAGCAAGAATTTGGAGCTTGCTTGCTCACTTGGCCATGGAGGACGGGCAATTTGAGAGAGAGAAGGAGAGAGAGAGAGGGAAGGGGAGGTAGCTGAGTGAATTAAGGAAGGAGTTCAAAAAATAAAAAATAGAAGGAAATAAATTCAGCAATTCCTCTGACATTAAAAGGAAGGAATTTTAAAAGAAGATTTGGAAAAGATAATTCTGGTATCAAAACTGATTTCAAAAATTGAATTACAGTTATAACAGATGGCCAAAAGATAAGCTGTCAAAAGGAAAAAAAAAATATCCCACGTGTCCCACAAGGAAGCAATTCATTTAAACTGAAATTACCTTCCTTTTTGGATGGACCGTTTTAATTGTTTCTCTTGACACTAGCAATCAAGGCCTTAAAACTGGATTTAAGCCCTTGAATTTGACTTACAGAGAGGAGTTAGGTTCTGGCTACAGTTCAGTGCCTTGAACTATATCCCAAGGCCTTGAATTTTCTGACTTGTCACCAGTTTGCTTGATAACTGTCCTGCAACACCTCAATGACTGGATTAGTACTAAGAGAGGGCTCCCCCTCAATTTATGCACTAATATTAATCATACCAAGTTCTTGACGAATATAATTAAATTGATTCTCACTCAAAGGTTTAGTGAATATATCAGTAAGTTAAGATTTTGTTGGAACAAATTCTAAACATATGTCGCCTTTCTCAACGTGATCTCGAATGAAGTGATGACGTACCTCAATATGTTTTGTTCGAGAATGTTGGACCAGATTTTTAGTAATGTTAATAGCGCTCATATTATCGCAACGGATGGGAACATTTTTGAGGTTAATTCCCAAGTCACGCAATTGTCGCATGATCCACAGGAGTTGTGCGCAACATGCTCAGGCGGCAATGTACTCGGCTTCTGCCGTGGATAATGCCACCGAGTTTTGCTTCTTGGAGTGCCATGAAACAAGTGATGAACTAAGAAATTGACAAGTGCCCAATGTGCTCTTTCTATCTACCTTATATCCTGCATAATCAGCATCAGAATATCCAACAAGAAAGAAATCGCCCCCTTTAGGATACCACAGACTGAAATTTTTTGTACCCGCCAGGTATCTAAAGGTTCGCTTAACTGCGACAAGATTTGATTCTTTGGGGGATGATTGAAACCGGGCACACAAACATACGCTGAACATAATATCGGGCCGACTAGCAGTTAAATATAATAAGGAGCCAATCATACCTCGATATGTTTTATCATTTACCGGCTTACCATTGAGGTCTTGATCAAGTTTGGTACTGGTGGCCATTGGAGTACTTGCATGTTTAGCCTCATGCATTTTGAACTTCTTTAATAGCTCATTCACGTACTTACTTTGGCTTATAAAAATGCCATCATTAAGTCGTTTGATTTGTAAGCCAAGAAAGAATGTGAGTTCGCCAACCATGCTCATTTCAAATTCCTTGCTCATGAGGTTTGAAAATTCCTTACATAGAGAGTCGTTAGTAGCACCAAAAATTATATCATCAACATAAACTTGTATGATAATGAAATCCTCCCCCTTGTTCTTTATAAAAAGCGTTTTATCAATTTGACCACGTCTGAAATTGTGTTCAAGTAAGAATTTGCTCAATCGCTCGTACCAAGCTCTAGGAGCTTGTTTCAAGCCATAAAGAGCCTTTTAAAGCTTGAACACATGATTGGGGAGATTAGGAGTTTCGAACCCAGGAGGTTGCTCAACATAAACCTCCTCTTGCAAAAATCCATTCAAAAAGGCACATTTGACATCCATTTGAAAAAGTTTGATATCCATGTATGATGCAAATGCCAAAAGGATGCGAATGGCTTCTAGACGGGCTATTGGGGCAAAAGTTTCATCAAAGTCTATACCCTCTTCTTGATTATACCCTTTTGCCGCTAGTCTAGCTTTATTCCTTACCACATTTCCGCTTTCATCTAATTTATTCCGAAATACCCATTTTGTCCCAATTACAGGGTGGTCTTTTGGTCTGGGAGTGAGAAACCATACTTGGTTCGTTTCGAATTGACCAAGTTCTTCTTGCATAGCGACAATCCAGTTAGGGTCTTCTAGGGCCTCTAGATGGTTCTTTGGTTCAATGAGTGACACAAAAGAGGAAAATGCACAAAAGTTTCGAAGAAAGGATCTAGTACGTATACCCGTGGATACGTCGGTAAGCAGATTGTCTAGAAGATGATATGATTTGTACTTGTATCCTCGTCTTGGTGCATCCATAGTTTCTTCATTTGGATCACTGGGTGATGGTTCTTCTTCGTTTGTGTCATGCAAACCTTCATTGGTGGGAGTTATGTTATTTTCATCATTTGGCTCTTGATGTGCTTCTTCATGCTCCTTATTTGACTTGGCTCTTTTATCTTCCTCATCCTCATCATCTTCATATCTATTTAGTTTGAGCTCATGGAATGAAGAAGAAGAGCTTAGCTTACCATCATTGGACTCATCAAAGACAATATGAATGCTCTCTTCAATTAACTTAGTACGAATGTTGTAAACATAATAGGCTTTACTATTCATGGAATACCCAACTAGAATACCTTCATCACTTCTGGCGTCAAACTTACCCAATCTTTCTTTTCCGTTGTTGTGGATGAAGCATTTACAACCAAATACACAAAAATAGGAAATATTTGGTTTTCGACCTTTGAAAAGTTCGTAGGGAGTTTTTTTCAAAATGGGCCGAATCAAGCAGCGATTTAAAACATAGTTAGTGGTATTAACCGCTTCCGCCCAAAAGGATGTTGGCAAATTGCTTTCACAAAACATAGTTCTAGCCATATCCTCTAAGGTACGGTTTTTTCTTTCAACCACACCATTTTGTTGTGATGTTCTAGGTGCTGAGAAATTGTGCAAAATTTCAAGATCATTGCAGAATTTAATAAATTCTTTTTGATCAAACTCCCTACTGTGATCACTACGAATAGAGATAATTGGTAAATTTTTGGAAATTTGTAGTTGTTTGCAAAGTTTTGAAAACTCATAAAATGCTTCATTTTTCTCTTTTAAGAAAGAAACCCAAGTAAAACGTGAGTAATCATCCACAATAATGAATATGTAAGAGCTACCTCTAAGACTACGAATAGGTATTGGACCACATAAATCCATGTGGAGTAGTTCTAGTGGGCGTGATGTGCTAATGCATTGCTTGGGCTTAAAAGAACTACGCACTTGTTTTCCTTTTACACACGCATCGCAAATATGATCTTTTTCAAACTTGTATAAGGGTAAGCCACGGACTAGATCAAGCTTTGAAAGTTTTTCAATGGTATGCATGCTAGCATGACCTAATCTACGATGCCATAACCATGTGTCATCAAGAGAAGCCTTAAAACATGATAATTTTTCGGATGAAATGCTATTTAAGTTAATAGTATAGACATTGTCTATTCTAGGTCCATATAAGGTGATCTTGTCATTATGCACATTTTGAACAATGCAATGAGAGGAATTGAATATAACATTATTGCCTTTGTCACAAAGTTGGGATATGCTTAAAAGATTGAACTTTAAACCTTCAACAAGATACACATTTTCCAAGGAATTGGAGGGACCCTTACCAATCTTACCAATTCCTATGATCTTACCGGCTTTGTTGTCACCGAATGTGACATTTCCATATTTCTTTTTCTCGATTTCAGTGAAAAGAGCTTCATTACCACTCATATGTTGTGAGCATCCGCTATCAAGATACCAAAGATCATCACGAGCCTTTAAGCATACCTGCAAAACAATAAATCAAACCTTCCTAGCCATGGCATCGAGTTTGGGTCCAACATTATATTTGACCATGTTTTTTGGTCTTGTTCCTTTTGGTACCCAAACTTGAACTATTTTATTGTTTGTCTTTCTTAGTGGACATGAGTAAGAAATATGTCCGTTTCTTAAGCAATAATTGCATGTGATGTGCGATTTGTTTTTGGATGTCTCTTTAATAAAGAAGTTTTTATATGCTTTCTTCTTGTTTAAGGGATTGTAGCCAATGCCTTCTTTATTAAAGGACATTCTTTGCGAACCGAGTAGTTTGTCCAAATTGTCCTGGCCTTTGGTGAATTTCAAGGCTAATTTTTCAAAGGCTCTACATTTAGATTGAGCTTCCTCCTTTTCTTTTTGGAGATGTTCAATCTTAGGTGAAGATCATCATTTTCTCTCTGTAAATTTCTTTTTTAGAAAGCAAATTATGGATGGTCTTCTTGAAAATTTTTATTTTGGATAAATATTCTTGTTCACATTGAATGCATCTGATTAATGCTTGAGCTAATTCATCTTTTGAATATTCAAGAAGGTCAAAATAGTCTACCTCATCCAAG
>JAKOGI010000093.1:595000-910000 GCA_029747015.1 Carnegiea gigantea | reverse complement strand
GAGGTTAATCCCAATGGCAACTTCATATAAATGTCTTCATGGAGGTCATCATAAAGGAAGGCATTGTTTACATTTAGTTGATGTGAACTACATTTCTTTTTAACTGCAACTGTCATCAGGGTTCTAATGGTGGTCATTTTGACCACTGGGAAAAAAGTTTCATTGTGATCAATCCCTTCTTTTTGTGTGAACCCCTTGATAGCAAGTCATGCCTTTAGTCTTTCTACTGTTCCATCTGCCTTGAATTTGACTTTATACACCCATTTACATGCTATTGGTTTCTTTCATTTTCGTACGGAAACTACGTCCCAAGTATTATTGTCAAATAGAGTTTGAAATTCCTTGTTCATGGCTTCTTACCACCCAGGATGGGAAATGACTTCCTCATATGTGATAGGCCCAGTGAGATCTAGATTGGATAAGAGTTGCTTGCTGCATGACGAGAGACAAAAAGATGAGATGAATGGGGGCCCTAAACAAAGGTTGGTGGTGGTAGTTAAGCACTGATCACATTGAGAGTTGGTTTGACTATAAAGCACATAATCATTCAGGTAACTTGGTATTCTGTGCGATCTCTGTGGTCTGCTAGGTGGTCCAAACTGAGAACTTCCAAGTTCTGCAACTCCATCTGAGCTTGTATCGGTTGTATAAGTGAGGGAAGTATCCTCAGTTACATCAGAGGTTGGTACTGGTAAAATCTGAGGAGTGGCCTACTGCTGTGCAAAAGGAAATATGTGTTCATGAAAGACAATGTCTTTGGATGCATGAAATTTCTTGTCTAAGAGAAACATTACTGTGTACCCCTTTTTGTCTTGTGGATACCCCAGGAAAATGCAAAGGACTGCCCTATATTGAAGCTTGTCTCTACCTTGGTTTGGTGTAGACATATAGCATAGACACCCAAAGACCTTTAAATGATCGTATAGAGATGGCTTTCCAAACACCAAATCAAAAGGACTTTTGTATTATAGCAAAGTTTTGGCATTCTATTGATTATATAAGTGGCACCAAGTAAGCACTTTCCCCAGAATCTTATTGGCAGATGTGATTGGAACAGAAGGGCCCTACTGACCTTAAATAGCTGCTTATGTTTGTGTTCTACAACCTCATTTTGTTAAGAGGTTTGTATGCAGCTAGTTTGGTGTAGTATGCCTGCTAATGCAAAAAAAGCCAAGGCCTCAGTGCTGAGTCCAAGTTCCAACGCATTGTCACTTCTGATGGTTTTGACAGTCCCATTAAATTAGGTCTTAGCCATAGCCGCAAAAGACTTCATCAGATGGAATACCTCATCCTTGGTTACCATTAGATACGTCCAGGTCAATCTTGTGTAGTCATCTACCAATGTTGAAAAATATCTATGACCATGATTTGTTTATGTGCGGCAAGGACCCCATGTATCCACATGAATCAAATCAAAAGGTTTAGTGGAAGAGATAGAACTGTGTGGAAAAGTCAGTTTATGCTGTTTTGCATGTGGACAAATATCACATGGAGTTGAACAAGCATTCTTATTGACTATGCAACCAGAATCCTTCAATATAGGAATATGTCTCAATTTACTGAAAGAAATATGTCCCATTCTTCTATGCTATAGGTCTAAGGACTGATTATCCTTATTACAACTGAGACAGTAATCAACCTTACTAGTTAATCGCTCAATTTTACTGTTGGAAAGAAAAGAGCTACAACCAGAGGTACTCTCGGCTTTACTTATTTATGTGCCTTCAACAGTTAGTCTTTTAGCAACTTTATCATTCAAAATATAGAGTCCCTAAGTGGACTTACCAATTTCCACTGGCCTTTTCAGAAAAGGGCCCTGCAGAACACAAGAATGTTCTAAGAAAACAACCTCACATTTTAATTACTTGCTTAGCCTTTTGACTGATAAAAGGTTGAATTGAAAATATGGTACAAATAATGCACGATGTAATACTAGGTTGCTCCCAATCATTAGATCTCCAATCTGAGATACCTTGAGCTTATTACCATTTGGCAGAGTAATAAGAATAAGAACCTTAAGGAACCTGATGTTATGAAGAAGATTTTTATAAAAAACCATGTGGTCACTTGCTCCTGAGTCAACAATTCATATTTTTCCATCTAATTTGCAAGTACAGCAAATAGTATTAGCAAAGGTAACACTCTCCATACCTACCATATAAGTAGTAGAGAACTCTTGTTGAGAGGATGCTTGAGGTTGCTTGTTTATATGAAGGTCGGCTCAAAATTGAAGGAGCTTCCTGGATTGATCTGGATCAAGCCCTGGTAAAGTGACAGTCCCAGCTGGTGGTTGACTTGAACCTCCAAGAGATGCAGCAGGTTTGGAATCTTCAATAGGAGTTTCCCCATCGACCAATGTATTGCTAGCAAATCTTCCTCCTTTAGGCTTGTGCAGTTGTTTGTTGGGATATCCATGGAGCTTATAACATTTGTCCATCGTGTGCCCTTGCCTCTTGTAATGGTCACAAAATAATTATGAGTTTCTTCTTCCATCCGGCCTTCTTTGGAAGTTTGGCCTTTGTGTCCTAGCACTGAAGGAAGATGCTAAATCACTCAAGAAATGAGAAGCATTCTTGACTTGTCTCTACTTTTCTTCTTGGATCAGAAGTGAGTATGTTTGTCTAAGAGAAGGCAAAGGATTCATCATCGGTAAGTTGCCTTGGACACTTGTGTAAGTGTCATTAAGTCCTATGAGAAAATGAATAATGTTCTGCTCCTGAGTATACTTCACTAGCCTGGTGTTTACATTACATTCACGCTTTTTGCACGTACACCTTGGCATATCATCAACAATAGCAAACTCATCCCAAATTCTTTTTGCTTGAGTATACTATGTAGCAATATCAGAGTCTCCTTGTGAAATTCCTGATAATTCCTTCTTGACTTGAAATAATTCGGCCTTGTTTGTCTGACCAAATCATTCCATCAGTTCCTTCCATATTTCTTGTGTTGAACAACAGTATAGCATACTACGTGATATATCTTTGTGCGAGGAATTCAGGATCCATGAAGCAACCAAATCATTACACCTTTGCCAATAAGGCAATAGAGGCGAATTGTCTACAGGTTGAGACACCTTTCCATTAATGAATCCGATCTTGTTCTTTGACGACAATGCTATTAGAAAGGTTCTCTTCCAAGATTCAAAATCTTCTTAATTGAACGCATATGTAACCAGGATCTGTCCTAGATGATCTGAAGGATGAATGTCCAGAGGATCATTTGGTTTAATTGATGGCAATCGATTTCCTTGGGCTGCTATAGTATGCAAGATTGTGAGATAATCAAGATCGAAGAATTAGGGTTCGAGAATTAGAAGATTGCGAAAAGAATGCCTGAATCACAAGTGGATGATAGGCCTAACTGATTGATGAATCTAAACGATCAATATGATCATGAAGGAAAATAATCTCATTGATGAGAACCAATTGATGAATCAAACCGACTGGTCAAAGATGAAGAAGATAGAAGGACCTGGGATGCAACATGTCCCCTGCTCTGATACCATGTTGAGGTTAGAGAGAGAAAATGGGGAGAAATTTATTCCATGTATTAGAAGGGAAAATGAATATGATTAGTATGGTGTGGTATATGGTTAGGTTGGCATTTTATAAGTATTTTCCATCCCGCCAAGATTTTATTGCAACTGTGCAAACAGAAAAGAAAAACAGAGAGGGTAATAATAGCATAGGCATACATCCCAACAAATCCTAGGGTTTTGTTATTCTATAAAATTTGTATATGTTAAGGTTTCTTTTAACACTCTTACATTAAAACTTAGAAACTAAATTTTAAACTAGTTTAAGATTGAATGGCCTGTGGCCAAAACGAAGACCTGGCTAATATCATTGATTTGAAGCAATCATTATTACGCAGAGAAAATTCTTTACGATTACAAGGGTTGTCTGAATATCTAGTAGAGAAAGTAAGGGATAGTAAAAGTAAAAAAGTAAACATAGAAGTTAGTTCATAATCACTGTTATTTAAGGTAAAAGTTTATATTAAGGTCTTATTTGAAGCTAATAAAATTGCTTGTCAACAAAATAAATTAAGTTTCTTAAAAAAAAAAATCTTACTTTCCTTTGCACTGTATTGGAGTAATGGAAAAATGATACTGAAGAGGAGTTAAGAGGAGTAAGGGCTAGTTTATTTAAGTAGTTGTAAGGACTGGTAAGTACTTAGGAGCAATGACGAGGGGTTGCGAGCGGTTTAAGAGTAGTTGTGATTAACAGTTCGTAGTTGTGAGTAGTTATGAGCAGTTAGAAGCAGTTGTAATTAGTGGAGAATATTTGTGAGCAGCTGGGAGATAGTTGGATTAGTATTTGTAAAAAAATGTGAGCAGTTGTGAATGGTTAGGAGTGAGTGACAGCATGTGGAAGCAATCAAGAATAGTCAGGAATGTTTGGAATTAACAGTTAGCGGTTGAAAATTGCAGAAACGAATAGGCCTAAAAGTTGCTCCCCAATGCCATATCTTACTGTTAATCAGAATCTCCCACACAAAAATAAGGAGTAGATACTTTTCTAGTCTATTTGGATTGAGGGGAGAGAAGGGGGGGGGGAGGGGAATTAAGGTTAATAAACACTTATTCTCCTTGTTTGAAAATCTTAAATGAGGGGAAAGGAAGGGGCACTGAGGGGAACATTTCACCCTCATTCCCCCCATTTTCCTCATTTTTCTTTACCTCCAACATGAGAGGGAAAAGGGAGGGGAAGGAAAGATTTTAAATGGTTCTCCCCCCTTCCCCTCCATTCTCTCTTACAACATATCCAAATAAGGTGAGTACAAATCACCTTTCTTTCCTTGCGTTTCCCTCCATTACCTTCCTCTCTCTTCCCCTACCTTCCCCCTCTCTATCTCAATTACGAAACTCCTATTAAGTATTCCCTATCTTCCTAAGCAAGCCCCCCCACCCCTTCTTCTCAACATAGACGTTCTTGCTTTTGCTGATTACCTCTGCTTCTTTGCTATTCTCATTTATTCGTGCACCCACTTAGCAATTGAGGGAAGTAGACATTTTGTATTATGGTGTCTATCTTCTAAACTCATAAAAGTTTATACAAATCCCCTAATTTCTATTATTAACCCTTTTAAGGACCACATCTACAGGTCAATAAACGAGATCATATTGTAGGTAAGGAAAAACAGTGTTGCAGAAAAATAGTAACCCTCACACTAGACGGAGAAAAGTTCATTGCAAATTTATGGTGCTAATATATAATGGATTAACTGAAGAGAATATAAATAAAAATGGACTTCCCATTAACTACAATATGAATAGTAGCCCCAACAATTTAGTCAGAGAAAAGTAAGTAATGGAGAAAAATAGGATTCTAATAAGGGGGAGGAGAGAAACATTGATCATGTAATTTTGAGTAGTCATGTTCTTAATTAATTACTAGTTCGTAATCATATTCCTGTTGATATTGGATTTTGATTCATGCAGTTAAAATCGCCCATGGTTATTGGATCAAAGCCTAATAAAAAGCTCACTGGGGGAAACTAAACTGGATTGACTGAGCTGCCAGTGTATTGAACGCTATGCTTAAGCCCAAATAATAAGCTTGATATAAACCTGCTATGAAATGCCTTGAGATTTATCCTTTTAGTCGTGACTTTAGCAAAAGGTTGGAAATCCAGTAGAAGTCTAAGCATAATCTCTGGCTAAGGCAAAGTTCTTAAAGGATAAACAAAATAGGAATAAAATTTTATCTAAAAAGATATGTAATTCTAGTTAAATTCTTCTGAGGAGACCGCCTAAAAATCCCTATAAAAAACAAGTCATGGTGAGACGAAAGCACAACTGATCACAAGCTAAATTCTATTCTAGATCAATGCTTAAATTTCCTTCTCTAATTTGAGCATATGAAAAGCAAGAAATGACGTCATTTTCAAAAATGAGATTTTCTCTCCTGTGCAAACCAGTATTATAGCAGAACGAAATTGTTAGAATGTATAAGGTTTTGATGATAACAAATCCAAGTGTTCTAGTTGTTGTTGTTGTTCCAAACAGGCTTTACCAACAGGGCCTTACTGCTGTTTTTCAATATATTAAAACTGTTTGACTAATGGTTTATCAAGAACAGGTACTCAAGTCAGCGATGTAAGAACAACCATGAGAAACAGGCTCTGTAAGGTGTTTGAAACATGTCCTGTGAAGTGTTTGAAGCATAGGATATAAGTGCAGCCGTGAGGAACAGGTTCTGTGAAGTGTTTGCAGCAGATTCGTCTCTCTACAAACGACTAGTGGTTACAACAAGATGTCTTGATATAATTTGGTGTTATATTTTTAGACTCTTGTTAATATGCCAATCAGAAAGTCTCAACTTACCACTTACTTGAAACGGTTTTGTTTTCTTTTGGTAAATATTTCGGATCACCCTTCAGAACAAACCTGGAAACAGGATGATCAGGGTGTTTCCAGAATAAGCTGCGAAAAACTGTTTTGCACGATTTTTATCTTTTGGATTTTGAGCAGCTTCTTCAAGGATTTGCAAGAAAGATTTTTTATGGAGTATCTTACCCCTTATCCTAAAAACAGTTATTAAAATCTAAGGGGATTTGCAAAATCTTTTTTTGAATAAAAAGAATATCCAATTTTTGGCAAGTGGATAAGGTTGTTGAGAAAAACATGGGCTAGTTGCTGAGAATCACCGCCTTATGCACACGGTTTAGGAAGTGTTTCCAGCTCATGTTTCCTCATCCCTTGTGGCTAAAGAATTCTATATTCTTTAGGGATTTTAGTTTCCAAAAAATTTGAGGAATTGTTTTTCCAAGCACTATATAAAGTCGCTTCTTACAACCTTAGAAGCATCGGTTTTCAAAAAGAAAAATTCAGTGTTCATGAGCTTAAAAGTTTGAACAGAAAACCGTGTCTAGTGAGTGAGTTATTTGAGCTTTCAAAGTTGGCATACTAGGACTTCATTGTACCCTATATTAGCTTAGTTGAGAAGCATTGTAATAGGGTGTTTTTTTTTATACTCTTCTTTCACAAAAGTGAGTTGAGTGTGTGTCCAAATCAAGGGGATTTTGGACGTGGGGTTACTTGTCTTAGGGAAGACGGTTACGTGTGTTACAATTTGTAACAAGGTGTATTACTATTGTAACGTGATTAGCCCGTTTAGTGAAGTGTTTAAATCCTACACGAGGTAAGTCGTGGTTTTTTACCTCAATTGGGCTAGAGGTGTTTTCCACGTAAAAATCCCGTGTCCATTATTTCCGCATTCAATTTTGTTGGATTTTCGCTTTTGCTTATCTCAGAAACAACCAGTGCGAACAGGGTCTAAGACTGTTTGCTAGCAACTTGCGAAAATCGGACACCACAATTCATCCCCCCTCTTGTGGTTGTGTACTCTCTAAATCAACAAGTGGTATCAGAGCAGGTTCTCCTTTGAAAGGCTAACACCTTTGAGAGATCCTTGAAGATGAGTATACCACAAGGCATGCTTGAAGGTCAATCCATAACTCGAGCACCATACTTCAATGGCCAACACTATGATTGGTGGAAGAATAGGATGGAAAACTACATCCAAGCCGAGGACTATGAGTTGTGGATGCTCATCAAGAATGGACCACTCATCCCAAAGAAAATAACTGAAGATGGAAAGTCAATCCCCAAGGAGCCTAAAGAATTCAATACTGAAGATTACAAAATGATGGAGAAGAATGCCAAAGCCAAGAAACTTCTATATTTCGGCCTAGGTCCTGATGAATATACTCGTATACCTGAATGTGAGTTGGCCAAAGAAATTTGGGATGCTTTGCAAGTAGCTCACGAAGGGACCAGTCAAGTAAAGCAATCCCGGATTGAATTGCTTATGAGAAAATATGAGCTGTTTGAAATGGGTGATCGTGAAAGTGTGATGGACATGTACGCTCGCTTCACTCACATAACAAATGAGCTAAAATCCTTTGGAAAATCCTTCACCACCGAAGAATTGGTGAGGAAGATCCTAAGAATTTTACTTCATTCTTGGGAAACGAAAGTAACGGCCATCCAAGAAGCTAAAGACATGAACAAGATCACCCTAGATGAGCTGATTAGCAACCTCCAAACGTATGAACTTAGGAAAAATTCTCAACAGAAAGATGAGACAAAGAGAGATCGAGGTCTTGCACTAAAGGCCTTAGAAGATGATTCTGATTCTGATGAGGAGGAGATTGCCATGATCACTCAAAAGTTCAAGAAGTTCTTCAAGAAAGTCAAAGAAAATAGCAAAAGGAAGGACTTCAGCAAGGCCAGGAACACCTCTCGGGAACAGTTCTCCGGGTGTTTCAAGTGTGGCAAACTGGACCACATTGTGAGAAACTGCCCACTGCACAAGGAAGAACAAGAACCCAAACACCCTAGAAAACAGGAGAGGAAATAGGGTGTAAGCAGCTCAGCGAAAAGGTTCTCAAAAGCTATGCTCGCGGCCTGGGGAGACTCAAGCGAGCATAAGGAAGGGTCTGAAGCTGGGGAAGCTGATGTAGCACTCATGGCAAGAAGTGACACTAATTCAGATGATAGATCAACAGACAGTCTGACTCAACTTAAGAACAAGGTACGGGGTCTAAATAAATCGACTCTTGAGGAATTAGAGAACACTATAATGGATATATGTGTTGAATTAAAAAGAGATGTTCGAGATCTAGAACTTGAAAATGAAACCCTTAAATTGGAAAAACTTAAAGTTGACAAAGAGGCTCTTGGCTTACATGAAAACATCAATGTGCTTAAAGAAACTCTACTCATGAAAGAAGAGACTTGTTCCACTAAACTAACTGAGCTAGAAAAGGAATCTCTTGACTTAAAAGGTAAGGTCGAGTCTTTGCTGGAAGAAAATAAAAACTTGCTTGAGAAAATAAAACACTTGGAATCAGACCTTGCCACAAACAAGCTCTGGAACAGGTCCTCAAGGGCGTTTGAATGGTTAAACACTCATCACAGTCGAAATAGAAGAGGACTAGGTTTTGTGCCTAAGATGACCTACCCAGTGAATAAAAAATATGTGGGATTACCTGAAAATATTGTTTACTTTCATTGTGGTAAAACGGGGTATTATCGATATGCTTGTCCCATAAGAAAGTATGCCATTGAAAGGAACACAGTTCATGTAAAACAAATATGGGTTAGGAAAGATGAGATTTGTACGTCTAAAGGAATGGGACCCAAGTGGATCTGGGTTCCCAAAACTAACCCTTGATTTGTTTTGCAGGCTGAAGTGAGAGAGAACAACCCAGCAAACAACCCAGCAAACAGTGCAGGGAATAGTCTAGGGAACAAGCAGCTGTGGTATGTTGACAGTGGGTGTTCGAGGCATATGACTGGTGAAAGATCCAATTTTCTCTCACTTACAGCTTCAGAAGGTGGAAGTGTGGCATTTGGAAACGGCAAATCCGGGACAATTGTCGGCATAGGTAAGATAGGTGAGTCACTCTCCCATTCAATTGACAATGTTTATTTTGTGGATGAATTAAAACACAACTTACTAAGGGTGTCCCAACTGTGCAACAAAGACAACCTAGTATTGTTCTCACCAACACGTTGCTTGGTTGTGAATATGAACACAGGAGATGTTGTGTTGAGGGGGAAGCGACACAAGAATGTTTATAAAGTGTGTATCTTCACTCTTCCTCAAAATAATTTGACTTGTTTGAGTGCCCTAAATGATGATGTTATGCTTTGGCACAAAAGACTAGGTCATGCAAGCCACTCACTTTTGAACAAACTTGTAACCAAAGACTTAGTGGTAGGCTTACCTTCCATCAAATTCAATGATGATAAGGTATGTGATGCATGTGCCAAAGGCAAACAAGTCAAAAATTCATTTAAATCTAAAAGGTGTGTAAGCACTACTCGACCTCTTGAATTGATACATATGGATATATGTGGTCCAATGAGGATCATGAGCAGAGGTGGTAAGAGGTATGTGCTTGTGATAGTGGATGACTACTCTCGTTTCACTTGGACCCTGTTTTTGGCTTCTAAAGATGAAACTTTTAAAAAATTTCTTGCTTTCATTAAAAAGACTGAAAAGAGGGTAGGACACTCTTTGGTATGCCTAAGGTCTGACCATGGTATAGAATTTGAAAATTCAAGCTTTATTGATTATTGTAATGAGCATGGTGTTGATCATAATTTTTCAGCTCCAAGAAGACCCCAACAGAACGGGGTGGTAGAATGCAAAAATCGCACTCTAGAGGACATGACTAGAACAATGCTTGTTGCTAGTGGTCTTCTTAGAAACTTTTGGGCTGAAGCTTTGAATACATCATGTTACATTATAAATAGATGCATGATTAGACCTATTCTTAACAAAACTCCTTGTGAACTTTTCAAGGGAAGAAAACCTAATATTATGCATTTGAGAGTTTTTGGTTGTAAATGTTTTGTGCATAATAATGGAAAGGATGCCTTAGGGAAATTTGATCCAAGGAGTGATGAAGCAATATTCCTTGGTTACTCCTCGCATAGTAAGGCATACAAAGTGTTTAATAAGAGAACCTTGTGTGTTGAGGAAAGTGTGCATGTGCTTTTTGATGAAACTAACTCTCTAAGCGAGAATGATGCACAGGAAGAAGACTTCGAACTAGGTCTTGTTAGAAAAGACGTGCTGCTTCAAGGTGAACAAGGTAAGGATCAATCGGAGGAAGCAAGGCCTGAGGCTGTTCTTCAGAAAGGTAAGCAAGGTGTGAACCAAACAGGGGGAAACAGGGTGGAACCCTGTTCGGGACAACACCAGCCGAATCCTTCAGGGATAAATCCAGGAACAAGCTCTCAAACAGGCTCGAGAACAGGTTCTGAACCTGTTTCACTGAGTATTCCAGCTAGGATGGAGAGCGACCCTTGCAGATTCAGATTGCGTCACAGCCATGCAAGAAAAACTCCATCAGTTCGAAAGGAACAAGGTATGGTACCTTGTGACACGGCCAGAGGATAGAACAATCATTCGAACCAAGTGAGTGTTCCGTAACAAGCTGGATGAGTGCGGAACAGTCACTAGGAACAAGGCCCGGCTGGTGGTTCAAGGCTACAACCAAGAAGAGGGAATTGATTATGAAGAAACCTTTGCACCTGTTGCAAGGATGGAGGCTATTCGAATCTTGATAGCATTTACAGACCTTATGGAGATCAAGTTGTATCAAATGGATGTCAAAAGTGCATTTCTAAATGGATACCTCAAAGAAGAAGGGTATGTCAAACAACCCCCTGGTTTTGAAAGTAATGAATTTCCTAACCATGTTTTCAAACTTGACAAAGCACATTATGGTTTAAAACAAGCCCCTAGAGCTTGGTATGAGCGGTTGTCAAGCTTTTTATTAGAAAATGGTTTTACAAGAGGCAAGGTAGACAATACCTTGTTTCTAAAATCTAAGGGGGAACATTTATTGATTGTCCAAGTATATGTCGATGACATCATATTTGGTGCAACTCATCATGATTTGTGCAATGAATTTTCAAAAATGATGAGGAGTGAGTTTGAAATGAGCATGATGGGTGAGCTTAATTTCTTTCTAGGCTTACAAATCAAGCAAACTTCAAACGGCACCATGATCCATCAACAAAAAATATCAAGGAGTTACTTAAGCGTTTTGGGATGGAGTCGGTCAAGCCCATTGATACTCCCACCTCTCCCTCAACCAGGTTGGTAATGGATGATGGTAGTCCCTCAGTTGAGGAGAAATCCTATAGGGGCATGATAGGGTCACTCCTATACCTACGGCTAGTAGACCTGATATTGTTTTCAGTGTTGGTCTATGTGCACGTTTTCAGTCTAACCCTAAAGAAACTCATCTTAAGGCTGTAAAAAGGATTTTAAGATACTTAAAACATACACCTGATCTAGCCTTATGGTATCCTAGAGGTTGCAACTTTGATCTTGTTGGGTATGCTGATGCTGATTATGCAGGTTTCTTGGTTGATAGAAAAAGCACCTCAGGTATGGCTCACTTTCTTAGACCTTGTTTGGTATCTTGGGTAACCAAGAAACAACTCTCTGTTGCCTTGTCCACAGCAGAAGCTGAATACATGGCAGCTGCATCCTGTTGTGCTCAGTTATTATGGATAAGACAACAACTCAAGGACTTTTGTGTTAACATAGGATGCATTCCTATTTATTGTGACAATACAAGTGCAATTAACATTGCCAAAAATCCATGTCAACACAAAAGAACAAAACATATTGACATTCATCATCATTTTCGAAGAGACAATGTTGAAGAAGGAGTGATCTCAATAAATTTTTGTGCCACTGAAAATCAAATTGCTGATATATTCACCAAGGCATTGAGTAGAGAACAATTTGAAAGGAATAGACTCGAACTAGGTTTAATTAAAATAACCTGACCATCCTGTTCTCTCTCCCTGTTGGCAAAATTTAAAATGCTATGGGTACAACATATTAAATTTTTGTTTGCAATCAACTTCTGTGCTATGTTTAGCATATGTGAGGTTTACAACTTGCTGACACTCGTTGAGGTCTAATGAGATTGCCCTTATTGTCCCATGTTACCGAGCAAGTAACCTCAAGAACAAGCACCAGAAACAGGTACGCCCCGAGCAAGTAACCTCAAGAACAAGCACCAGAAACAGGTACGCCTCTTGTTTGTCAAATATGTGCAACAAATTGAAAATTGCTAATCTCTTCCCGAGGCGTGCGCGGCCTAAATAAATGCAAAAGCCCGTTGTAAAACGGGCAAAATCTTTTAAAGATTTTGCATGTCTCTCTCTCTCTTTAAAGCTCTCTTGCTCAATCTCTCACCTCCACCGAAACTCTCTTGCTCTGAAACTCTGTTCAAGAAACCCTAATCTCTCTCCTTCCTCTGAAAAATGGCGTCTCCCATTAGCTCCGAGAGCTCCTTGACCTTACTCAGGGCAACTAGACACAGGGCACAGCCTTGCAAACAGCCACAGCCCTGTTTGCGCCTACACAATTTTTGACGGCCCTCATGGAAGGTAAAACTACTGAACCTTCTCGACCCATTGTCTATAAACCTTTTGGGTTTTTGAAAAGCATCGACCTTAGAACAGTGAATCTGAAATTGGAAGACATCCCTTACAAATTTGGGTGGGAATTGATTTTGTTTGGGGAAACGGGGGCATGTAAACCCCAAGAACCTGTTGGGGCATCTGAAAGAGAAATTGAGCCTTTAGATGAAATCTTTCTGTTCAATCATGGACTAGATGACATCAATTCGTTCGGGCTGTTTCCAGAGCAGGAAACAGGGGCCGAAACAGGGCCTGAAGTTTTTAGGGATGACCTAGGGGAGGATTTGTCAAAAGAAGAAGGGGGAAGTAGTGGTCAAATGGAGGAGTCTCCTGTGAAGCCTGAACAAGCCACACCGGTACCACCAACCGGTGAGAAACGTAAACGATACAAAATTATGGCTAGGCGTACTAGAATAACAAGAACACGACCACCATCAAGGTTTAAAAGCGGCCAGACCGAAGAACCCTAAAAAAGTGAAACCCCTGTCAAACCAAAACCACAAATCTTCTCTTCGGCCAAACCCACAACCAGGCCAACTTGAAAATCAGCCCGAATTGCTTTCCACTCCACACCTCGTCCTACCAAACAGTCATCCCCTGTTGTTGAGGAAATTGATTCCTCCTCTGAGCCTTCATCAGATAGCGACACTGAGAACACCGCCTTCAAACAGGGCACTCCCGTGTTCTCAGAGTCCTCAGAGGATAAGCCTCTGCCTGCACCAAAATCAACCTCCACTTTACCCTCTAAACCATCACCCCTAAAAACTCCCAAGAGAAAAGCCTCTCTCAAACACGCCTCCACCCAAGACCCTCCTACTGAGTCTCAACCTAAAAGAGCCAAGAAGTCTACCCCGTCCGTAATCTCAGCCAAACTGACCCAACTGCTTCAGAGATGGGTAGTCAGGGGCAAAATTATTAAGGTAAAATATTTTGAGGAATAGGGTCTGGGGGTGTTTCTGCACAAGCTGCGTGCACAGGGGTGGTATGAGCTGTTTACAAACATCCAGCTGGGGTGTTCTGTACATGAGTTGGCAGAGTTCTATGCCAACTGCACTGTCACCGAAGGAGTGGTGACAAGTATTGTTAATGGGTAACAGCTTCGCTTTGATGCGAAGATATTAGGGGAAATTCTGGGGATTCCCTCCACGGGCTTTGATATATATGTGAGAGAAGACAAGACTATTCTAGGGACAGCTAGGCTGCTGGAGCTCGCCTAAAAATTTAGCCAGCAATCAAGCCTCTAAACACCCAAGTCCGTGAAGAAAGGGGACATGACATCGCTCCATCAATTGATATTCTGGTTTATCATCAAGAATGTCATCCCCAGGGGCCAGGGTCGCAATCTTGCTGATGCCATCGATCAATGTTTGATGGATCTGATGGATAAGGAAGAGCAAATCAACCTTCCTGCCGTCATGATTCGCCACATAGCAAGAATTGCAAACACCTCCAGGGAACATGACCTGGGATACGGCTTCTTCCTGACTAGTGTGTTTGAGCACTTTGGGGTGACTCTGCAGAAGAAGGTGGGTGCTCAGTTCATTGATGAGATTGGGAGTAACACCCTTATGGGGTGTGGATACTCTTTGGTTGAGGGGTCTGCCTCAGAATAGGGGACCAGAACATCCCGTCCTCCTGTTCCTGGCAGTTCCTCAGTCAAGCTTGAGGCTGCTTTGGAAGAAAACTCTCGACTCAGTGCTGAGCTTACTGCGGTAAAGGCTGCCCTGGATGAGGAAAAGGCTCTCAATGCAAAACGCCATGAAGATATCCTCGCCCTTCTCTCTTCCCTTTCAGCAAAATTTTCCCCTCCTGCTCTCTGATCACCCCCCATCTGTTGTTCTCATAGCCTGTTCTCACTTCTCTTGGTTATCCTCTCTTGCCAGTTTGTACTTTCTGTTGCACTTGTTTGGTGAATGACAGGTTATCTTGTTTTTTGATTGGTTTTGCCTTACTTGCTTTCTGTTGTGAATTGCTTGTGTGTGACTAGGATGGCCAATCTCATTACCGTACCAACACACTTGAGTGTATCGCCTGTTGACTTTCCTCCATTACCCAAGTGGTGGTGATAGCAAACACCCTATGTTTGATGGTTCGCCCCTACTTTTTAATGATGCCAAAAGGGGGAAGATAGGAAGACCAATATTGTTTTAGTTTTGCCATGGACGAGTTAAATTTCTTACACTTTTTCGATACTAACTGCTTCATGTGAATTGTCGGTCCTATAAATAATTGGCACTAATCACTTCAACTGTCCTTGAAAGTCAATATGGTCACTTGGTTTGTCATCATCAAAAAGGGGAATTTGTTAGAATGTATAAGGTTTTGATGATAACAAATCCAAGTGTTGTAGTAGTTGTTGTTGTTCCAAACAGGCTTTACCAACAGGGTCTTACTGCTGTTTTTCAATATATTAAAACTGCTTGACTAATGGTTTATCAAGAACAGGTACTCAAGTTAGCGATGTAAGAACAACCATGAGAATCAGGCTCTGTAAGGTGTTTGAAACATATCCTGTGAAGTGTTTGAAGCATAGGATATAAGTACAGTCGTGAGGAGCAGGTTCTGTGAAGTGTTTGTAACAGATTCGTCTCTCTACAAGATGACTAGTGGTTACAACAAGATGTCTTGATTTAATTTGTTTTATATTTTTAGACTCTTGTTAATATGCCAATCAGAAAGTTTCAACTTATCACTTACTTGAAACGGTTTTATTTTCTTTTGGTAAATATTTCGGATCACCCTTCAGAACAATCCTGGAAACAGGATGGTTAGGGTGTTTCCAGAATAAGCTGCGAAAAACTGTTTTGCACTATTTTTATCTTTTGGATTTTGAGCAGCTTCTTCAAGGATTTGCAAGAAAGATTTTTTATGGAGTATCTTACCCCTTATCCTAAAAACGGTTATTAAAATCTGAGGAGATTTGCAAAATCTTTTTTTGAATAAAAAGAATATCCAATTTTTGGCAAGTGGATAAGGTTGTTGAGAAAAACATGGGCTAGTTGCTGAGAATCACTGCCTTATGCGCACGGTTTAGGAAGTGTTTCCACCTCATGTTTCCTCATCCCTTGTGGCTAAAGAATTCTATATTCTTTAGGGATTTTAGTTTCCAAAAAATTTGAGGAATTGTTTTCCCAAGCACTATATAAAGTCGCTTCTTACAACCTTAGATGTATTGGTTTTCAAAAAGAAAAATTCAGTGTTCATGAGCTTAAAAGTTTGAAAGGAAAACGGTGTCTAGTGAGTGAGTTATTTGAGCTTTCAAAGTTGGCATACTAGGACTTCATTGTGCCCTATGTTAGCTTAGTTGAGAAGCATTGTAATAGGATGTTTTTCTTTATACTCTTCTTTCACAAAAGTGAGTTGAGTGTGTGTCCAAATCAAGGGGATTTTGGACGTGGGGTGACTTGTCTTAGGGAAGACGGTTACGTGTGTTACAATTTGTAACAAGGTGTGTTACTATTGTAACGTGATTAGCCCGTTTAGTGAAGTGTTTAAATCCTACACGAGGTAGGTCGTGGTTTTTTTATCTCAGTTGGGCTAGAGGTGTTTTCCACGTAAAAATCCTGTGTCCATTATTTCCACATTCAATTTTGTTGGATTTTCGCTTCTGCTTATCTCAGAAACAACCAGTACGAACAGGGTCTAAGACTGTTTGCCAGCAACTTGCGAAAATCTAACACCACAATTCACCTCCCTCTTGTGGTTGTGTACTCTCTAAATCAACAGAAATTGGACAGAATGGAAGACTAGAATATGATTTAACCTTCACAATTCGACAACACCATCCACTTTCATTTCATCCCTGCCTCTAAATTTCCCAGAGGTCTCACTTTGGAAGAAGCCTGTGAGTTAGGCAGGGGAAATGCAATTCAACAATTGCAAAGGGATTTCACTTCCCTCTCCACTGAGGTCATTAACATCACCACCAGATTAGATGAAGTCCTTACTAGGTTTAGGGATGATCCTGGAGGAAGAAGGAGAAGAGACCGTGAACCCCTTAGGGATCATCTCATCCCCACTCACTCCTCTTTATCTCAAGACGAGCACTCTCCTAGGAGGAGGAGAAGGCCAACCAGAGAAGATGATCTGAGGGACGTTAGGATTGGCCCCCCTGAATTTGAGGAAACCCTGAATCCAGACCACTACCTTGAGTGGATTCAGACCCTTGAGAGATTTTTGACATCAAAGAGCATTATGAGGAGAAGGCTTTCAAGGTTGCTATCCTAAAGCTCAACAAATATGCTTCCCTATGGTATGAAAAATACCAAGAAACAAGGTGACAAAGAAGGAAGAACTAGGATCAAAACTTGATCCAAGTTGAAGAAACTCATGCACAAGAGGTTCCTGCCTAACAATTACAAGCATGAACTATAGCTTAGAGTGTCATCTTTGAATTAGGAAAGAATGAGTGTGGGAGAGTATATCTGTGAGTTTGAACAACTCTAGATTAGAAGTGGTTTGGAAGAAAAGGAGCAGCAAACCATGTTGAGGTTCCTCGGAGGACTTGATCCCAATATTTCTGAGAAGGTTGAGCTCCAACCATACTGGTCCTTTGAATACATCACCCATTGTCTCTTCCACACATTTCATCAAGTGGGTTCCACCACCTTCGGAGTTCATCAAAATTAATTTCGACGGCTCCAAGATAAATGAGGGAGCATCGGTAGAATTTGTTATTAGAGATTCGGGAGGCACATTCTTATCAGTGGGTGTTACCAATTTGGGTGACACGTCTATACTCATTGTAGAAGCCTCAATTGTACAATCTGGGCTTGTTAAGTTAGTCCTTGAAGGTGATAACAACATCTTAATCCAAGCAATTCGGAACGAGATAACCGTACCCTAGCAAATACAGCCTTTGGCATTTGATATTACAATTTTCCTAAAACAAGCTTCTGAGATGCGAGTCCATCACACTTTTGGAGCGAGAAGGAAATGTGGCAGCTATCCGGCTTGCCAAATTTGGTTTCTTTCTTCCATTATTCCTTAATCATTGTTTTACCTCTCCACCATCTACTGTATTCCAATGCATCTTAGCAGATGATATAATAGGTAGATCTCTAGAGAGGAGGGTTGTTGCCTAATGGTGCGATGTTGTAATTACCCTTTTCAAAAAAAAAAAAAGGACCACCGGAGGCTCTTGAAGTGGAAAAATCCTCCCTCTTTCAAGAGTTAATCATATAGGTTTTCTTAGATAGTAGTGCAAATTTCACAAAGTTTAGAAAGAAGGTCAAATTCTATCCTGTATTGAATGTTTACTTACAAATTAAACTTGTAAAATAGGGATAACCCCTAAAAGGTGACAATATTTAGCATTTTACCTAGACTAATAAAACTTAACCCATCTTATAAGGGGTTAGTACATGCCACAAATGTGTCCCCCACCCCCCCGCCCCCAAAATTGCATTTACTCTGTTCTTTGTCTTTGAAGATTCCACTAAGGTTAGGTACGTAACAGATAATTACACTATTCGATATAACAAAAAGTCTATTTGTGCAAATGATTTCTTTACAAAAAACTTACCAACTCCATGTCAGATTTTATTTTTATTGTTTAATTTCGATTTTGTTTCCATGGGAAAAAAAGATCTGCAGAAAGTACGATAAACCCAATTGAGATATTCTGTTAGGAACAACCTAGTGGTAGATGGAAAGATAAATTAGCCTTGTATGTTAGTCTCTTTTTTTTTTTTTTTGAAGTTTTCGTGTTTTATGTACATACATCTCAGGGCTTTTGTGCACTATTATTCTACAGCACACACTCTTCTTTGGCATGATCATCCATTCGGTACTTACGGCAACTCCACGCCATAACATAAGAAACCAACGGTCGTACCATGTAAAACGTTTCAAAACCACCGTGTAGAGTGTGGAAGAAGCCCGCAAACAAGTCCCACACGTCCACAACCGTCAAGCTAGAGATCGCATGTGAACTGGAACTGCAACAAATCATCCTAGATATGGATAGCCTTTTACTTAAACAGGAGTCTATTCAGCTAAATTAATTTGAACTTCAACAAGAAGCTAGGTTGTGGATAGGACATTTTAAGGGCATACTTTATGGTGTTGAATATTACTATCGATTTAGTGTAGCATTTGTTTCTCTAATGGGATATGAACTCATTGGTGTACTGTATGAGCAGTTTTATGAACTGGATCGGGGTGTTCATTTACATTTGATCAGATTACTTCTTGGTGTATATTACCAGTTATTAAATTTGTTTTTGACATAATCCAGGCCAGATTAAATTAGAATTGACTAATGGTAGATGAATGAAACCTTAGGGTCAAATATTATTGGTTTCATTTCCGGAGTTCTGATTAAGCTGGACAACATAATTGTCTGCAAGTACAAACACTTGGTATGAAAATACGAAGTAATGCTAATTAGAAAATTTTTTGTCCAGTTTAAATTTAAGCAAGCTAATTTGGGGTGCTTAGAACCAAAATTGATTTATGTTATCTAGGTCATATTTCATTACAAGAAACGAATATACATGGACTTTTCTAAGAGAGGTGAGCAGGTATAAACATGAGTGGCGGCCGTATTGTTGCGGGTTCACATGCTTTGAGGACTCTATCATCAGCCTTCTTTTGTTTGAAAAGACCACTTTCTTTGGGCTTCT
This sequence comes from Carnegiea gigantea, assembly GCA_029747015.1. NCBI lineage: Eukaryota > Viridiplantae > Streptophyta > Magnoliopsida > Caryophyllales > Cactaceae > Carnegiea > Carnegiea gigantea. The sequence goes on along the minus strand of JAKOGI010000093.1, from coordinate 890,404 downwards.
CCACCTTTCTTCCGAGTTAGACACATCAGATGGTGCCTCCCATTTGCAAGAAGAATTGCTCTATTACAGAACAAAAGGTCCTTAACCGATCTGCCTCAAAAATAGAAAGAGAAAAGGACCTCCGTTCCCATGGCCGAATGATCAGTACTAGGGTGACATATATAGGTTGTCGACTATTGCTAACATGAAATTATGGATATAATTTGTTGGAGTTTTGTACACTCTAGGTAGATTAAAGGACGTACTTTCAGGGGGTGTTGGGTTCAGTTGCTCAGAATTCACCCATGAGATGCAATCGAAACTGAGAGTCGGCTACTAGAGTCACCTTGAATATCATGTCCCAAACCTGAAGCTCAGGTGATAATGAAGCATTAGTGAGATAGGGAGGGGGGGGGAGAGACAAGAGTCCTTTGTTTTGGGGTTGATATATCCCATGGATAATTGAACCCCTAAACCTGTTTTATATAGGTTCAGGTCGTTTAGAACTGTCACTAGTTAGATGGCACAATGGCCGTCTAACCCTAATAAATTAGGGCTAGCTAACAGCTCCCACTCGGCCATATAAGCCATAAGTCAGATGTCTCTTCGTAAATCACAACTCTTCACAATTCTTACCAGGAATGGGACTTGCGATTATAAAGTAACCAATAGTGTTACATTAAGTTCCCATCTAACTAACATAACACTGTTATGAAATACGATATCCCAAATCATCCAAATATTACCACTAGCATACCTAGTCTCTTTATGTCATATGATATATTATATGATTATATACTCAATATAATCGTCCGGGCTTATATGGCAAAAATGGATTGATTTTTCCTTAAACATTCATGGTATTTCATTCTAGCTTAACTGTTTTCCTGACGTCCTCTTGTTGAATCATATACATCTTGACCCTTAATAAACACATTAAAGTAGCATCATTAAGCTTCAACTTTATATAACAGGTTTAGATTGAAGGGTCATCGATCATGGAGTCGCACAATGACAACAGATAGTGAAGTCAATTGTCACCGCCTGTATAGGCCATCCTATAAACACATACTATATGAAATTTGTGTCATGGCATAATTCCCACTAAATTAGGCAAGTCACTTCTGTGCCATGCCAATTGCCAGTCTAGATTTTACCTATAATTCCAAGTTGAACTACTAGATCAACATACTAAATGTTAATCTTGACACTTAAGATTCGACTTTTAGGCTTCAATATGAAATCCAATATTTCATATTCGACTCCCTTGAGCCGTATCTTAGACTTACTAAGGCGAGTATTTTCTTATTCATACATTACTAGTATGAGGAATCACTATTGCGCACCTAATACTAATATGATTCACTCTGATTATACCTGCTATTCAGGCGTCAAGGTAATTGCCTGTGTGATTATGCTAACCAGAAGTCTGTAACATTTCAATATGCCTAACATACAACAATAAATCAACAATATGTAGCAAAAGAAACATCAATCTTATTACAAAAATGCTCATCATAAATGAAAAATGTCCATCACATAGCAAGATATATCCACGAATAAATTCTATGAAATCCTAAACTTAGCATATGAGTTTTGAAAACATCTCTAGGAATCAGCTTAGTCAACGGATCATCATTCATCTTGTTGTGGATATATACTTAATGACAACCTTTTTTGTCTTTATGGCATCTTACGCGAGGTCATAACGCCTATTGATGTGCTTCATCCTCTGGTGGAACTTTGGATCCTTAGCGAGTCAGATGGCAGCAGTGTTGTTACACAACATTTCAACATGATCATCAACTTTAGGAGTGAGCTTGAGATCCTGAAGGAAAATCTTAAGCCACATTACCTCCTGAGTGGCTACATGTGACACACTATGCCTTTATAATCAATAAAGCTATGTAGTCTTACTTCTATTGCACCATGATATGACTCCCCTATCAAGGGTGAAGGCATATCCAAAGGTTGACCTAGAGTCATTGGGTTCACCACCCCAACATGCATCTGACTACTCTCTCAACTTGAGGTCCCCACTTCATAGCATAGTACTACGTCAGTAGTAGCATGAAGGTAGCACATGATTCTCTTGACAGCTTGCCAATAAGTAGGTCCTAGATTACTTTGGCAACGACTTACCAAACCAACGATAAAGCAAATATTAGATCATATATATAGAATGACACACATTAAGCTTCTTACTAGACTAGCATACGAGACATTGCTTATTTTCTCTTACACATCGCTTGTTTTAGGGCATTGGTCAAGATTTAATATTAGGCCCTTCTCAACTGAAGTATCTACACGTTTGAATTGTACATCTAAAAACATTCCATGCCCTTTTTAATGTATTCTTCCTGGCACATGCCTAGGAGCTTCTTAGCACCAATTCTAACTTTGATATAACTCTAAGTCCAAATGGGCAACAGGGGCCATAATTAGGCAAGTAGAGGTGAATCTCGTCATATAAGAAAAAGTATTTTTCATAGTCTATACTCTTAGTTTGGGTAAACTCTTTCATCACTAGATGGGCTATGAACTTGTCAATTGATCCATCTATTCGACATTTTCAAGATAAAGCTCACTTGTTTGTAATAGACTTATGTCGAGGTGGAACATCAACGAGTTCCTAAATGTTGTTTTTTTACCATTGAGTTCATCTCATCCCTCATAACATCCTTCCACACTTTGTAATTTGGTTGATCAACAACCTCTTCAAAAGAGGGAAACTCCTCTACTTTTAAGGGAGTACATAGGAATTTTTCATCTTCGATTTGGAAATATTGTCGAAAAATTCTTCCACGCTTACTCCTTTGAATCTTAGGACCTTCATTATCTATCTGCCTAGGTGAGAAGTCTCTTCTTCTCTCTCTAAAAGGTGTGACTTAGGGCCTGTTCTTTTCGTGGGTCAATCCACATTTACCAACTTCAACCTACTTCAGCTTACTTCAACCTATTTCAACCCACTTGAAAAAAAACACCAACTTCAACCCACTTCAACCTACCCCAACCTACTTCAACCCACTTCAACCAACTTCAACCCACCTCCTTCATAATTTTAATAATTTGTAAAGTATCATATGGAGTTCAGGACCTGTTGTTTTCGTGAGTACATTGGGTGGGGAAAAGGGTGAAGTCGGTTGAGGTAGGTTGAGGTAGGTTGAGGTAGGCTGAAGTTGATATTTTTTTTTGAGGTGGGTTGAAATAGATTAAACTAGATTGAAGTGGGTTGATGTAGGTTAAAGTGCGTTGAAATTGGTATATTTTGTATGCAGTGGATTGAAGTGGGTTAAAATAATGAGAATGAAACTAATGTGTGATAATTTATGAAGCTATTGAAATTTTGTGAAATTTTTGTTCATTCTTTTTTCTTTTTTCTTTTTTCTTTTTTCTTTTTTCTTTTTTATTTTTTTGTTTTATTTTTTAATTTTAATTTTAATTTTTTAATTTTAAATTTTAAATTTTAAATTTTAAATTTTAAATTTTAAATTTTAAATTTTAAATTTTAAATTTTTTACTTTTTACTTTTTATTTTTTATTTTTTATTTTTCTTTTTTCTTTTTCCTTTTTATTTTTATTTTTTATTTTTTATTTTATATTTTTTACGTTGTTTGTTTTATTATGTGAAAAATAAAAAATAAAAAATAAAAAATAAAAAATAAAAAATAAAAAATAAACAAAATAAACCACAAAAAAAAAGAATAAACAAAAAATTCACAAAATTTCGATAACTTCATAAATTATCACACATTAGTTACATTCTTATTATTTCAACCCACTTCAACCCACCACATAAAAAATATACCAACTTCAACCCACTTCAACCAACATCAACCCACTTCAACCTACTTCAACCTATTTCAACCCACCTAAAAAAAAAATACCAACTTCAACCTACCTCAACCCACCTCAACCTACTTCAACGTACTTCACCCTTTTACCCACCATATTTACCCACGAAAAGAACAGACCCTTAGTATGAGAGTCACTCCCGCTATCTTTTTGAGGTGTGGGATTCCGAATATGTGGACTAACTGCATATTCAGGATTAGGAGATTGAGGATAAATCTCATTCTCAAGTTAATTCTCCTACAGAATCGGGGATTGAGAATGAACCTAATTCTTTTGAGCAGACAAGCCTCCCCCGATCTTGTCTTGCAGGGACGTATACCATATTTGGTGACTTGATAAGGGTTTAAATTTTCCCCCACACCAAGAGATGGTTGAATGCCTTGCTATAACTTGTACAATTGAACATTTTTTTTTTAATTTGACTAATGCTTAGGAACTCATCCTTAAGAAAGTCAACATTGTGGGAATTGATTTCCATCATGCCATAATTTAGAAGTTCCCCATACATCACATACCCTTTAGAAAGTTCCACCTTGGTAGCTGTTGGGCCAAGTTTCTCATGTTCGTGGTTTGGGTTATACACATCGCCAGCCAAACCCTAAGGGTGTAAATGATCCGAGGACGAGTTTATACCAAACTATCACTCATATGATGTGACACATATGCTCTTATTCAGCATGCTGTGAATGGATATAAGCTATCATAAGTTGCGCATACCCTCGAAAACTAATTAGGTGGTTAGCATGTACTATGATTGAGTTGACCATGTCAAGCAATGTCCAGTTACTAAGCTCTGTAGCACTATTTTGTTGTGGAGTGCATGAATTATCTGCACTCTTTGTATACCTTTTGCCCCATAAAAATCTTTGAACATATCAGAGAGATATTCATGACCTCAAATAGTTCAAAGAGTTTTGGCTTTTCATTCCAATTGAGTCTTTACTTTTGCTATGAAGTAAATGAACAAATCAGGTGCCTCGTAAGGTGAGATAATAGGTGTATATACTCATATCATGAATAATCATTTATAAGAGTAATGAAATATATAGACCCTCGATGTGCTTTGACATTAATTGGTCCGCAGATGTCAAAATAGGTAAATTATAAGGGACTCGAGGCCCTTTAAGTCTTACCAAAAGGCTTTATGGTGGCTTTGTCAGTTGCACATGACTCACACTTTGACAACTTAACCTTAGTGAGTTGATCTAATAGACCATTTTTAGCTAGTCTACTCATTATATCTTAATCCAGATGACCAAGTCGGGCATGCCACTTAGCTCGGTCAGAATCAAAGTTAAAATATAAGGCAGAAGTAGTAGAAGTATCACAATAATCATCCAAATTCAGATCAATGAAATCTCCTTTTAATGTTGCATGGCCAAATAAATTTTCATTATAAAAAAAGTCTAAACTATTAGGACGAAAGCCAAAAGAACAACCTAATCTTACTAAAGAAACAAAAGACACTAAAGAGCTTCACACCCTAGGTGTATAGAGAGCATCACGAAGAAGCAGTTTATTTCCTCCACGAAGTTTGAACTAATGTATTCCTACTCCATGGACATCTTCCTTGCTACCGTTCCCCAGTATGATAGTTAGTGAAGCCACCATGTAGTGATGGAACTCTATGAGTCCAGCCTTATTGTAAACTATGTGCTTGGTTGTTCTCGTGTCTAGAATCCATTGAGGAAGAGACTAAGCAACAAATGCATGGAGACAAGCATATAATTTAGAAGTTTTAGGGAAAAGAGATACCTTAGCCGACTTACGACAATCTCGGGCAAAATTCACCTTTTCCCCATAGTTATAGCACTTCACATGTGGCATGTTCTTTTCTCTATTGCCTTTATCCTTTTGCTTCTTGGCAATACTACCTTTAGCCTAGGAGTTGTGAGAAGGGTGAGGCCCTTATTGGACTTTTTGCCACGATAAGTCCTATTGCCCTCGGGGTCTATTCCTTTTGGCAACAAATCCAACATTATAAGGGGCAGAAAATTTCAAACGCTCTTGCTCCATTTTAAGATGCTTTGAGAGTACTTTGAAGGTTTATATGTTCTGCCATAATGAGTTCATAGCTCCTCCAATGATTAGTTTTATCTGGGAGGGCCTGAATCACATTTAGTACTTGTTCCTCCTCAGAGACTTCTTGCTTAGCATCCTTAAGATCTCAAACCATGCTACTGATGATTCATAGATGTTCGAAAATACTTTGACTTGCATTGCATCCACTCTAACTGTAAGGTACGCAACCTTGTTATGGATTTTTGGTCAAACTTGATCTTAAGCTGGTCCCATATATCCTTAGCAGTGGGATAACATTCAAATTCTCTCAGCAACTCACCATGCATGCATGACAACAGAGTTTAGTGTATTGATCGATCTCTTTTGAACCAGGCTTGGTGTGCCGTTAGGTTTTCTTTTTGTTGCTCACTAGCAGTAATATCTTTGCCATATTAACCTTTGTCTGTCGAAGCAGACATGGACTAGAGATCTAGCATGTCACTTTCATTCAGGATGAACCAAACTTTTAGATACCAAATATCATGATTAGTGCCATCCAATTTTTCACTAGTGGGCATACTACCTGTAAGTGTTTAGCTGCCATATCTAAAAGTATATATAAAGTGTTAGACATATTGTTAAATAATTAAATTATCAAAAATTCCATCATTTATATCATATATTCGAAATTTTTGCTAAGCTCATAATCATCACATATAAATATGAATTAGAAATTTCATTAATATAATTATCGTATGATTCCATACAATTTATTAAACTAATCAACATATTAACTAGTGACTATCACAAAGACAGTCATTTTTTATCCTGTATAACACATTACTATTGAAGTTGTAACTTAGTGGCAACGATTGAGGTACTGGGTATATTAGGTCTCAGGTTCGATTTTTCCCCCACTCATTGTATTGCCTTTTATGACTCCTCCAGACCCCCCCTAAAAAAAAAACATGTATAACACATTTACACAAGCTTATATTATATTAAACTAGTTTATATAATGAACTATTTTAACACCTTTATTTTATTGGCATATAATACACAATTGTGTATCTACCCTAAAAAGTTCATTTTTATATATAAAACTTATTTATATAATAACATGAAACTCATAAAATGAATTTATAATCATATGTAACAAGAACATAATCAAATAAACTTATTTATGTAATTTTCTTGTAACAAATTCATGCTCATATTGCAAAGTCACATATATAGTATTTATATTCCATATACTCAATATGCTATAACATATTATATAGCCTTAAAAAGCATATTTATAAAATAGTATGAAACAAATTCATGATATAAACTCAGCATTGGGTATAATGCTAAAATAGTCCAAAAATCAGATGATAGATAGGCCATTTTCGGCAACAACATTTTGGGCAGCGTTTAGCTTTTTGATCAGGTCAATATACTAATTAGTTAATTTTTAGTGTTTGGTAAACTAGTATTTTGACTAGCATTTCAAGTAGCGTTTAGCATTTTAAGCAGCGTTTTTGAAAGTTAATATTATTAACGTTTGACATTTAAAAGTAGCATTTCATATTTTTTAGCTAAAAAATATTGTTTAAAAATTTTATCTTCGGAAATTATCTATATCCTTTTATGTTAATTGACATTAATCAGCTAGCATAACAACTAAATTTACCGAACACATTAGTTTCAACCGCTAATCTATGCAGCTCTTCGCTAACAGCTAAATTAGAAATACTATCCACTATCTAAACAGCTATCCGCTACCTAAATCGCTATCAACTACCTAAACAGCCAATTTTACCGAACAGGGCCACATTCTCATATACATTCGAAACCAAAAATAGAACACAAAAAAATGAAACTAAAAGAAAAAGAAAATGAAAAGGGGCTACAGCACAAATACCATGACCATGCACCCCAAAAAAAAAAAAACTCACGGCCCAAACAAAGCCCTCTCCATAACATTTTCAGCATAAAGCATTTTGAGCATCAATTTGAATAGCATGATCTCATGAATTGAACAAATCCATCAAAATTAGGTCGAGTTAATTTGGCAAGCAGACACTTTAAAATATGCTTTTATCAGTGAAATCTAATAATTGCAATAACTTAGATAAACTAATCATCAAGTTTGGGCATACACAATCCCGTAAAAATTTTTTTCATGAGTTTTATAGGCATAATTACACATGCTGATAAAATTATGCTTTAAACAAACTAGCATAATTAAACAATGAAGAAAAATGGACTAAAAACTAATCGCGAATCAGGTTATTTTGGGCGGGGGGCATATGTAATCAAAATTATGCTTTACGAATCATGCTTAGCAATAACTCAATAGCATAATTACGAAAATTAAATGAATTAATCACATAGGAAGATCATGAACGAACCACCCGTGTCCAAAATCGAACAACTTTGGCTCTGATACGGTTGTAGGAAGATTAAAGGATGTACCTTGAAGGGGAGGAAGCGTAGGGTTTAGTTGCTTGGAACTTGCCCATGAAATGCAATCAAAACTAAGAGGTGGCCACCAGAGTTGCCTTGAATATCACGTCCCAATCCCGAACCTCAGGTGATGCTGAGGCAGTCGTGAAAGAGGGGAGAGACAAGAGTGCTCTATTTTGTGGCATATCTGATGAATAATTGAACCCTAAACTCCCTTTATATAGGTTTAAGTCATTTAGAACTGCCGCCGTTTAGGTGACATAACTAGTTGTCTAACCGTAATAAATTAGGGTCCGCTAACAAATGTAAATGATCAAAACTTTGGGGGTTGCACGCTAATAATCCGATGTTTTAAAAAGGTGTATCACTTCAAACTTCTTCACCTATTTACGTACTAATGATACCATGGGTTCTAGAGTCCCATTCCAACTTATCGTTGGCTAGTCTCTCAGAAGATTAGATTATTGAGGTAAACAGACTAGTAGTTCAGAGGTCGAGCCTCTTTCTAAAGGTCAAATTATGGTGTCTGAACCACTCAAAGTCTAAATTGTATGCGTTGAAAAACCCAAGGTGTACTTTAAACTTACTGTAGATCTCACTGTTACTAGCTTCACCACATTTGTTTTAGAGCCTTTGATGTTCCATTAATAAGAGTTAAGTTAATGGCTTGTAGAAGATAAAGCTCTCCTAATTCAAGTTTTCTTTAGTCACAATGCTCGAACTTGGGGCTCTTGTTTATCGAAAAAGGGGTCATGAAACACTTAAATCGACCTCTATTGGCAATAGTTTTTTAAGAAGAAAAAGGATATCCAATTTAGACGAGTAAAATTCCAAAATAACAGAATACATCCTTCTCTCAAGAAGCTAACAGCTAACACACTAATTGTGCGTCTTCTACTCACTGTTTTTTCTTGATGTAGCCTTTGGAATGTAGATCCGTATATCTAACATAGTTTTCTTGTGAAAAACACTCACTCATTATTATAGACCATATTTGAAGAGTTGACATCCATTCAACGTGAGATACTTCAAAAAAACACTATTAAAAACATAAGAATTATAGATTTTTGGGTTTACCATTGAAAAAATTTCCAATAGTAGCCCATTTAAATCACTTCTTGTTAATTATATTTGTTTCTAAGTGGTTTCAGAGGGAATCTTTTAAGGTACAGCTACTGATAACGTGCGATGAAGGAGCGGGTTTATCTGATAGCTGGCGCGCAACACCTAACGTCTTCTTTTTGGAGCGGCTTCCTCCTGCAAAAAGGGCAACCCCGGATGTGGACCAGGGAACGCCTTTTTGACGGTCAAGTTAGTTCAGGGTTCGAGTCAAGGGTCAAAAGAGAGAGAGTATAAGAAGAGTTTAGTGGATGTGCCTGCCAACCTCTTTTTCGAGGAAGGTAGGTGACTATTTGTACTCCCCTCAGAAAAAGGGTAGGACAATAATCTTACCTAGATCATCTCGTATAGGAAGCCGGTCCTGCCATGGGAAGGCCCTGGGGGAAGCCCCTAAGGTTGTGTCTCAGGGCCCATGACCCCAGGCATAGGCCCGAGGGAGCCTTTAGGGTGGTGTCTTTTGGGCCCATTTTCCACGTATGGGCTTGGTCTGTGGGTTGCATTTGGATGAGCCCATTTAGGGAAAAATCGGATTCTTTCCCAATCACTTAGCCCCCTACATTTTACCTGCACATCGAGCCAGGCGAGTAGTCAGGTAGAATGTGGAGCATTGTCGATGGTCGGCATACATCCTGGGGTCTTCGGAAATTGGGTCTTTGTAACGGATGGACCTGAAACCAGCGCCTACAGCTGCACAGGTTACGAGGTCTGGATAGCAGTTGAACGAAACTGTTGCTTCCTCTATCATAAAAGGCAACCAATGGGGGTACTGGGGTAGGATGTCGCGCACTTTCTTATTTGGCGATGCCCCCATGGCTTTCCTGCACTCCCTTGACACTAAGGTGATGGGCGAGTTGCATGGGACCGACGTGGTGTTGCTTTTCCCCCGTCGCCTCTCCTAGAAGACTTTCAGGCCCTCTGTTCCAGCTTTGAGTTGGCCGTGGCTGAGGAGGCCGCCGAGTACTATGAACTCCTAGAGTTGCCTTTGATGATCTTCTATGCGATGCTTTTGAATGAGGCTGAAAGGCTTGGGGGTCTTGTAAGGACGAGCGCTTCGGCTTTGGAGTCGGCTCTCATTGAGCTCTGTTGGAGCGCCTTCGAGTCGTGGGCTTGGCTGTATGGCGGCCGGATCTTTGAGGCTTGATTCCGCCCAAAAGTTGGATCAGGGGAGAGTTCAGGGAGTGGTCGACAGGAAAAGGCTTGGAAGTGGAGCCGGAGGATGAGGGCTCGGCCATAGAGAAGGCAGCCTCCACTTAGGATGGTGACGAGCAGGGGCGAAAGCCGTTAGGCTTACGAACAGCCTATCCCTATTAGTGTTTTCTCCTATTTCTCTTGTGTACTGTTTATCCCGATAGTAATAAAAGACCGCGCTTTCATATCTTTTTAAATAGTCATTACTTTGCTCATAATGGTCTTAATGTGTGCTGATGGATGGCCACGTGTCTAAGGTGGATTGGACATTACACTCTTGGGAATTTCTCCTATTTTCAGCCCCCAATTCTTCCTCTATAAATATAACTTCATTTTCCCACATGGAATGTTCGGGTATTCATCTTTTTAGTAGAAGTGGTATATATTGTAGAGAGACCGATCGGTACACCTATTTTCCCTTGCTACTATGGCATTTCATCCTATTTATAACGTGAGGGAGATGGCCAATTATGTGATGGAGTCCTTTATTTGGCACTGGAGGAGCGCTTCGCGTCCGCCTCGCCCCCTTCTCGAAGACTTCCAGGCCTTATGCTCATGCTTTTTGTTGTTCAAGGCCGAAGGCACGGTAGCCGGCTTTGAGCTCCCCGAAATAGTACAGGCAACGTTCTACACCATGCTGCTGAACGAAGCAGTGGAGATGGGCGTGGCGCATGATTTTACGACCGAGAGTATGAAATCATCCTTGATAGGTATGAGGTAGTTAACCATCGAGGTTTGGATGGGCTGTGTCGACCACGTACTGAGGGCAGCGCAGCTTCAGTGGCCGGCTAATGAAGTGGAGGTCCGTGGGTCTCTAAATGGCCAGGAGGGAGGCTCTGGATTGAATGGCCCCCCGCCCCCCTTCTAGTGACAAGGAGTAGTTTTAGTGTTGTTTCGAATCTTTACTTGTATCGCCCCCTCTCCTCATGCTTTCTCCCCCCCGTCTTTTTGTACTGGCACGACTGTCGTAATAAAAGATCCATGTTTGACATGCCTCTTTTGCTCGCACATGTATGTTATGAGAAGGCTACGAAGTTGAGTTGTGTGGAGGACCCTTGGCCCCCACCAGGGCTAAGAACATAGTGACCGACCATAAAGCCGTACTCATAGACTCTTAGTCCCTATCAGGGCTAAGGGTGTAGCCCACGGCCATAAGACCGTACTCATAGGCTCTCAACCCCAATGGGACTAAGAGTATAGCACACGATCGAAAGGCCATGCAAATGAATTTTTAGCCCTTATTAGGACTAAGGGGGTAGTGACCGGTTATAAGGTCAGGCTCAAGGACCCTTAGCCCCTATTGGGGCTAAAAGTATAATGACTGGCCATGAGGCCGTACTCAAAGACCCTTATCCCCCAGTGGGGCTAAGAGTATAGCGATCGGCCTTGAGGCTGTGTTCAAGGACCCTTAGCCTCCAGTAGGGCTACGAGTGTAGCGACCGGCCATGAGGCCGTACTTAAGGACCCCTAGCCCCCCTAGGACTAAGAGCGTAGCGACCGGCTATGAGGCCATGCGTGAGGACCCTTAGCCCCCAGTGGAGCTAAGAGTGTAGCATCGGCCATAAGGCCATGTTCCAAACCCCCTGCCGCTAGGACCGGGCCCATAGTAGTCGGCCGCCGTGGATTGCATTTGGGGGTTCATTCTTTTGCGACATTTGGGATTCTTTACTGGCGACAAGTTGATGGCGGGTCGCCATGCGGCATCGGTTAGAAAAAGGGTGCCTGTTAAGTGTTATCGAGAGGTGTACCCTACCTTTTTGCTCTATATACGGGTGAGGATTCGTCAAAGGAGGGATCATTTGCTCACTGTAGATTTCAACCTCCTAGCGAGAGAAATAATTTTCTAAAGAGAGAAGCTCTGCCCCCATCTCCTATTCCATATTCAAAGTGACTGTAATGTCTCAAGCTCCCCCTTTGAATCTTCAAAGGTTTGCTTGAGCGTTCATTCTCATCCTTAAATAGCTCTCTTGAATCTTCATCTTCTATAGGTACACCCTTGTGCCCCTTTAAAGCATTGTTCGTTCTTGTATATTATGTCATCGTCGTGCTCATCTAGTAGGGACGTCCCTTAAGGGTTTGTCGACCCCCAAGTGGAGAACTGGCATCCACAATTCCCAAGCCTCCCGGCCTTTATTGATGGCTGGGTGGTAGCCGGCATCTCTCGAAAGAATAAATGCAGGGAACCCAAAAAGATTCCCTACGTGGTGCCTCTTTTTGAACCGGGCGCTTCCTCGTGGTCCAGCTGCGAGTGCTCCTCCACCCCTAGTATCCTCAGTCCAGAGGTAGAGGTGACATATCCCTGGGAGATCATCATAGCTAATTATATGAATGATTTCTAGGTTCGAAGAATGGTGAAGACTAAGTCTAGCCCCCCGTATCAGGTCTCCTGATGAGCTGCTAGTCGAGGGTACCCAAGGTAATCCCTATTTAGCTCCATCCTCATCCCAACCGGGGGACAAAGTGGCCTCCACTAGTTTTAGGTCCACCTCAGGGGAGACCTCTTCTAGCTCCTCTTCTGACTGTTCGTCAAGGAGTTCATCCTCGAAAGGGGCGTCAAGTAGCTCCTTATCCCCTGAAGGGTCGTTGGCTTTTGATAAGTTAGTGCTTAAAAGAAAAGGCTGTGCGCATGAAGGGTTAGTGATAGAGATTGTGGCTGAGGGGCTGGAGTTCCTCAGGGCCCCCACCTGCTCGGATCCGCAGGATGGCCTGGGCACTCACTTCCTAGACTAAAGATTGTCTCTACGTTACAGAGGTCAGCTCTTGAGAAGCAGTACCTTCTGCTCGCCGGATATACCTTTGTGATCCCCGAGGCAGATGCCGCAGTGAATAAGCCGCCTGCAAAATGTATTGTCGTTTGCCGGGCGACCCTTATCTACGGTCTCTGGTTTCGCCTTCACTCGGTAACTATAAAAATCCTAAACAAGTATGAATTGGCACCCACGCGGGTTATGCCCACATCATGGTACAACATTTGCTTCTTCATTGTAACCTCTGAATTACGCGGCCTTACTTGCACCGCACGGGCATTTAGCCTCGTACATACCATCCAGAGGGCTCCCAAGGAGACCGGGGACTTAGGGTGGTATTGTTTCAATAATAGGCTGGGCTTTATGTTGGTCATCGAGAAGAAGTCGAAGATGAAGCACTGGAAGTATGATTTCCTCTTTGTGCGCCACGAGTCAAGCTGGGATGACGTTACTGACTGAAATGAGGGTAAACCTTTGAGGAACCTGTTTGGGGAACTTACAGCTGAGGAGAGAAAACGGCACATTACTTCCAGTTTCATATATGTAAGGACGACAGGCCTCAGCCCATCCCCAGGTTTATAGCCCAAGTAATTGAGTCCGTGAAGGGCCCCGACAGGCCAAAAAGCAAGTCTAGTGATAGAGAGACTTTGAATTGGCCACCTAAGTTGAAGTTTTTTGCGAATGATTTCTTTCTCGCCACCGCTGGCCTTTTGATACTTAAGAATTTTTCTAAGGGTATTGGTCATCCTAATGCTAACCATTTTTATGTTTGGTGCTGACCTGACTTCCTTTTCATTTTATGTAGATCAAGCGAGGGTAAGATTGACGATCTTCGAGACTGGGGACATCACCCCAGAGTAGGTGGCGGCCGACACCAATTGCCGGCGAGAAAAGGAAAGGCAGTGTCTTGTCACCCAGCAGGCCAAAATGGTAGAATGTATAATCTTGTTTGCCCCCCTCCTTCTCGTAATCTCTGGATTCTACTGACTGAGTCGTCCTCCCATAGGCACCCTTCCTCGTTCCACGCTGGAAGAAGCCTGCCATCAGCCTACCGGTCCGAAAACGACAACGTACCGAAGGTCGACTAGATGAGGCCGCGGCCTCCACCCCTTTGCCAGAGAAAGGAGCAGGAGCTGAACGGTCGGCCTTTTATCGATCGAGGAGCCAGTCATCTGGGGATTGTGCCCCTACCGTTCAGGAGCCAACTGCCCCTTCTAAAACCGTAGAGGCTGCTTCCCAAGCTTCCGGCGGTTCCTCCCTAATCACCCAGTGGCCATCGACCAACTTCATCAAGGCGGATGCCACCGCTAAACTCTCACTCGTCCAGGACTTAGTTAAGTCTTGGGACTTGGTAACTCCTGCGGCTTCGGATCCCCTTAAGGTCACCGAGGAAGAGATAGCCATGGCAGAGATATTCGCTCGGGGGGTGAGGGCTGCAGCAGAATGTCGAAGATTGGAGGGACTTATCGCTCGATACCAGTGGCCTGGGAAAAGCTGAGGGCTGATCTGGACACCCGTGAAGCCGAAAAGAAGGAGTTGTAATGCCAGCTTGAGAAGGCACTGGTAAATGCCGGAGCTGAGGTGGCTCAGGTAAAGGAGCAAGGCTACCAGCAAGACCGCGCTGAGACCCTTGGATATTTGCGTAAAGTCCTGGTGACCCTAGCCCAAGAGTTTCAGGAGGATAGCTACTTCGAGGCCCACCTCCACTATGTGGATGAGCGTCAGTGAGCTGCAGATGAGGGCTGTGACCCTGAGGAGGTGGAGTTTATTCCTCCTGCCGCCGAGGGTGAGGACGCCGGGGATGAAGCCACCAACCCCCTGGATGCTAAAGTCAGGGCTTCTGAGGAGGAGGGGCGCGAGGACATTGGAGAGCTGGATGCATAGCCCCCCTTCCTCTCTTTCTTCCTTTTTTTTGTTACTAAAAGAACGTTTTGTTTAGGGGTCATACTTGGTTTTATTAATGAAAGAATGTCCACTTTGGTTTAGCGGCTTCTTATTCATTCTTCCGCTTTCTACTTATTCTTTTGCTTCAACCTGCATTTCGTTCTTTTTGCACCGTTAGGATAGCGGCCCTTAAGCTAAAGAAAAAGTGATGCACCACACTGTTGACGAGCTTATACCTCGTTTCAGCTATGGATGAGGACGTTTATCCCCATTGGGGCTAAGAGTGTAACAACCGGCCGTGAGGCCGTGCTTAAGGACCCTTAGCCACCAGGGAGGTTAAGAGTGTAGCAACCAACCATGAGGCCGTGCTTAAGGACCCTTAGCCCCCAGTGAGGCTAAGAGTGTAGCGACCAGCTATGAGGCCGTGCTTGAGGACCCTTAGCCCCCAGTGAGGCTAAGAGTGTAGCGATCGGTCGTGAGGCCGTGCTTGAGGACCCTTAGCCCCCAATGAGGCTTACAGTATAGCGACTGGCTGTGAGGCCGTGCTTAAGGACCCTTAGCCCCCAGGAGGTTGAAAGTGTAGCGACCGGCCGTGAGGCCGTGATCGGAGAGAACAAGGGGTTCACATGAGTGCGAAAGTGACTACCTTAGACTTCTTACTTCATTGCTTGTGATCAAAATGTACATGTCAGTGGGGAAGAAAGAAAAAGCGCGAGCCTAAATATAGTATTTCCTCAGGTTACTGTTATGCTAGGCCCATAGGATGGGGGTACCATTGATGGTCTCCAACCGATATGTTCCGGGGCGGATTTGTGAAGCAACCTTATATGGGCCTCCCAGTTGGCGGTTAGTTTTTCGTGTTCTCCCACCCTAACTACATCCTCTATGTGCCGAAGAACGAGGTCGCCTACCTGAATTGGCTGCACCCACACCGCGTGGTTTTGCAGACGTGCAATGTGCAATTTATAGAGAGCTTCTCGAAGGATACCATCGTCATCGACAGAGGGGAGGAGATCGAGGGCTTCACGGAGTGCTGCATTGTTCAACTCTTCTTAGAAAGTTATCAACCGGTGAGTATGAAGGGTGACCTCAATATAAAACAGCCTCAGATCCATAGGCTAACATAAAAGGGGTTTTGCCGGTAGCGGTTTTCTCGGTGGTATGTAGGTACCATAGGACGCCATATAGTTTATCCGCCATTTGCCTTTTGTGTTGTTAAGCTTCTTCTGCAAGCCATGGAGGATAGACTTATTCGTCGCCTCGGCTTGGCCGTTGGTCTGAGGGTGTGCCACAGTAGTGAAACGCGCCTGGCAGCATAAGTTGCTGAGATAGTTAGTGAGTTTACTAGCGTCGAACTGCCGGCTGTTGTCAAAAATTATGCCGCGAAGAATGCCGAAGCGGGTGATAATATTTTGCCAAATGAATTTTCATACTTCAGTGGTGGTTATGAAGGCTACAGCCTCAGCCTCGATCCATTTGGTAAAGTAGTCCACAGCTACGAAAAGGTACTTTCGCTGCCCTATAGCCTTAGGGAAAGGGCTGAGGATAGCGAACGGTAGTGGACTGACGATTGGCGTCATGGTGGTGGAGGGGACTCGTTGGATGGGCGCAAACTTCTTGCATTTGTCACAGGTCTGCACTACTGTCATTGTATCCTCCCGTAAGCTAAACAAGTAGTAGCCGGTCCGAAGGGCCGTGACGGCTAGAGCACGGCCTCCGACATATGTGCTGTAATTGCCTTCGTGCAGCTCATCTAGTACCCTTGTCCCGTCCTCAGGGGTCACACAATGTAGGAGAGGTCGGGCGAAATATCTTTTGCATAAGATTCCCTTGTACAGGATAAACCAATTTGGCCTCTTTTTCACTTTATCCGCCTCTTTGGGATCCGAGGGCAGTGTACCGTCAGTGAGGTATGCATGGATAGGATCCATCCATGTTGAGCTTCTGTCTAACCATAACACTTCATGCGGGTCAATGCTCCTCTCTGTCAGAGTTTCCCACTGGATGTTTTTGGGTTTCCCATTATCAGATGAGCTTGCCAGTTTAGACAGGGCATCGGCTTGTCGGTTCCCTGAGCGAGGGATGTCTGTGATTGTAAAATGCTTTAGCAACTTGGTGGCCTCCAGTACCCATTGAACATAGGCGGCCATAGTGTCGTCATTTGCTTCGTATACACCATTGAGCTGGCTGAAGACCAACTGGGAGTCAGAGAAGGTATGGACAGAATTGGCCCCTGTAGCATAACAGAGTTCTATTCCCGTAATGAGGGCTTCATAATCGGCTTCATTGTTAGATGCCTTAAACATGAACTTTAGAGCATAGTCGTACCATGCCCCGGTGGGACTTTCAATAATGAGGCCGGCTCCACTGCCATCCTTAGTGGACGAGCCATCCACGTATAAGTTCTAAGGCCGTGGGCGCAAGTCCCCTTCCTCAGCGGGCATCGTGCTCTTAGCCAGGAGGTCAGCCAACGCCTGGGCCTTAATGACCCTCCATGGTTTAAAGGCCAGATCATAGCAGGAGAGTTCAATGGCTCACTTCAAAAGCCACTCCGAGGCGTCTAACTTTTGGAGGACGGTCTTCAAGGGTTGGTCCGTTAAGACTAAGATCTTATGAGCCTCGAAGTAGGGTCTCAGCTTTCGGCTAGCCATCACCAAGGCATATGCAAACTTCTCAATGAGAGGATAGTTCACTTCGGCCCCTGCCAAGGCGTGGCTTACGTAGCACACAGGGATCTGCTCATTTGCTCTTTCTACCACAAGGACAGCGTTGACTGTATGCTCTGAGACTGCCAAATATGCTACCAAGACTTCCCCTTCCATAGGGCTGGCAATTTTGGGCAGCTGAGCTAAGTATGTCTTCAAAGCCTAGAAAGCCTCGTCCGCCTGCTGGTCCCAATTGAAGTTAGCCTATTGCCGTAGGACACGGAAGAACGGTTAGCATTTATCTACGGATGGGACATAAACCGTCCTAGGGCAGCTGTGCAGCTGGTCAGGCGTTGCACATTTCTTATGTTCCGGGGGAGTTTCATGTCGAGGATGGCCTAGACTTTATCTAGATTAGCCTCGATTCCTTGGCTGCTAATCATAAAGCCAAGGAACTTGCCTAATCATACCCCAAAGATGCACTTCTTAGGGTTCAGCTTCGTGCTGAACACCCATAGTATATCAAACGTCTTCCTTATATCTCCGCCATGATCCCCCTCTGTCTTGCTTTTTATGATCATGTCGTCGATGTAGACTTCCATGGTCTAGCCAATAAGGGCGTCGAACAGTTTGTTCGCCAAATGCTGGTAGGTGGCCCCTACATTCTTTAATCAAAAGGGCATCATTTTATAACAGTGGAGGCTGCGGTCCGTGATGAACGCCGTCTTTTCTTGATCCCCTGGGCAGAGGGGTATCTGGTAATACCCGGTGTTGTGTTATTATATTTAGTTTTGATGATAACAAATCCAACTGTAAAAATCTGTCCAAGAAATGTTGCTCCGAACACGATCTCCAAACAGGCCTAACTAGTGTTTGTGATCTTTATTGTATTAACTGGTTTGCTACATGTGAGAATGTCTTCTAGACAGGTTTTACTTGGTGATTCTATATTAAGTCAAGAACACCATCTCGACAGTTGATTGTAAAGCGTGTTCCTGAACTCTAGCAATGCAAAGAACAACCCCAGCAAACAAGGTGGCCTTGGTGTTCACAGCAGCTCTACAAATCTCGGACAAGATGACTGGTTCAAAACAAGAAGTCTTGGATATATAGGTTTTATTTAATTAGACTCTTGTTAATATGCCAATATTGAAAACATCATTTTTAAACACTTCTTGAATCGGTACTTGCGCTAAGTGCTTCAGAACACCAGTTGCGAACAACCCTGCGAACAGGGTGCCTAGGGTGTTTCTGAACTGCAGTGGCCATACCCGATTATTTTTGAAAAATTCATTTTGGTTGGCCAAGATCTCTAGAATACTTTCCTTGAATTTCAAAACTGCTATTTCTCTGGAAAGGATATTTCCTGAAAATATTTTGGGAGAATTTCGAAAATAAGTTTTGGAGATTTGCCAAAACTTAAAGGAAAAAATTTCCTTTGACTATATTTTCGGATTTGGTAAAAGCTGAAAATCTCTTTAAACCTCTTCACGGTTATGGGAAGATAAGGGTTATCTTTTAAGATAACAAAATCCCTTATATTTTGGGATAAATTAATCATAAGCCGTTGGATAATTTTGCAAAACAATTTCCATACTTAGCTGATTCTGTGGTTTATGACCGTTGGTTTTTTTGTTTAAAAGCCTCAGCTTTTTCTCTCCCAGCACATACACACAGACAGATATATACAGATATTCAAAACACTCGAAAAACAGAGAGATAGAAAACTCGGTTTGAATTTGCATAAACACAGCCTTTTGAAAAATCCAGGAAAAACAGAAAACTCGGTTTATACTCAAAGATTCTTGAGCTTCATTCTGAAAAGCAAACCGTCACAAGCTGTGTTTGATTTTGAGTTTTCATACCATTGGCATAATAGGATCTTCATTGTACCTTACATCTGCTTAGTGAGAAGCACCCCCGGTAAGGTGTTTGTAACCCTGATCTTGAATCAGAAAAGTGAGTGAGTGTGTCCTAGTCGTGTGGACTTGGACGTGTCTAATCTTGCGAAGGTTGGACGTGGTGTAACCTGTCTTTGGGAAGAAGGTTACGTAGTTGCAAGTTGTAACAAGGTGTGTTACATTTGTAACGTGTGAAGCCCGTTAGTGAAAGTGGTTAAATCCTACGCGAGGTAGGTCGTGGTTTTTCATACCTCAGTTGGGCTAGAGGTGTTTTCCACGTAAAAATTGTGTGTGCTTTATTTTCCGCATCTATCTTGGTGATTTTCGCCTCTGCAATATTTGAGAACACCCCGTGCAAACAAGCTATCAGGGTGTTTGTCACTTGAGAACAACCTTTGTGAGGGTGTTTGTTATCTACAACGCGAAAATCAGATACCACAATTCACCCCTCTCTTGTGGTTGGATACTCACGAACTCAACAAGTGGTATCAGAGCGGGTTCTCTTACAAAAGGTTAACACCTTGAGAGATTCTGAAGATGAGTACCCCACAAGGAATTCTTGAAGGGCAATCCATTACTCGTCTACCCTATTTCAACGGCCAACATTATAGTTGGTGGAAGAATAGGATGGAGAACTATATTCAGGCAGAAGATTATGAATTGTGGATGCTCATCAAGAACGGGCCCCTTGTTCCCACCAAGGTGCTTGAAGATGGTAAGAAGGTTCCCAAGGAATCCATAGAATTTGATACCGAGGACTACAAGAAAATGGAGAAAAATGCCAAAGCCAAAAAGCTTCTATATTTTGGCCTAGGACCCGATGAATACACTCGCATCTCTGAGTGTGAATCAGCCCAAGCTATCTGGAATGCTCTGCAAGTTGCTCATGAAGGTACGAGTCAAGTTAAACAATCTAGAATTGAGCTACTTATGCGACAATATGAGTTGTTTGATATGGGTGATCATGAAACTGTGATGGACATGTATACACGGTTCACCCACATCACGAACGAGTTAAAATCCCTGGGAAGATCTTTCACCACTGAAGAGTTGGTGAGGAAAATCCTCAGAATTTTACCTCGCACGTGGGAGGCCAAAGTAACAGCCATCCAAGAGGCTAAAGACATGAACAAGATCACCCTCGACGAGTTGATTGGTAATCTCCAGACCTATGAACTCCGAAAGAACTCACAGCAAAGAGAGGAGCAAAAGAAGGATCGTGGGCTTGCCTTGAAAGCACATGAGGACACTGACTCTGACCTTGAAGATGAAGAAATGGCCCTAATGTCCAGAAAATTCAAGAAATTCTTCAAAAAGGTCAAGGAAAACAACAAAAGAAAAGACTTCAGCAAGTCCAGAAACACCTCCAAAGAACAGCTCACAGGGTGTTTCAAGTGCGGCAAACCAGATCACTTAGTCAAGAATTGCCCTCTGCTTCGAGAAGATCAAATGCCTGAACACCCTCGAAAACAGGGTCGAAAACACCCTATAAACAATCTGGGCAGGCGATTCTCGAAAGCTATGCTGGCTGCTTGGGGAGATTCCTCTGAGGATGAAGGAGAATCTGAAGTTGAAGAAGGAGTCGTAGCACTTATGGCACAAAGTGATTCAGATTCAGATGATGAATCAACAATCAGCTTCTCAGATCTCAAGAACAAGGTACATGGTCTTAACAAAGCCACTTTAGAAGAACTTCTATATAATTTGATAGACACATGTGCTGATCTAAAAAGAGAAGTTCGTGACCTAGAGCTTGAAAATAAAATTCTTAAAAATGAAAAACTCGGTTTACATGAAAATGTTAATATACTCAAAGAAAACCTCTTTATAAAAGAAGGAGATTACTCTCGAATAGAGGAAAAACTCTTTGAGGTGGAAGGAATGGTTGAGTCCCTGCTCAAAGAGAACAAGGGTTTGCATGCTAATAAAGAAAAACTGGAAACCGAGCTTAGCACAAACAAACGCTGGAACAAATCTTCACAGGCCCTTGCTTGGTTAAACACTCACCACAGTCGAAACAGAAAGGGACTTGGGTATAAGCCTAAACGAACAGTTTACCCAATTCATAGAAGTATGTGGGATTACCTGAAAACATTGTTTGCTTTCATTGTGGTAAAACTGGTCACTATCGATATTCTTGTCCTTTAAGAAAACATGCCAATGAAAAGAATGAAAGGTATGTGAAACAAATCTGGATTAGAAAAGATGAGCTTTACATGTCTAAAGGAATGGGACCCAAGTGGATCTGGGTTCCCAAAACTAACCCGTGATTTGTTTTGCAGGCTGAAGTGAGAGAGAACAATCCCATAAACAACCCAGCAAACAGGGTAAGAAACACCCTGTCAAACAGATCAGAAAACAACCTTGAAAACAGGCAGCTGTGGTATGTTGATAGTGGGTGTTCGCGGCACATGACTGGAGAAAGATCAAATTTTCTCTCACTTACAGCTTTGAATGGTGGGAGTGTAGCATTTGGAAACGGCAAGTCTGGGACAATTGTCGGTATAGGTAATATTGGTAAAACTCTCTCCCACTCAATTAATAATGTGCACTTGGTTGATGGTTTAAAGCACAATTTGCTAAGTGTGTCCCAACTGTATGACAAGAACAACCTAGTGGTGTTTTCACGAACACGTTGCTTGGTTGTAAATGACGACACAGGAGATGTTGTGTTGAGGGGGAAGCGATGTCAAAATGTTTATAAAGTTTGTATTTCCACTCTTCCCCAAAATAATCTGACTTGTTTAAATGCATTAAATGATGATATAATGCTATGGCACAAGAGACTAGGTCATGCAAGCTTATCCTTGTTAAACAAACTTGTTTCAAAAGACCTAGTTATTGGACTACCTTCCATCAAATTTAATGATGACAAGGTATGTGAAGCTTGTGCAAAAGGCAAACAAGTCAGATCTTCTTTTAAATCGAAAAGGTGTGTAAGCACTACTCGACCTCTAGAATTGTTACACATTGATTTGTGTGGTCCCATGAGGATAACTAGTAGAGGTGGGAAAAAGTATGTGCTTGTGGTAGTGGATGATTACTCTCGATTTACTTGGACCTTGTTTTTGGCATCCAAGGATGAAACCTTTGAGAATTTTATTGCCTTTCTCAAAAAGGTTGAAAAGAGAGTAGGACACTCCTTAATCAGCTTAAGATCTGATCATGGAACTGAGTTTGAAAATGCAAGTTTTATTAACTATTGTAATGAACATGGTGTTGATCATAACTTCTCAGCCCCAAGATCACCCCAACAAAATGGGGTGGTTGAGCGCAAAAATCGCACCCTGGAAGACATGACCAGAACAATGCTTATTGCCAGTGGTCTTCCTAGGTATTTCTGGGCAGAAGCATTGAACACCTCATGTTACATTATAAATAGATGCATGATCAGACCTATGTTGAATAAAACTCCTTATGAACTTCTCAAAGGCAGAAAACCCAATATTACGCACCTAAGGACATTTGGTTGTAAGTGTTTTGTGCATAATAATGGGAAGGATGCCTTAGGAAAGTTTGATCCAAGAAGTGATGAGGCAATACTTCTTGGCTATTCTTCTCACAGCAAGGCATACAAAGTCTTTAACAAAAGAACCTTGTGTGTTGAGGAAAGTGTGCATGTACTTTTTGATGAATCTAACGTGTTGAGTGAGAATGATGCACAGGAAGATGAACTTGAATTAGGTCTTGTTCGAAAAGAAGTGTTGCTCCAAGATAAACGAGGTAAGAACACCATGGAGAAAACAACTCCTGAAGGTGTTCCTCAGAACAGCAGGCAAGGTGAACACCAAATAGGGGAAAACACCGCTGAACCCTGTTCGGAACCATGTTCTTCAGGAATAAGGTTACAAACAGGTGCAGAAACAGGATCAGGAGGTGTTCTTGAGTCTGATCCTACACACATTTCAGTTAGAACAGAGCATGTGTCTGTGGATCCTCTTACTCCACGACCATGGAAGCACCATAGTTCGCATCCTCTTGATCAAATCTTGTCAGATA
The DNA here is from genome assembly GCA_029747015.1 of Carnegiea gigantea. Lineage (NCBI taxonomy): Eukaryota > Viridiplantae > Streptophyta > Magnoliopsida > Caryophyllales > Cactaceae > Carnegiea > Carnegiea gigantea. The sequence continues at coordinate 866,638 of JAKOGI010000093.1, read as the reverse complement.
TTAATACTGGAGTGCAAACTAGATCTAAACTAAAGAATTTTTGTGCTTTCTATGCTTTTCTTTCTAACATTGAGCCAAAAAGTGTGAATGAAGCTCTTGCAGATTCAGATTGGATCACGGCTATGCAAGAAGAGCTTCATCAATTTGAAAGAAACAAAGTATGGCACCTTGTACCTAAACCTGCAGAGAGAACAATCATTGGAACCAAGTGGGTGTTCCGAAACAAACTGGATGAGTCAGGAACAGTCACCAGGAACAAGGCACGGCTGGTTGTACAAGGATACAATCAAGAAGAAGGGATCGATTACGAAGAAACCTTTGCACCAGTTGCTAGAATTGAGGCTATTCGAATTTTAATAGCCTTTGCAGCTCATATGGAAATCAAGCTATATCAAATGGATGTTAAAAGTGCATTCCTAAACGGATACCTTAAAGAAGAGGTGTATGTCAAACAACCCCCTGGTTTTGAAAATGGTGATTTTCCAAATCATGTTTTTAAACTTGACAAGGCACTTTATGGTTTAAAACAAGCTCCAAGAGCTTGGTATGAACGGTTGTCAAGTTTTTTACTTGAAAATGATTTTAGAAGAGGCAAGGTAGACAATACCTTGTTTCTAAAATCTAAGGGGAACATTTTTTGATTGTCCAAATATATGTTGATGACATTATATTTGGTGCAACTCATCATGATTTATGCAATGAATTTTCAAATATGATGAGGAGTGAGTTTGAGATGAGCATGATGGGTGAGCTTAATTTTTTCTTAGGCTAACAAATCAAGCAAACTCCAAACGGCACCATGATCCATCAGCAAAAGTATATCAAGGAATTACTTAAGCGTTTTGGGATGGAGTCGGCCAAACCCATAGACACTCCTATTTCTCCTTCAACCAAGTTGGTTATAGATGATGAGAGTCCCTCAGTTGAGGAGAAACTCTATCGGGGTATGATTGGGTCACTCTTATACCTAACCGCTAGTAGACCTGATATTGTTTTTAGTGTTGGTTTATGTGCCCGTTTTCAGTCTAATCCTAAGGAAACTCATCTTAAGGCTGTTAAACGGATACTAAGGTATTTGAAACATACACCCAATTTAGCTCTATGGTATCCTAAAGGTTGCAATTTTGATCTTGTTGGATATGCTGATGTTGACTATGCTGGATTCCTAGTTGATAGAAAGAGTACCTCAGGTATGGCTCACTTTCTTGGACCTTGTTTGGTATCTTGGGCTACCAAGAAGCAACATTCAGTTGCCATGTCCACGGCAGAAGCTGAGTATGTTGCAGTAGCTTCATGTTGTGCTCAACTGTTGTGGATAAGGCAACAACTTAAGGACTTTTGTGTTGACATTGGATGCATTCCTATTTTTTGTGATAACACAAGTGCAATTAATCTTGCCAAAAATTCATGTCAACATAAAAGAACAAAGCATATTGACATTCGACATCATTTCTTGAGAGATAATGTTGAAAAGGGTTTAATCTCTATGAATTTTTGCTCAACGGAAAGTCAAATTGCTGATATATTCACTAAGGCACTAGCTAGAGACCTTTTTGAGAGAAATAGATTGGAACTAGGGTTGGTGAGAACACCCTGTTCTCTCCCCCTGTTTGCAAATTTTATTAATAACGGATGTGATTGCATATGCCCGTATTGCATGCATTTTTCCTTATCTACTTAGTACAGCATAAGGGGATGTACTGGAGCCGTCTTAATGCCATTCATTCGAATCAGATCAGACGGCAAAGAACAGGCATAATACAGAGAACAGGTACGCCCCGTGGTTGCTCAGTGGCATAATACAGAGAACAGGTACGCCCCTTGGTTGCTCGGTGTGTTTGCTTTCCTTCCCAAGGCACAAGATGTTATTGCTCCTACCCGTTGCAATTCAAGAGATCTTCTCAAAGATTCGGCTGCTCTCTCTCTCTCTCTCTCTCTTTTTATGCCCTGCTCTTAGTACTATCGTTCGTCTTGCCCTCAAGCAAAAACCGAACATCCTGCAAACTCCTTAAACCCTAATCTCTCTCCTCTAGCAACAATGGCTTCCAACAACACTCTTCAAACAAAAGCCCTCGTTCTTTCTTCCTCAATTCCTGCTCCTTCTCGCCCAATTCTTTACAAGCCTTTCCAATTTCTGAATCGCTTGTCTCTAAAATCAGTGGGAATGGGGATGGATGATATTCCCTTTGAATGCGGAAGGGAATTGGTATTCCTCGTAGGGGCAATTGCTTGTCCCATTTCAGTTGAGTCAGAGGGAACAAAGTCGGGGTCTCAAGAACAATTCTTGGAAACCCCTGAAGGGTTTAATTTTGAGCCCTATTTCTCTGACACCGCGACAGAAACAGGGGCTGCCTCTGTCGAAGGTGTGGTTGTGGAGGATCTGCCTGTTGACTTCCAAGGGAAGTCGAATGAGTCGTCCGAGGAGAGTCTCGAGAAGAATTCTCTCCCTGAGGCTGAAACCCCCACTCCGGTCGCTCGAACTGGAGAGAAAAGGAAGAGGGTGAAAATCGTGGCTAGGCGTAGTAGAACGCCAAGAACAAGGCCACAACCAAGGTCTCAACCCTCACAAACTCCCTCTTCTCCTCAATCCTCTAAGCCCTCTCGCAAGTCTACGAGAATCGCTTTTCAATCCGCTTCTCGTACCTCCAAACCCTCTACTTCTATCATCGAGGAGATTTCTTCTTCTTCTGAAGGGTTCTCGAGTTCTGACTCTGAGAACACCACCTTCAAACAGGGGACACCGGTGTTTTCCGAGTCCTCTGAAGACCAAGCTCCTCCAAAACCGACCAATAAACCTGCTGTGAAGCCCTCTCCTGCCAAAACACCCCTCAAGCGAAAGCCCAGAACAGCCCCTCTACCAGAAACTACCACCTCTGTTCCTGTCCTTAAACGCCCAAAGCAGTTCACTCCCTCTCCCATGTCTGACAAACATGCGCAGTTGCTGAAGCGCAATGTCGTCAGGGGGAAGGTAGTGAATGCAAGCTTTTTCGAGGAACAGGGTCTGGGGGTGTTCTTGACCAAGCTTCGAGCCCAAGGCTGGCTTGAGTTGTTTGCAAACACCCAGCAAGGGTGTTCTATGCCCGAGTTGGCTGAATTCTATGCCAACTGCTCTGTCACAAATGGGGTAGTGACAAGTGTTGTCAATGAGTGTCATTTCTCCTTTGATGAAGCCACCCTAAGTGATATTTTGGGCATCCCCTCTCGTGGATTTGCTGTGTATGTGAGGGAAGACAAAACTGCCCTGGAAACAGCCAGGCTCTTAGAGGTGTCCAAACGCCTTAGTCAAAAACAGGGCCTGAGAACACCCCTCTCGGTTAAGAAGGGTGAAATGACCTCCCTACACCAACTACTGTTTATGTTCACCACCAAGAACATAATACCGTGAGGTCAAGGGCGAAACTCAGCAGATGCCCTTGATCAATGTCTAGTGGACCTACTAGATCGGGAGGAATCAGTAAACCTCCCTGCAATCATGATTCGCCACATAGAGCGAATTGCGAACACCACCCGGGCACATGATCTTGGCTATGGGTTTTTGTTGACAAGGGTGCTTGAGTACTTTGGGATCGTGCTCACACGAAGAGTGCCAGCCCAAATCATTGATGAAATTGGCGTTGACACCCTACTAGGGTGTGGCTATGGGGTTGGCGAAGGGTCAGTCTCCAAACAGGGTCGTCGACCACCTCGACCACCTGTTTCTGGACAACCTTCCGTCAAGGTTGAGGCTGTCCTTTAGGACAATGCTCGCCTCAAAGATGAGCTCTTAGCTGCCAAGGCTGCTCTTGCTGAGGAACGAGCTCTCTCGGCCAAACGCCATGAAGATTTGCTTGCACATCTCTCCACTCTTGCCCCTAGCATCCCTCCTCTGCAAACGCAACCACCCCCTGCTTCCTGATTGTCTAGGTTGTTCTCTAGTCTCCTCCTTCCTTACTTTCGTTTTTGGCATTTGTAAGGTTTTTAATGCAATATCCCTTTATTACTGCCTCTTGCAACTTCTGCTATTTACTTCTTTTCTTGCATTCATAATGTTGTTTATGCTTTTTAATGATGCCAAAAGGGGGAAGTAGTCCTATTGACGAGTGGACCTTAGCATTGGACCTTAGCATTGACTTATCCCTATCAGCATTCATTCATTTTTTTTGTCAATATGGTCACTTGGTTTGTCATCATCAAAAAGGGGGAATTTGTTGTGTTATTATATTTAGTTTTGATGATAACAAATCCAAGTGTAAAAATCTGTCCAAGTAATGTTGCTCCGAACACGATCTCCAAACAGGCCTAACTGGTGTTTGTGATCTTTATTGTATTAACTGGTTTGCTACATGTGAGAACAAGTCTTCTAGACAGGTTTTACTTGGTGATTCCATATTAAGTCAAGAACACCATCTCGACAGTTGATTATAAAGCGTGTTCCTGAACTCTAGCAATGCAAAGAACAACCCCAGCAAACAAGGTGGCCTTGGTGTTCACAGCAGCTCTACAAATCTCGGACAAGATGACTGGTTCAAAACAAGAAGTCTTGGGTATATAGGTTTTATTTAATTAGACTCTTGTTAATATGCCAATATTGAAAACATCATTTTTAAACACTTCTTGAATTGGTACTTGCGCTAAAGTGCTTCAGAACACCAGTTGCGAACAACCCTGCGAACAGGGTGCCTAGGGTGTTTCTGAACTGCAGTGGCCATACCTGATTATTTTTGAAAAATTCATTTTGGTTGGCCAAGATCTCTAGAATACTTTCCTTGAATTTCAAAACTGCTATTTCTCTGGAAAGGATATTTCTTGAAAATATTTTGGGAGAATTTCGAAAATAAGTTTTGGAGATTTGCCAAAACTTAAAGGAAAAAATTTCCTTTGACTATATTTTCGGATTTGGTAAAAGCTGAAAATCTCTTTAAACCTCTTCACGGTTATGGGAAGATAAGGGTTATCTTTTAAGATAACAAAATCCCTTATATTTTGGGATAAATTAATCATTAGCCGTTGGATAATTTTGCAAAACAATTTCCATACTTAGCTGATTCTGTGGTTTATGACCGTTGGTTTTTTTGTTTAAAAGCCTCAGCTTTTTCTCTCCCAGCACATACACACAGACAGATATATACAGATATTCAAAACACTCGAAAAACAGAGAGATAGAAAACTCGGTTTGAATTTGCATAAACACAGCCTTTTGAAAAATCCAGGAAAATCAGAAAACTCGGTTTACACTCAAAGATTCTTGAGCTTCATTCTGAAAAGCAAACCGTGACAAGCTGTGTTTGATTTTGAGTTTTCATACCATTGGCATAATAGGATCTTCATTGTACCTTACATCTGCTTAGTGAGAAGCACCCCCTGTAAGGTGTTTGTAACCCTGATCTTGAATCAGAAAAGTGAGTGAGTGTGTCCTAGTCGTGTGGACTTGGACGTGTCTAATCTTGCGAAGGTTGGACGTGGTGTAACCTGTCTTTGGGAAGAAGGTTACGTGGTTGCAAGTTGTAACAAGGTGTGTTACATTTGTAACGTGTGAAGCCCGTTAGTGAAAGTGGTTAAATCCTACACGAGGTAGGTCGTGGTTTTTCACACCTCAGTTGGGCTAGAGGTGTTTTCCACGTAAAAATTGTGTGTGCTTTATTTTCTGCATCTATCTTGGTGATTTTCGCCTCTGCAATATTTGAGAACACCCCATGCAAACAAGCTATCAGGGTGTTTGTCACTTGAGAACAACCTCTGTGAGGCTGTTTGTTATCTACAACGTGAAAATCAGATACCACAATTCACCCCCCTCTTGTGGTTGGATACTCATGAACTCAACACCCGAAAAAGGCGTCCATGAAGTTCAGTAAAGCATATCCGGCTGTGACGTCTACCAACTTGTCAATTTTCGGTAGCAGAACACTATCCTTTGAGCAGGCCTTGTTTAGGTCTGTGAAATCCATGCACATTCTCCAGGTCCCATTGGGCTTTGTCACTAACACTACATTCTAGATGCATTCAGGGTATTTGCATTCTCAGATAGAACCAGCCTCTAACAACTTTTGAACTTTAGCATTGGCCGTGACCGCTCTCTCCAGGCCCATATGGCGCTTCTTTTAGATAACCGGCTTGTGAGGAGGGTCCACCTTCAGCCGGTGTTCCATCACATTTGGGGCGATGCCGGGCATTTCGTCGGGTCCAAACACGAAAACATGCTTGCACTCTCGTAAGAGGGAAAGCAGTGATTGCCGATCAAGGGCCGTGAAGTCTCGACCTAACTATACAGTGCGCTCAGGCCGCTCCTCTTCGAGCGAAACGTGCTCTATCTCGTTCGTGGCTTCTGGTTGAGGCCGCGGGGTTCTTGCCGAAGTGAGGGTGCGGATGACCAAAGCTTTCAGGGCCAAACCGGCCGGTCCTGTCCTTGCCCGCTTCTTCAATTTGAGGCGGTTCATTAGGTCCGTGCTCCCTCGTCCGCTCTATGAGGGGTCTGATGCTCACCAGGCAGCACTCCTGGGCCATCCGCTGGTCCCCATGCATTTCGCTGACACTGTCGTCATCTGCTTCGAATCAAAGCTGAAGGAGATACGGGGCGATGATGGCCTTGGCCTTGTGGAGGGTTGGCTGTCCTATAATTACATTGTAGGCGGTAGGCACATCTACAACCAGAAAGTCGACTTCAAGGTTCTTGGACTTGATCTTATCACCAAAACGCACTGGAAGGCGGATCATTCTTATGGGATTCACTTCCTACCCACCGAAGCCCAAGATGGGGTGCACCAAGGGGGCGATGTCGCATCCAGGGTGCACGCGTTTCTTCAAATAGTCCCAAGTTATGATGTCCATAGAGCTACCCATATCGACCAGGATTCGCCACACAACTGCACTGGCTATCTTCATCTCGACAACCAGGGGTCATTATAGGGAAAAGCGAATCGCGGAGCTTCCTTTCCACCAAATACCATTGTGGGTACCGTCAAACAAGGTACATGCTTCGCGATAAGCACTTGTTGTGCATTTATGAGTTGAGCTTTCCAAGCCGATCGAGTTATTCCTTCTACGTCCTTTCTTTAGAATCGTTCGATTTGAGCCTTGTCTGCCAGTTCGTGAAGAGCTTTCTTCAGTTCTCGGCATTCAGTCGTGATATGTCCGCTCTGTTTGTGGAACTCGCAATACTTCTAGGCATTCTACAGCTTAGGAGGCGGTCATAGGAGGCGGTCTTTGCAGCATAGGATGTCCTCTAACCTCCATAAAGATGCTCCTGGCGTCGGTGGTAAACCAAGGGTCAACCGCCTAGAACTGCAGCCTCCTTTCCTGGGGGCTGAGATTCTTGTTGTCGCGGTTGAAGTTCTTATCCCCCTGGGCCTTAGCCTTCTTCGAGGTGTCAGAGTTGTCGGCGCAGATCTCCGCGGCCCAAATAAAGTCCGCGGCCCAAATAAAGTCCGCGACCTTCCTCAGGGCCGCGGCCAGCGTCGTCTCCTTCTGTTCCGCCAGGGAGAACTTGAAGCGGCCGCTCTTAAGACCATTCAAGAAGGAGGCGTAGGCCACCCCGTCCTCTAAGTCTGGAATTAGCACTGTCTCCTGATGGAAGCGCTTGATAAATCGGTGAGGAACTCTTATGGCTCCTGCTTGATCTTTGACAGGTGGATACTAGTCCGCCTTTCCTTCCGGCTAGCAATGAATTGGCTAACAAATTTGTCTGCCAGGTCTTGGAAATGTGTAACACTCCCTGGTGGCAGACCATTAAACCCTGATTGCGCCACTCCCTTTAAGGTATCAGGGAAATAGCGGCAATAAGCGGCATTATCTACATCCTGCACATACATCTATGCCTTGTAGACCCTCAGATGCTCTTCAGGATCTATCGTCCCATCATAAAGGTCTAACATTGGCATCTTGACTTTCCCGTAGCACGGACCATTGATTATCTCAATGCTGAACGGGGTAGAGAAGGAAAGAGCGGTCGACTGTGCAGCTGTTCCCAATACCTTGATAGGGGTTTCAGGATGACGTTTGACCTCAACAATGGAGGGACTCCCCCTCTCCCGGACGTGGCTTGGAATTCTAGGGGGAGACCCACCCCCACAGTGCGTCTCTTGACCGCGTGTCTCCCTTTGAGGTGGGCTCCGAGTGTGCTCCCGATGAGTGCAGTACTCCGTGCTGGGTCGGCGCCTACTGGAGGCGTCTCCCCGAGGCCAAGAGGTCTGTTCTTTCTCCTCAAACCAAACAGTTTGCCTGGAATGCGTTGCATAGGGCGTAGAAGTAGTCGCTGACTTAGCAGTTGCCCCCTGTGTGGGGCGGTCGGTGGGTCCTATGGTCGCGCGTCGTCTTAGCTGCTTCATATGGGGCCGACCGCTTCGGTTTGACTGAGACACTTTCCAGCCGCGCTCCATGTAACGGGGCGATGGTATCCACTTCGGTTAGTAAGAGGGCTCGCTTTCGTGAACCGATAGGCAATCAAAGTGTGGGAGCGCCCTGGTCGAGTTAGCCGCTTGCATAGCTCTTCTAACCTTCTCAGGGACTTGGCGTGTGATGGCGTCTGTCATGGTGGACATGAGGTTTTTCAGGACGCCCACCGTGACGTACGCCCCTCGTTCAGGGGGGCAGGCTAGCCGCTCGATGGCTCGCCCGTGAGCTCTCTGAAGCGTCCTGCACATCAGGAGGCGTAAAGGTGTTAGCTGCGGGGGCCTTATCCCTGCAAGTCCATGCCCTTGTTGCTTCGCTCACTACCATCACTACCGTTCCTTCCCCACATACGGCGCCAATTTGATTCCGGAGGGAATCTTTTAAGGTACGGTTACTGATGACGTGGGACGAAGAAGCGGGTTTATCTGACAGCTGGCGTGCAACACCTGACGTCCTCTTCCTGGAACAGCCTCCCCATGCGAAAATGACAACCCCGGATATGGACTGGGGAGCGCCTCTCCGACGGTCAAGTTAGTTCGGGGTTTGAGTCAAGGGTCAAAAGAGAGAGAGTATAAGAAGAGTTTAGTAGATGTGCCTGCTAACCCCTTTCCCGAAGAAGGTAGGTGATTATTTATAGTCTCCTCAAAAAAAGGTAGGACAGTAATCTTACCTGGATCATCCCGTATGGGCCGCCCGAGGGAAGCCCCTAGGGTTGCGCCTCAGGGCTTATGACCCCCGGCATGGGCCCGAGGGTGTCTTTTGGGCCCATTCTCCACGTACGGGCTTGATCCGTGGGTTGTATTTGGATGAGCCCATTTAGGGAAAAATCGAATTCTTCCCCAATCACTAAGTATGTGTATAAGAGTTATCAAATGTCCCCCCTTCATGTATTCAAGCATGAATGTATACATTAACACACATTGAAAACAAGGTAATGGTTTATATGGACTCAATTTGAACTAAACCAACTTTATATGAATCTTGACACACATAGTTTAATTATTATCGAATATTCAACATCATCAAGCTTGTGTTGTAACCAAGATTAGGTTTGAGATGCTTTGAGAAAGGGAGGTAAAGCATCTGTAAATTGGATTTAAACCAAACATTTGTACAGATATCAAAATTAAAAATGTATTTTATTATCCAATGTGGTCGGCATCCATAAAAAGTTTTTCCACTATACTCAAATCTGGGTTTGCGATTCACTATTGCATGAACCAAATTTACAAATATGTATGAATCAACAAAGGTGATGTAACGCTCATGTTAATTACTGTTCACAAAATATGTATGAAAAATGAAAGTTGTGTTCAGGTTTTAGGAGCTGCCATGATGGGAATTCTCTCCAAGCTAGCTAGTGACTCCACTTAATTAGTGCTGGTGCGATAATGGATGTGGTGAAGCCAAGTCACCCTCCTAAGAGGAAAGTATCATAAGTGTTGTGATGATGAGAACGAACAGAATCAATTTATTGCTAGCTCTACATCCCAAATACACTTAAATAAAGGCCAACCATAGGTAATTCTTCTCGTACTAGTGAGGCTATTCATTTAAGGGGCATTAAGATGGTTGGGACAGCTGATGCGAGTAGGGAAGATGTAATTCATGAGGTTCTAAATAAGGATTCAACACCTTGAATTCCACCTCCCAAAAATAACTCAGATTTGGGTACTAAAAAGCCTTTTCAAGTATTATTCAAAGATAAATTGTGATCCTTCCAAGGGTTTGAAATCGACTTTGTTGAACCTGAATTCTTAGGGATTTAAAAGTTGTGTGCATTTCTACTAAGGATGTGGCAGATGAGATTCGATTTTGGGAAAGTGCTATTATTGGATTAGTTATTGGTCATATACCTAAATTGGTTGCTGTCAGAGAACTTGTTGAGAAACACTAGTCTACGACCTCTAAACTCTCAATCTATTATCACTGGTTGGCATATAATTCAATTCGCTTATAAAGATGATATGGAGGACGTCGTTGTATATGGTTCTTAGATTTTGCCCAACAAAGCTTTAGTCCTTAGGCCTTGGACTCCTAGGTTTTGTTTTGAAAAGGAAGGGTATGAGCGAAGTGGCACTGTGGGTTACATTCTCTAATCTTGACCTTCCATTTGGATAGTAATAGGGTTGTGTAACTTGGCCAATGTTACACACAAACCCTTGTACACTGATAAGTGCACATGCTCTAAGAAAAAAATTTCATATGCTAGGATCTTTATTGAAGTCGTTGTTTATAGTGATTTACCTAACAACTTTCCTACTATAGATCCTAAAGGGACCTTGTTTTATCAAGCTATTGACTATGTATGGGTTCCCTTCTTTAGCAGAAAATACAAAATTCTTAGAGACATTGAGCATTCTTCCCCTATTGCTCGTGTCATGGAACTTTAGAAGGTTAGGAAACCTAAGGGCAACCTAGTACATGCTCTTCACCTGCCCCTATTGTTATTATCATGAGGCTACTTATAGCCATGACTAGCATAATGTTATCTCATCCTAGGACCCTACCTCTACACAGAATGCTCCTTTCACTCATGTTAGAAATTTTATCTTAGCTAGGAGGAAGTCCCTTCAAAAATCTAAATGCATATGCTTTATTAAGGTAAGGAAATCTAGTTCCCTTTCATTAACTAATTGATTTTATACCTTGAATGTTGTGAAGAGTAATAGCCTGGTGAGCCTAATGGCGTTTGCATGAGCAAATTTGGTGAGGCCAACAGTGTGGGAAGAGCGTTGTGGAAGTTTGGTGGGGCATAAATGTTTGTTGTTAGAATGTCAAGGGTCTTAAGGTACTAGTTAGGTTGTGAGAAATTAGAAAAGAAATAATTAAACATAACCCTGCTATCTTTGCTTTGATTGAAATAAGGGCCAAATAGATAAATTCTATGAAGATTGGCTCTAGGCTATTCACATATCACTCCTTTCTTTCTAATTATGCTCATTATCATTGTGATTAAATCTATGTACTCTGGCAACCCAATCTAAATGTTTCTATTGTTGTTGAATCATGGTATTCTGTAACCCAATCTAACTGTCTCTATTGCTGCCATGGACTACCTTTCATTTGGTTTTATCTCCTTTATATATGGTCATAATTCATTGAGTTTAAAGGAAAGTTTGTGGTCTACTAAAAATTCCTTATAGACTGCCAGGCCTTGGGTTTCGCTTGGTGACCTTAATGTAGTGTTATTTCAGGAGATGTTGTCTAGAGCCTCTCTTGATCTGAAAGAGGTTCATAATTTTTCAATTATTACGGAAGGAGCTTGCTAAGTGATGCCCCTACAACTGGTTATTTTTTTAGTCGGTCTAATAGTTCACTCTGAACTCAACATAACTATGTTTAATCCAGGAGCTTTACAAAGCGCAAGAAATTACGTTGCAGAGTACAAGGCCCTAGTGTGTCAGACCACTATCTTCTATTGCTATTTATGATGAGGTAAATTTACCGCATGAGCACGGTGCAAATGTAATTAGTAACGACAAGTACGGGTCGTGTTTATGGGGAACTTGTTTTCAGCCACCAAAACTGATCTCATAACCCAATCTAGGCAAATAGCTAATAAAGTTACAGTAAATAAAATCAATTTCAAATTGCTGAGTAATAAAAAGTTTGAACTAAATAACAAACAATAAAAACTGTAATTTGGGAAACACTACGTTATTATACTTTACGAATAAATTACTAAACTATGCAAATTTGCCCATGTAAATGTTCTGAAGTGGATGGATCACAAATTAAAATCATCTATGCCCTCTTTCAAAAGCCATTCAATTGGCCAATAAACCCTAATAATTAATTTTCATGAAACTAGAATAAAAACGCCTCAAGATTGAGTAATCAATAATCCCAATTTAATCCTTAATTATTTTTATATGAAGAATTGTAATTGCTCGGAAACACACAATAGATAAAGGTTACAGCTTTCGTTGCTCCTCCTAAATCCTATTAAGAACACTAAAAATTTTCTCTTTTAAGACTTTCATCAAGTAATTGGTGGGCCAATTGAGGATTAATCACGCATAATAAGGGTTACTCCCAATGGGAGATGGAGTTTTAGTCACTAGATACATTGAGAACAATAATTCTAAAACCTAATTTGATAAACAAGGATGAATACAAAAATCTAGAAAAGCAACAGCAAAATAAGAGAAAATTAAGGAACAAACTTGGATTAAACACAATAAGGATCATCAAAATGATCTTCAATGATGATAAACTAGATGCCAACGAGTCTTAGAAATTTCCCAAATGTACCCTAAAATCGTCTCTTGTTATCGTTTTAATTACCGCAAGTGCACGGCGTAGATGTAGCTAGCAACCGGCAAGTACGGGTTGAATCCACAGGGAACTTGACTTCAACTATCAAAACTAATTAGGCCACTCAAGCTAGGCAGTCACAGTTGGAGTTTTGGAATTAAACTAAAGGAAACAATAACGACTTAAAGATGAATTAAACAGTAGAAGAGTAAACACTTAGGTTGGAATTAACAGCACAAATATACTAGCGAATCAATTACTAGCCCTACCAAACATCTCCCAGGCATGCATCACGAATGGATAAATTGTCAATTAAGCCCATCTCCTCCCTCTCTCAAGGGTCGAAGACTAATCCTAAAACTATAGTCGCCTATTTTCATGGGAGTAAGAGTCGAAGGATTACAAGATCTATAATTTCAAATCCCAATTAGAATCCTAACTATTTTCATGTTAAAACTCTAATTGTCTACTAAGGCGCACTAAGCAAAGGTTTCATCTTTCAACGCTCTCCTAAAGTCTAAGTAAAAAGGATGAATGTTCTTTCGAGCATTTCATCGAACATGATGAGGCAGCATGAAATTCCACATTCAGACAGACAGCCAGAGGAAAGGAGCGAATCTAATTGTATTTGTATCTATAATTGATTTCTTCGAATCCGAACTATTCTTTTTTTTTTTTAACCCATTTCGGTATTGGCCGTCGCGGTGGAAAAGACATTGCATGTGTTGACTGGATAAGATAGGGTCGGGCGAGAGCATCTCGGTTTGAGTCCGAGTGGCGGCATGGCATCGTACAAATTCTCAAAATGACCCCTCCCCCGAATTCGAATTCTTTCGGGTTTGGCTCTAGCAGAGTTTCTTTTATTCGTATTAACAGCTACTCTAGGGGGAATGTTTTCCCCAATAACTGGAGACAAAAGATTCATATGAGAAAATATAAGTAAACGGGCATCCGCTTGAGGGAGTATCTATCCTCAAACAAAAAAAGGAACCTTTCTTCTTCCCCGCACTAAAAATTTTTCGGGAAATCTCCTCCAAATCGCTGGTATGTGGTTCTATTGGATTTCATTTTCTTGTGGATTTAATTCATTGAAATTCCATCCAGTAAAACGGCGTGCATGGTAGAATTCATAGTTGCACAACGAAGGGGGAGCAGGGATTGGGCCAGTACAAGATTCAACTACACATATTCGGCGTCAATCCCAACCCAAGTTGAGGGATTTAGCCTACAATCAAGTTTAACACAACAATCGCAATATTCAATCCAATAACCATGACAACTCAAATCCAAAATAATCAAGAACAAGAGGAAGGAGAATTGGGAGAGAACCTGGAATTAATCGCATAAACTGAAGGCAGAATCAAACTCCAATCCAAAATTACAATCCAAGAGCGTGAAGATTAAAACTCTAAAACTAAACCTAAAATCGCCTAAGGAAGAGTGCTTCAAAGGAAATTAAACATAAACTCAGCATAAAAATCGAATGTCCTTCAAAACAGCCCCGAAGGAAAATTTAAGTCGCGTTGCGGAACGGGGGTGGCACGGTCGTGCCTAGAGGCACGGAACCACCGTGCCAAATTTCTGGAGAATCGCCAAAGCCGATTTGGGGAACCGGCTACATGGTACGGCCACACCGTGCCACGTGGCACAGTCGTGCCATGTGGCACGGTCAGGGTGTGCCATGTGGCGGCCGGTTCAGGTTGTCGGTTCTTCGCGGTTTGCCCTGTCGCGTGTGTTCGATTCTCCGGGACTTCCGTGCGACGCTTTTTTTGTAGCTTTTCTCGCCTTCTTGGCACCTCTTTCTGCTAAATATTGTTCATCTTTTCGTCTCTTCAGTAAAGTTTCTGAAAATATCGAAAGATGTTATATGAGTGAAAAGTACACAAAAGGAGGCCGATTTGATCCTTCCTTAATGCAATTGAATGTGAAAATGGGGGAGGAAATGGGTCAAACAGGGGCTAAAAATAGTACAAAATAGAGGTTCATCACGGCCCCATGCTTATCTCTTGCTTGTCCCCAAGCAAGACTATGCTATGAAAAATCAGGGAGGATGGTGGACCTCTAAACACACCCTCTTCAAGGGAAAGGATGGAGGACTGACGAATCACGCTAATCATGCAGTGAAGGTGGTCAAGTCAAGGTGTGCAAGAAAATTTCAATAAAAATGTATGCAATGTCATCCATGAATCACCTTGCCTAAATGAAACACACCACACACCCCAATATTGAAAAACATAGTAGGACATAACCTTCCTCAACAAATGGTGAGTAAGCAAGACTGGTAGGACCTCACTTTAAGGCAAAGTGGAACACTCATCTCAATGTGTTTGAAATATGTAACAAGGGCACGCTCAATACTCCAACCAATTAGGCAAACTACCATATGCTTGGTAACGTTCTCTACTCTCTACCGCAAAAATGCAATATGCAATGTGTCAATCATGAGGGCTTGCGATAAGGATGTAATGGGGCTGAGGGCAAGGGTGAGAAGTGGAAAAATTTGGGGAAGTGGAGCTATTAGTCAAAGACTAGGGAGCAAGAACACTTCCACAATCAACACTAAGATTACAACCTCACACACGCTTGCGAATCGAGCAACAAATCTCGCAAAAACCTCTAAAGAGGAACCAAACAAGCTTATTGCAAAAGCTTCCACGCTACCCATTTTATTTGCAACTTCTCTTTTTTTTTCTCTTCTTCTTTTTCCTCTTTTTTTTTTTAGAAGCAAAAAGGATGCACATTGGATAGGGTTGGAAGTACAAAAAAAAATCATTCGCAATTTCCCGAAACGAGCCACTAGTAATATACCCGCAGTGAATAATCAAATGCCCCCAATAGCCCAACTACATTGTGGAAGTGCCGCCCCACTAGACCTTGACAAGGGTAAAGGAAATATGCACAGGTCAAGTGTGTAATTGATATGGTGCAGCAACAACAACAGGGGGAAAGGCACAAAGGGCTACCAAAAGGGTAACATGCAACAACGGGTGGCTTTCTGGCTAATGTGGCTACGTGAACAAAAATTGCCTCAATCATGTCAACACATGCAATTGCTAAATGCAGATTCAAGGAGAACAAGACCAAGTTCTAGAGATGCATCATGGAGGAGTCACACATGAAAGGAAGTAGAGACTATATGTAATGAATAGTCATTAGGCTCAAGAATCTCACAGGTAAACCTACCACAGTCAAGTGACTTACTCCAAGGTATGTCCCATTCATCAAGGTCGATCAAGTCAAACCACATGAATCTCAGGGGTAGTTAGCATGCAACACAGGGCAAAGAAACTATGGGTGACAAACACAAACACAATTTGCACAAAGTCTCACACCAAGACAAGTCACGCCTCAACACACAACCCAACATGATCAATCAATCATCACCCCTTTCAATCTCATCACAAGAAGGGTTTTCACAGATTCTTTTTTTTTATTTTTTTATTTTTTGAAAGCAATAAAGCTAACTAAGAAGGCAATAAAGATATAAAGGATAATGAAGAAAAGGGTGAGAGATGGTACCTGGAAAGCTTATGAAAGCCCAACTCGATCATTTCTCCTTTTGCGATGCAAGGTCTAACCTACATGCTCTAAGCTACATGCTGTAGATAAATAAAATGATAAAAACGACTAAGTGCAACTATATGAAATCCTATCTATATGATGCGAATGCAAGTGATGTCAATCGACCCACCTCCGATGAGTGACAAGCACGCCCCCCATGCTTGAGATTTTCATCGTCCTCAATGAAAAGGACGTAGAAAAGGAACAAGGGAAAAGGGGCAGAGGGAAGAGGGTGGATGGACACACTCTTTCTTCTTTTTTTTTGTTTTTTTTTTTGGTGGGGGGTAGAGAAAGAAAGAATTACCTTGGGTTGCCTCCCAAGAAGCGCTTGTTTTAGGTCCTAAGCTTGACCCTTACCTCAGGAGGACGATGCTCGCATGTTGGGGGGAGGTGTGGGAATGGAAGAAGTGGATGATGCGGTAGCCAGCACCTCCCCAGGGGTGAAATCAGGCATCAGTGTCGCCCAAGGAGGCCCGCCAATAGCAGCAGGAGGCAATGGAGGTGGGAGAGGTGGGACCGGCTGCCGCAGATGGGACCCGCCACCCCAATCAGTGACCGCCACTCCCGGAGCATGTGGAACAAGAGAGGGAGTGGGGGCGGAATGGGCACCAGGTGTGGGAGGTGGTGTGGGTGGAGTAAAGTGGAAATCCACGCGCTCGAGGACATAGTGCCGTCTGCACGTCAATCACTGCCCCTGCAGTCGCAAGGAATGGGCGACCTAAGATGAGTGGGGTAGGGAAGTCCTCATCCATGTCGAGGACAATAAAGTCACAGGGAATTAGGAATTGGCCCACTTGAACTGGAACATCCTCCAAGATGCCTACAGGCTGCCTAGTAGAGCAGTCTGCAAGCTGAATAGTCAGGCTGGTGGGCGTGAGGTCCCGCAGTTACAGCTTCTTGCAGAGAGAGAGCGGCATGAGACTTACGCTGGCCCCCAGATCACAAAGGGCTCTCTCAATCTGTGTATCCCCTATGCAGCATGGGATACAGAAACTGCTAAGATTTTGCAGTTTTGATGGCGGCCGCCTCAATAGAAGTGTGCTGCAGGATTCGATAATGGGGGCGACTGGGACCTCCCCTGGATCTCCCTTTTTGGATAGGAGCTCTCGTAGAAATTGAAATTGTGCAGGGCCATTCTTGAGAGCCTCCAGGAAGGGGCTACTGGCATAGATTCGGCATAAGATTTCCAACAATCGCGCGAATCTAGGCTCAAGCTGACGTAGCTTGGACCATGCCAGCCGCTGAGGGTAAGGCACTGGCGGCTGATAGGGACGAGTGGGAGGTGTAGGGGTGGCCTCCTCAGAAGAGCTCCGAGTCTCCTTTCGTGCTTGCCCCTCCGTTCCTACAGAATAAGGAACGGGAATTACCTCCTGAAGAACCATCACTGGGCTCTCCTCTAACCCCTCTTCCATAGTGGAGATGGCATTGACGTGGCGGTGGGGATTAACCTCTGGCTGGCCTGGAAGTTTCCCTTGAGGTCGGGACAGTAGGCTCACCTGTTGCGCAATCTGAACAATCTGCGTGTCCATCATTTTCTGATGGGCGGCCATCGCATCTACTCTAGAGGTCAGTAGATTGATGGACTCCTTAAGAGTCTCATTGGTCGTGGTTTGGGTCGCTACGAAGCACTCCATAAGACTCTCCAAGTGAGATGTAGGTTCGGGAGGTGAAGGTTGTGGAGTGTAGGGAGGTCGATTGTGGAAACCGGGTGGTTAGATGGAATGCTGGGGATCGAGGTTGGGATTTTTGTAGAGAGGGTTCGGGTGACTCTTCCAACCCTGACTGTAGGAGGTGGGATGGGGGTTATTTTGAGGAGGTGAGGTGTAAGTATGGTAGGCGTTGACGTGTTCAATGCTTGAGGGAGCATTGTAACAGTCAACGGAAGTGTGACCCTGTACACCACATGCCTCACAAATGGCATAGGTCCCCATGGATGGCCCCGCAGAAGTGGCTGATGAGGTAGCCACTTTCTCTAGTCGATGTGCGAGGGCGTCCACCCTACTCGCTAGGAGCATCACAGCGTCAACCGCGTGCTTGCCACCACCTCTCTTAGGGGTGAAACTCTCACTTGCCCGGTGGTAGTTGTTGGAAGCCATCTCTTCCAACAACGCCTTTGCCGCCTCAATAGATTTGCCCATTAGGGCGCCCCCTGCTACGGCATCAACTGAAATCTTCACTAACCGCTCCAACCCATTGTAGAAGGTTTGGATTAGGAGCCAGTTAGGAACTCCGTGGTGAGGGCACTGGCGCTGGAGGTCCTTGAACCTCTCCCATGCTTCGTAAAGGGACTCACCATCCTGTTGGGCGAAGGAGGTGATGTTCGTCCTCAACTTGGCACTCTTGCCAGGTGAGAAGTACTTGCTGAGGAACGCCTTTGAGAGTACTTCCAAAGTGGTGAATGAGTTGGGTTCCTCGTTCTACAGCCAGTCGCTGGCTCTATCCTGCAGTGAGGAGAGAAAGAACCGCAAGAGGATTGCGTCGGTGGACACCCCGTTCAGCTTGATAGTGTCACACTTCGCAAGGAATCTGCGAAGATGCCCGTTGGGGTTTTCCGAGGGATGCCCGCCGAATTGCTCCCTCTCCACAAAAGCAATCAGTGCGGGGCTGAGCTCGAAATTGTTAGCCTCAATAGCGGGGCTAACGATGGAGGAAGTTATGCCCGATGCTTGGGGGAGGGCATAATCTCGCAAAACTCTTTCAACTTGGCCCGCCATCAGAACTTGTGCTTGTTGCCGCTTCCTTGCACCACTTTGCCTTCGGGTGGTGGCTTCGATTTTTGGGTCAAAAGGAGCAAGTGGTTGATCCCTTTGGCTACGCCTGCGTATACAAAACCAACACTACCAGGGCGTAAACCGTTTCAAGCACAAATGGGGGAGGGGGAAGCAAGGAGGACATAAACAGGAAAAGAAAAAGCCTAGTCTAGAGTCCGCTAACCGATTCTAATATTGAAGGGCGCAAGTTCCCCGACAACGGCGCTAAAAACTTGTTATCGTTTTAATTACCGCAAGTGCACGGCGTAGCTGTAGCTAGCAACCAGCAAGTACGGGTCGAATCCACAGGGAACTTGGCTTCAACTACCAGAACTAATTAGGCCACTCAAGCTAGGCAGTCACAGTTGGAGGTTTAGAATTAAACTAAGGGAAACAATAATGACTTAAAGATGAATTAAACAGCAGAAGAGTAGACACTAAGGTTGGAATTAACAGCACAAATATGCTAGCGAATCAATTGCTAGCCTTACCAAACATCTCCCAGGCATGCATCACGAATGGATAAATTATCAATTAAGCCCATCTCCTCCCTCTCTCAAGGGTCGAAGACTAATCCTAAAACTATAGTCGCCTATTTTCATGGGACTAAGAGTCGAAGGATTACAAGATCTACAATTTCAAATCCCAATTAGAATCCTAACTATTTTCATGTTAAAACCCTAATCGTCTACTAAGGCGCACTAGGTAAAGGTTTAGTCTCTCAACGCTCCCCTAAACCCCAAGTAAAAAGGATGAATGTTCTTTCGAGTATTTCATCGAACATGTGGCGTGCATGGTAGAATTCATAGTTGTACAACGAAGGGGGAGCAGGGATTAGGCCAGTACAAGATTCAACTACACATATTCGGCGTCAATCCCTACCTAAGTTGAGGGATTTAGCCTACAATCATGTTTAACACAACAATTGCAATATTCAATCCAATAACCATGCCAACTCAAACCCAAAATAATCAAGAACAAGAGGAAGGAGAATTGGGAGAGAACCTGGAATTAATCGTATAAACTGAAGGCAGAATCAAACTCCAATTCAAAATTACAATCCAAGAGCGTGAAGATTAAAACTCTAAAACTAAACCTAAAATCACCTAAGGAAGAGTGCTTCAGAGGAAATTAAACATAAACTCAGCATAAAAACCGAATGTCCTTCAATACAGCCCAGAAGGAAAATTTAAGTCGTGTCACGGAACGGGGGTGGCACGGTCGTGCCCAGAGGCACGGAACCACCGTGCCAAATTTCTGGAGAATCGCCAAAGCCGATGTGGGGAACCGACCGTGCCACATGGCACGGCCGCACCGCGCCATGTGGCACGGTCAGGCCGTGCCATGTGGCGGCCGGTTCAAGTTGTTGGTTCTTCGCGGTTTGTCCTGCCGCGTGTGTTCGATTCTCCGGGACTTCCGTGCGACGCTTTTTTCGTAGCTTTTCTCGCCTTCTTGGCACCCCTTTCTGCTAAATATTGTTCATTTTTCCGTCTCTTCAGTAAAGTTCCTGAAAATATTGAAAGATGTTATATGAGTGAAAAGTACACAAAAAGAGGCCGATTTGACCCTTCCTTAACGCAATTGAATGTGAAAACGGGGGAGGAGATGGGTCAAACTGGGGCTAAAAATAGTACAAAATAGAGGTTCATCATCTCTAGAAAAAGCATTTCAGATAGACTAAACAAATTTGTAACAAATAAAACCCAAAAATTGATTTAATCATTTAAAATTTGGGAGCCTTACAGTCGGGCATTGACACACAAGTGGCTATGCACTACTTCGGGGAACTGGGGCTTCAATACAAGATTTCTGCACAGTTGTGCCATGGTGTACGACCAACCATACACTCGCTTGGGATCTTCGGTCTTGCTTTTCTGTCCCTCATAACGTCATTATAGCTTTTTTCTTCCTTGGAACCCATCCTCATGGTCTTCTTTTCTATCAAAACTAGTGAATTTCTCATCTTCTTGGTAAAACAAATTTGAAAATAAGAAAAACCAAAATAAAACATAGACCAAAGAAGGTAAATTTAACCCTTTCTTATCAAGATCCAACAGAAGCATAATGGAAAAGAGGGTCAAATGGGGGCTAAAAACAGGTCAAAATAGAGGTTTATCAACTCCTCCATGCTTATCTCTTACTTGTGCTCAAGTAAGATCATCAATCAAAGGATCAATGGGAGAGACTCGCCCTAAAATACCAACCTCCTCAGGCTAGTAATGACAACTAGATAAATATGCATGACAACTCACAACTAGGAAATTCAACCAAAGTGAAACTTTCACTTTCTTAAAACATTTGTTTCAAAACAAGTTAAAGGATCACTAGGAGGGAATGTAAGAGTAAGCATCCTGTATTGAATCACTAGACACGTCATGCTTCCCCTTAGCCTTTGATGAGCTAGTTAGATAAGTAGTTCCTCACCTTTGGGAGTAGAATGAAATGCTCCTCTCATATCTTTAAGGTAAAATCACTCGAAACTGCTCTCAATGCATGCATACTACCATAGGCTTGGCAAAACTCTCAATTCTCCAGCATTAAGGACATATATTACAAGTGTTAGTCATGAGGACTTTTCAAGGGTTGTAGCAGGGTTAAGGTTAAGGGTAAGGAGGGGGAGATATGTGAGACTGGGCTGAACAGCCAACTAAAGAGCAATCAACATCTCCTTCACACCATCATATGATGATTACCACTATCCCCATAAATGAGTAATGGGAAACGGATGGCAAGGGTTAAGCAAAGTTTCAACTTCTAATCCTGAAAATCAAGCCACAATCATGGAAAATGACTAAGATACACCAACAAGCGTAAACACCGAATTACCTTACATGTATCATAACATTGCTCTACTAACTTGGCTTAGGGTAAGATAACATATTATAGGCCAAGGGTTAAGTGGAAGCCAGTGAACTAAATAACAGAAGAAGCTCAAATGGGAAAACAAATGGGTTATATTACCATATAGCGGCTTTTTGCCTCATATGGTTTATAAAAACAATTGAGTGCTTCAATAATACCAACAATAATAATATACATATGTCAAACATGATTTTAAAGAGAGCTATACCAAGTTCTAGAAATGTAAACACATGAAGGTTAAACACTCATGAAATAAGGTTTCGGGACTACGTTGAATGAATAGTCATTATAGGCTAAAAAGTCTCACAAGTTCTTCTGCCATAATCTAAAAACCAGCTAATGTAATTGGTCAACTATCAAGGCTCAACAATTCATATCACAATAATTCTCAGGGAAAAAAAACAAAAATACATAGCTAAACAATCATAACATTTTCATAATCTACTTCAGCAGATTTTGCCCAATTGAGTCTCATTTGTCATAAACTACCACAACTATCAATCCAAGTCATCACCCCTTAGATGTCATCATAGGAGGGGTTTTCACAGCCAAATCAACTCCATTTTCTTTTATTCAAAACCAAACCAAAAACAAACCTTCAAAGCATGAAAGATTACCTACTAACAGTGCGAAACAAGGGAAGAGATAGAGAAGAAGGAAGAAGCTTACCTCATCTGCTTAATGTTGATTCCAATTTCACTTCACTTCCCTTTATGAGCCATCATGCAAGGATAAAAAGAACTATATATAATGTACACATGCAACACCAAACCTATACGAGCTACCCTAGATACATATGCACGCAAGAAATACTAGCTACATTATTCTAATACAAACTAGTATAAAGGCCTAGATGCTATCCTAACTAAATTTCATAAAAGGCATGCTAGGGATATATGCAGGGCTATACATGTGTCATCAACCTCCAATTCTCACCACAAGTATCTTAATGGCCAAATCAGTTGCCATAATCAGTCAAACAACCCCACAAGACTAACACAAACCATGAGGTAGAGGCTCGCATAGCCCCATGCTTAAATCTTTCATTGTCCCCAATGAAAAGTATGTGCAAGCAAAACAAAGGGATGAGGAGAAGACTTACAGAGCTCAATAGGGACTCAGAGGCCCTCGAGGCCTCTAATCAGCGGGAAAGTAGGCATGTAGTGCTGCTCATAAGCATAGTAGAATAGGTGCCCATGTTCTGTTGACGCTGATTTTATTCTATCTGGTTTTGGAGGAGTTGCTGGTTGCTAACGTCCAACTGGTTTAAGTGCTTAAGTATAGCATGGAACATGGAAAGAGCCCCCGCATTAGAAGTAGCTACTCTAGAAGTACCTACTCTAGATGGGCAAGCTCTAAAATCAGAAGGGCTCACTATCAGCTCTAGTACCCCTTGGTGCCTCATCATCATCAGAGGCCTCATCGGCGAAACATCCCCCTTACACTAACCATCCACATCATCATCGTGTATGAGGTTAGAGGGACTAGTGATGGTAGTTTTCTCTTGTTTAGAGAGGTGGAAGAAAGGGCGACCATACTGGTTAACCCAAAGCTGACCACCATAAAGTGCTTGAAACAGGTTCATGTTAATGCAACTAACTACATCAATGTGCTGGCGGAGCATAATACAACCAAGGTATCCACTTGGTAACCAAATCCTAAAGCCCGAGTAGTGGTAGTAATGGTACCCCCAATAACTATGACCAGCTTAGATGCTTGGGCTTGTTCCTTAAGGTAGGCGGCTGTAGAAGCCATAGTATTCACAGCCTCATCGTGTAATGGAACCCAAAGTATGAACAACTCCCCCTTACGCACCCCATTTTGACTATCAGCTTGAGCAAACACATAGTGTGCCCTGAGTTACCAGAAGTAATGCAGTAGGGGATGAGAAATCCAAATGGCTTTGGTAGATTGGGCCTCATACCGCTGCCTAAAGCAAGTAATTGTGAACCAAAAACTACCTTCGTTATATATATACATATATATACATATATACACACACACACACACACACACACACACACACATATATATATGTATTTATATATATGTATATATATATATAAATATATATATATATATATATGGTACATATATATATATATATATATATGTACATATATATATAATATATATATATATATACAATATACATATATATATATATATATATATATCATATACATATATATACATATATATATATATATATGTATATATATATATATATATATATTATATATATATATATACACCTACATACATATATACATATACATATATATAGGTACGTATACATATATATGTACACACACACACACACACACACACACACACACACCACACACATATATATATATATATATATATATATATATATATATACATATACATATACATATGCATATATATATATATATATATGTGTGTGTGTGTGTGTGTGTGTGTGTGTGTGTGTGTGTGTGTGGTATTCATCATGGACAGGGGTGAGGGCACCATCATTTGGGGTTGAAAAAGTTCATTAAATAGGGTGAGAGTTAGTTCAGAGGTTTGATTAAACAAACAAATACAGCCAATACCATTCCTAAATGGCTTCTTTAAATCCTCCATAGGGGAGCACAGGAATTCCTAACAAGCCGTTCATAAACTGGCTCTTACAAAGTCACAAAATGCGACCAACCTAAGCTACCAAGCATGATGCTTCTATGCATCATATTGACCCAGTTTCAGCCCTTTTTAACCACAATGTTTGTTAGGTATCATAGAAGTAGATTAAGCCTAACCAACCCTGTTTCAACTAATGCAAGCAATTCAAATCCAATTGAACCCAATTCTTGGGCTCATAAGTAAGGTACTAAAACCTGAACCCCAAACTGCAGTCCTATAAACCTAAAAGATGATGGTGTGGGCAGAGTTCAGAGGGTAGGTGGCCAAAATTGTTGAAGGGCATCATGGATTTTACTGTGTAGTTAGTTAGAATGGTAGAACCAAAACCTAGGGTTTCAGGGTTATGGGAGAGAGGGGAAGGGGGTCAATGTAGTTTGCAATGACACTGGAGCTAAGGCGCTTGTGGAGGGAATGCTAGAAGGGGGGCACTGGTAAAGGCTACAGTGTTGTGGGTAAGAGAAAGAGAGATAAAGGGTTTCGAGAAGAGAGAGAGAGAGAGAGAGGGAGAGAGAGAGAGAGAGAGAGAGAGAGAGAGAGAGAGAGAGAGTCAGGAGTTAAGAAAATGAAAGAACATTTCGAAAGAACCTAGAAGAGTTAAACTTTAGGGGAGTGTATGGTCGTGCGTTAATGGACGAGCGCACATGTGCCCTTTTTTTTAAGATGCTTCAATAGAGCATGGTCGCACTGAGTTACATGATCGATTGTGCATAGGTTTGAGTTACTGACCTATAGTAGGTTTCCCGACATTGTATGACTGTGTATTCTGTAGAATGATGGTGCACGTCTAAACTTGTTCCCCTCTAGAATTTTTCCTTCAACTGTTTACCAACATTAGAGCTCCTTCACCCTTTTCCTTTATTTTTTCTATTTTTTTTGAGATAGCAATAAATGTGGGTTGTCTCTCAAGAAGTGCTTATTTTAGGTCTCTAACTTGATATTTGTCGATTTCTAAGTAGAAGAGGCATTGGGGAGGTCAAAAAGAGACCTTCCCCTTAGGTAGCTTGCCTACAGTGTAATGCTTAATCCTTAAGTCATTCACCTTAAAAGATTCTGTTTGCCTTGTTCCAGTCTCAATAGTTCCATAAGGATAGATTTTTAAGACCTTGAAAAGACTCGACCACCTTGATTGAAATTTATCAGGAAACAAGTTCAATCTAGAATTGAATAAGAGAACTAAGTGGCCTTCTCGAAGCTTCGTCCTATTGATGTTCTTGTCATGCCACCTTTTCATGCTCTCTTTATAGATTCTAGGGCTTCCATAGGATCCAAATGGATATCCTCAAGCTTATTCAATTATAATAACCTCTTCTCCCTTGCAGTCTTCAAATAAAAATTGAGATGTTTGATAGCCAATAAGCCTTGTGTTCTAACTCTAGCATTCCAGGTGAGGTGGCATCGCTTACCATAGACCAACCTAAATGTTATGATGCTGATAGGGGTCTTCCAAGTGGTGCGGTAAGCCTAAAAAGTATCATCCAACTTATGCTCCTAGTCTTTCCTTGATCTTGCATCTATCTACTCTAAGATAAATTTGATCTCGCGGTTGGAGATCTCAACTCTGCCACTAGTTTAAGGGTAGTAGCGAAGCCTATACTTGTGGTACACTTCATGTTTCTTCAATAAGGCTTCAAGCTTCTTTTCAATGAACTGTGTATCGTTGTCACTAATGAGTACCCTAGGGACTCCAAATAGGCGAAGATAATCTTCTTAAAGAGCTTAGCCACCGCCTCTGAGTCATTAGTAGGGCTAATAGTGGTCTCCACCGGCTTAGAGACATATTCCTCAATAACCAGTATGTATTTGTTTCTTCCAGAGGATGGGAATGACTTTATGAAGTCAATGGTCCAAATGTCGAAGATTTTGACTGGGCACCTCATTCTTCCTAGATAGATTTACTATCCTTCGGCGTTTATCACAGGCACGAACATGGTTATGGACCTTCTTGAATAATAAGGGCCCAAAGAAGCAGTCTTGGAGTACTTAATAGCGGTCTTGGAGGTATTAGCATGTCCCCCATATGGGGAGTTATGACAATGAGATATCATGCTCTGAATTTCCTCCTCAAGAATGCATCGTCTATATATTCCATGATAACACAGCTTGTAAAGGAAGGGTTTCTCCCAAAAGCAGAACTTGATTTCATGAAAGAACTTCTTTTTCTTGAAGAATATCAGATTAAGTGGTAATGTACTAGAAGCGAAATGGCTTGCAATGTTTGTTAACCATAAGGATCTATCCAAACATATGAAAAGTAGATGCCCGTCAAGAAAAGCATCATTGAGGGGGATATCTGCACTTTCAACAATAAGCCTAGAAATATGGTCAGCAACAACATTCTTATCCCCCGCCTCATCTTTTATCTACAGGTCAAACTCTTACCGAAGCGAGATCCACCGGATGAGGTGAGGCTTGACATTCTTCTTCTCTAAGAGACGTTTGAGAGTAGAATGGTCATTATGCACAATGACCTTAGAGTAGAGGAGATGAGGTCAAAACTTTACCTTAGCATCATGACTATAAGTAACTCTTTTTTAGTAAAGGTGCAGTTTTACTGGGCCTCATCCAATGTTCTGTTAGCATAGTAAATCACAGTAGGATTCTTATCCTTCGTTCGCCCTAATACTACCCTCACTACATAGTCAATGGCATCGCACATGATTTCAAATGAAGGCTCTAGTCAAGTGATTGGATGATTGGAGCAGAAATCAATGCCTACTTAATCCAGTAAAAAGCCTTGCGATACTAGTCACTAAAAACAAATAGGCCATCTTTAATGAGGAGTTAACTTAAAGGCTTAGTAATTTTAGAAAAATCATTGATATAATAGCGGTAGAACCTACATGACCAAGGAAACTTCTAATCCCCTTTACTGAAGTACAGGGATGTAATCGCTCAATAACCTTAATCGTTGCTCTATCCAACTCAATTTCCTTTGGGAAAAAACACATGCCCTAAAATTAGCCCCTCCTGTACCATAAAGTGACACTTTTTCTAGTTTAGAATTACGTTGACTTCCTCACATCTATGAAGTACCTTAGCTAAATTAGCCAAACACAAATCAAAGATACCTATAAACTGAGAAGTCATCTATAAATAGTTTCATGATGCTCTCACTGTAGTAAGAAAAGATAGCAGTCATGCATTGTTGGAAGGTGGTAGAGGCATTACAAAACCCAAAGGGCATTCTTCGATATGCAAAGGCACTATAAGGGCAAGTAAAGTGATCTTCTTTTAACGACTAGGATGGATAGCTATCTGAAAGAATCTAGAATAGCCATCCTGAGTGATAAAAGTAAGAGTGCCTTGCCAACCTTTACATCATTGAATCAATAAAGGGAAGGGGGAAGTGATATGTTCAGGTGTCCTTATTCAATTTTGTATAATCAATTCACATACACCACCCAGTAATAGTCCTAACACATATAAGTTCATCATGTTCGTTCTTTATGACAGTTATATCCTGTTTCTTAGGAACCACTCGAACTAGACTCACCCACTTACTGTCTGAGATATGGTAAATGATTCCAGCTTCAAGTCGTTTGATAACATCCTGCTTTACAACCTCTTGCGTATTAGGATTCGGTCTCCTTTGCGATCGCCTAGAAGGTTTATAACCATCATCAAGGTGAATTTGATACATGAAAATTGAAGGGCCATTTATCACCTCTATACTGTCTAAAGATGTCCAAAGGTTTTTCAATTTAGGTGTTATCAAGCTTAGCATTGACAATAACCAGGAATATGAAAATAAGGCCAACGAATTCATACTTAAGGTGGGAAGACAAATCTTTTAACTCTGCCTTAGGAACACTCTTCTTCTTCCCCTTAGAACTTAAACTTCTATATTGAGAACTTCCATGGGGCACTACACAGGTGTACAGGTGGTAGAGGCATTGAGGAGCTATGTATACTCCTCATTTTCCTAATTTGAGTGTTAGTTACATCATGGTGAATTAGAACGACCTCAAGAGGATCATCCATGGAATGGCCAGTCATTGCTGCCCTACCACTGACCTTTTTCAAAACATGAACTCTGCAATATGTATCATCTAGAATTGGGGTGGCCATAGTCTATGGTAAATAGAACTCCATCTTCTCATCCCCTACTTAAAGGAAAAGCTTATCATTTTTGACATCAATTATAGCTTCCGTAAAGGGTCTCCCTAAGCTGATAGGGATGCAAGCATTTTCTTCCATTTTTATAATGACAAAATCACATAGAATGAAGAATTTCTCCACTTGTAGGAGAACATATTCCAAAATATATTTCACCGACCTGTTAGTCAGTTGTAGTGAAATAGTGGCAGGTTTTAGATCACCCACTTGAAGCTTCTTGCAGAAGTAATATGGCATGAGGCTCACTCTAGCTAAAGATCACAAAGTGTTATACTAATGGCAACATCCCCAGTAGGATAAGGAACAGAAAATCTGCCTGGATCTGAAAGCTTAGGAGGGTGCTTATTCTGGATGATGGCACAACCCTTTTCTATGAGGGACACTGTGGCATTCTCAAGTAACTTCCCTTTATTGGGGAGTAAATCCTTTAGAAATTTGGCATAGGAAGGTTTGTCAATGATAGCATCCAAAAAGGAATTGTTGCCGAATTTCTTCAACATCTCCAAGAACTCGCTACACCTATGCTCATCTTTAGCCTTCACTTAAGGATATGGGACTGGGCTTCACCAAAGATATGTACTCTTAGCTAGAACTTCATACGTCTTCTCAACTCCATCTTTCTTACTTGGATATCCTTATCAGCATTACCTTTTCCCTCAACCTCGCTTTTCTCTCACCTCAGGGTCCTTTTGGAACCTTTCAATTCTTTACCATTCCTTATAATAATAACATTCATCTAACCCTTAGGATTAGTCTCGGGTTTACCTAGGAGATGTCCCTGGGCTCCAGAGAGGTGGTTCACTTGTTACATAATTTGTGCAATCTGGTTCTCCATAATCTTTTGGTGGGTGAACATAGTCTCAAACTTAGAACTCAACTAATTGATTGACTCATCAAGAGCTTCATCAGTATTGGTTTGAGCAAACACTCCATAACACATTCCAAATTAGACTTTTGCTAAGGGCCTTGGAATGGTGGGTTGTAGGAAGCTTTGTATTAGAACCTTGGGGGCTGAGTGGCATTCACAGGCAAGGTATTATTATTTCTATAGGAGAAGTTTGGATGATTTCTCCATCCTAGGTTATTTGTGTTTGAGTTTGGGTTATTTTATGGTTGTAGGTTGACGTTTTAAATGACGTTGACACGTTTAACTCCTTAAAAGTTGGTTTGACAGTCAGCAGCTACACGCCCTTAAATGCCATAAATCTTATACACAACTCCTGCTTCAAAGACCGTGCTAGAAGAATTCCTAGAAACAAGGGCCCCAAGCTAATCAAACTTCTATGCAAGGGCATCTCTTTTGCTAACAAGAAGGTCCAGTGCATCAAGATCATACTTTCTGCCACTTCTTTTCATGTTGGCTCTTTCACTAGACCAATGGTATTTATTGGAGATCATCTCTTCCAATAGAGCTTCTGCTACCTCTATTGAGTTCGCCATGAGAGCACCTCCAGCTGTAGCATGTTCTTAGGGGCTGGTCTGGTCCATTATAGAAGGTTTGGGCCAGCGGCCAATCAGGGACACCATGATGAGGGCACTAGTGTTAGAGATCCTTAAATCTCTAACAAGCTTGGTATAGAGATTCACCATGTTGTTGGGTGAAAGAAGTGATATCCTCCCCCACCTTTATAGCCTTACTGGTAGGAACAACTCTGAAGAAGGCCTTAGAAAGGGCATTCTATGCGGTGAAGGAATTTACCGTAAGTGTATGGTGCCGATGTAATTGGTAACGACAAGTACGGGCCATATCTAGAAATACTAATTTAACACTCAATCTAGGCAAAAAGCTACTAAAGTTATAGTTGACTATAATCAGTTTAAAATTGTTAAGTAATAAAAATTTGAACTTAATAATAGAAAATAAAGCCTTAGGTTGGGACACACCACATTATTATGCTTTACGAATAAAGTGATGAACTATGCAAACTTGCCCATGTAAATACTATGAAGTGGATACATTACAAATTACAACTCATCTATGTCTTCTAATCATCTATTTTTGTAAAATTAGAATAAAAAAGGCCTCAAGATTTGGTAATCAATAATCCTAATTGAATCTCTAATTATTTTCATACTAAGGTTTCTAATTGCTCGGAAACATACTAGTATAAAGTTTTAACTTTCGTTGGCCTCCTAAATCCCATTAAGAACAATGAAAATATTCTTTTTCGACACTTTCATCAAGTAATTGGTGTGCTAAGCAAGAATCCAAAACATATAATTGGATAAAGTCTATAAAAATCTAAATCATGAATTAATTAAGCATAATTGGGGTTACTCCCAACCCAAGGTGGAGTTTTAGCCGGTAGATATATTGAGAATAATAACTCTAAAAGCCAATTTGATAAACATGGATGAATATGAAAGCCTAGAAAAGCAACAACAAAATAACAGAGAGTTGAGGGACAAACTTGGATTAAATATGACAATGATCATCAAAACAATCTTCAATGATCATAAATTAGATGCCGAAGAGTCTTTGAAATCTCCCAGATAGACCCTAAAATCACCTGTGGAAAAAGTGTTCTCAGATGAACTAAAAAAATTGTAACAAATGACGTCAAAAAGTTGATTTAGTAATCTAAATTGTGGCAAAGCACATGGTCGTGGATCGACGCACAAGTGCTTATGTGTTACTTTGGGAAACCGGGCTTCACTAATGGATTTCTACACAGTTGTGCGATACTGCACGACCAACCATGCAGTTGCTTGGGCTCTTCAGTCTTGCTTTTTTGTCCCTTGGAACTTCATTTGACCTCTTTTCTTCCTTGGAACTAGTCCCATCGCCTTCTTTTTTTTTTTAATCAAAACCAGTGAATTTCTCATTTTCTTGGCAAAAACTTCTGAAAATAAGAAAAACCACTTCATAAACACAACATTGACCAAACAAGGAAAATTTGAACCGTTCTCATCAAGATCCAACATAGGGACAATGGGAAAATGGGGGAATGAGGGCTTAAATGAGGTTGAAATAGAGGTTTATCAACCTATCACTGATTGCTTCCAAGGTGCTAAATGCCATTCAAGTTTCTCAATCTTTGGGATTACATTAACATTTCTCTAAGATTGTTTGCGGCTATTAGTCTTTTGATATTCTTGGTTGTTAAATGTTCACGGTGGTCTCAAAATTAAAGATGTTGGACTTTGTATTCAAGCAGCTCCATTCCCTTCATCATACGGGGATTAGTGACAAGAGTAAGCATGTTTTACCAGAAACTTATTTATATTCAAGATGGTTGGTAATTACATCCGAATTTGTGCTTTTTCAAAGGGAAGGAAAAGTAATTTTCACTGAGTGTACAAACTTTTGTTGTGCAAAATCTTATTCACAAGGTTAGTGATACTAATGGATCTGAACACACATCTCAAGATGCAATTACTGAAAGCTTTTTTGTAGTTTGACAAGGCACTTGTGGGAACAACTCATCGAATTCTTAGTCTGTATGAAACTTGGGTTAGGCATGGCCCTTTGCTACCAACTGAGTAATAGCTCTTAGTAGCTCCTTTCACTCCTGAGGAGGTGACACAATATGGTTTTGCAATGGATAATAACTATGTACTCTACTTCAATGGTTATTTTGCTTTTTTTTTTTAAGGGTCGCATGGAACTTTATTGTTGAGGATGTTTGCAAGGTAGTTCTATCCTTTTCTTAAAAAGATTAGGCTGCTTAAAAAAAATAATAGCACTTCATGGGCTTATATTCCTTAAAAAATTGTTGCTTCTATAGCAGAGTATAAACCAATTGATCTTTGCTACATTCTGAACAAAATTATTTTCTAGGACATTGGCTACCCAGTTTGCTAGTAGCCCTCCTTGAGATTATTAACATTCGTTAAAGTGCCTTTAATAAAGGCAAAGTATCTCTGATAAAATGCTTTTGGCTCATGAATGGGTGAAACATTATGGAAGGAAATATGTTTTTCCTTGTGAAGTCCCCATTTTTGCTTGAGAAGCTACCTATTTGTTCTTGTTCCTTCTCCCAATTTCTTTGCTTGAGAAGCTACCCGTTTGCTATGTTTTTCCTTGTGTTATGTTTGTTGATGGTGACCTAGAATCTGTCCAAACTCTTCGGAGTTGTCTTGCATGCAAGATTTATGGCCTTGTTACAAGTCCTGAGAAGTATGCCATTTATTTCGAGGAGTCTCTTCCCCTCTATAACAAGCTATTTCATAATCTACTGGATTCTCCTATGGAACATTACCTTTTAGATTCCTTAGCAAACCCCTCTCATCTAAAAGGATTACTCATTATTTGATGTTCTAGAGTTTGATTGATAAAGTTAAGAATTTGGTCTGTTTATGGGCCATTAAAAACCGCTCATTTGCCGATAGAAGAATTCTCATCATCTCAGCCATATTTGGGATTATTGGATTTTGATCTCTAGTCTTCTTGTTGTCTCTCCTTACAATACATTTTCCAGAGTCCATTTGCTATATGCTTCCATGCAATGATAAATTAGATTAAAGGGAAGCTAGCAGTAAAGTGGTTGTCCATGTGCCTATTAAGTTAAAACCACAAGTGCAGGGTGTAGCTGTTGCTAATAACCAACCAGTACGAGTAGTACCATAAGGAACTTGTTCCAACCACCAGAGCTAATTTAAACACTCAATCTAGGCTAAAGAATCTTCTGGTTTGAGTTAAATACTAAGAATTACAATCCTGATAGTTGAAACTAGATAAGTGAAGCACTTAGGTTGGAATTAATGACATGATTATATGAGAAAATCAATTGCTAGCCCTTACCACATGTATTCAAACTAGCATCATGAATAGAATTGGTGGCATTAAACTCATCTTCTCCCTCCTTAAGGATTGAAGAGTAATCTCATGCTATACTGTCCTATTTTCATGAGACAATGAGTCAAAGGATTATAAAATAAATAGTCTCAATTTCTAATTAGGATCCCTATTATCCTCATATTAAAACCTTAATCATGAAATCTATATATAGCTAAATTCAAACAAAGAGAAATTAGAAGAAGGAATAAGAATAATCTTGGAATTCGATGGAATTGTAAGAGCAAAAATCTCAAAGTGGAATCATAATCTCCGATGCTAATCTTATAAAACTAGAACTACTTCAATATTTTTCTAAAAACTATTATTTTTCATAAAAAAGTGAATATCCCACTAAAACCCTAGAAATCTCTCTTTAAACAAGCTAGAGTAGTGGTTACATTAGTACAACATGTGCACACCAAACATCATGGCTACCTATGCTGATAAAGTTCGTTAATCTTTACACAAGGTAACGTGGGCGTGCCAAATAGCATGAGACACCCTGTGATTCCCTGGAATGCTATTCCTCAGGATTTTTAGTTTTTAGCATGGCTATACTACTCTACATGGTACCCAATATCGATCCTTTTATCTTTTGCTTGCTGGCATGGCCACATAGTTTGGCATGATGGTCCATGCTATCCTTCTTTCCTTTGCATCCTGCTTCATTTCCATCCTCCACTCCTGTTGGTTTTTATCCTTTCCTAATAAAGCCCTCTATCTTGAAAGTGAGAACAAGTTGCTTATAAGTACAAGAGGTTAAAATTGGTTAGGCATTTTCGAAGGAAAGCAAGCCAAATTCCACAAGTTAGAGGTGCGCAACAAGAATAAAAAGGAGAATTCAGGAAAGAAAAAGTGGGTAAAACATAGGTTCAACAACTCTCCCATGCTTATACCTTACTTGTTCCCAAGCAAGAAAGAAAACATGACCAAACTGTAGAGAGAGCAAAACCTCTATTTTTCCACCTCCTCAAACATAACAAGTGCTAATCAGTCAATCAGGCACAACCATATGCAATAGCAGGACTAGTCAAAGTGTAAAGAGGCGGTTTAAAACACCATTCAAAGCTATTTCTATGACCACACTCCCTAGACTTAACACTTAGCTAACCCATATCAGAATTGATATCGATTAAGATGCTTCCAAATAAGTGGTGAACTAACCAGTCTTAGAGAACTTCTCACATAGGGATAACAAGAACACTCTCTCTTATATGTTTGGAACGAATGACTCCCTCAAGCATCCTCCCTATGTGACAACCTTAGCATATGTTTAGTTATGTTCTCAATCCTCCACCACTAAAATGCACATGCAATTGAAAATCTAGAGGGCTTGTTATGAGTTGTAATGAGGTCAAAGATTAGGTACACTTGGGAATGTGGAGCTAAAGCTAAGAGAATAAAGGGAATTACAAACATTCAAACAAAGCAATACATCGCCATATCACACCTCACTAAATAACTTATGGACAAACCTCGAGTTGGGCCTTGAGAAGGAGTTGAGGTAATCAATAATGTGTTAAAATCATCAACCATGCCAACACTTTTATTCAACCTTTTTTTTCCTTTTTTTTCAACAAGTGAATGGCATGGGAGAAGTTCTCAATGGCGTAATTCAAACTCATTTCACAATATATTTTCAACCTATCAAACTAAAAAGAGGAGAATAACAATAATTGCTCCAATCTCCATCTCCTTCTCACAA
Organism: Carnegiea gigantea; assembly: GCA_029747015.1. Lineage (NCBI taxonomy): Eukaryota > Viridiplantae > Streptophyta > Magnoliopsida > Caryophyllales > Cactaceae > Carnegiea > Carnegiea gigantea. The sequence continues at coordinate 831,573 of JAKOGI010000093.1, read as the reverse complement.
TAAAGTGCCCAAAGATAACCACCAAGATAGTGAATCAACACCTCCCACTACCTATCAACAATCATTGAAACAACGCTCCATTTAGTCTTGGAATAAGGATAGAAAATTATATAAGGCCAAGGGCTAAGTGAAAAGGTTTGAAATGAATGAAATTAGTCAAGGGCATAAAATGTTTGCAAGGTGTAGAACCATTAATCACAGAAAGGTTATTAGGTAATATGGCTATCAATCGATCAAGAAATGTCTCCATCATGCTATCAAATGCATATGCTATATGTAGCCATAGAGGGAAACAAACAAAGTTGTAGAACATATGCATATGAAAGGCCCACACAAAACACGAGAAGAATGAGACTAAATGACTGTAGATAGTCCAAACAGGCCTAAAAATGTCATGGGGTCTAGTAACAAAAGCAACACAACTAAGTCTATCTCACTTGAAAAGGAAATCTCTCATGATAAGAAGCTTTAAAGGGCAACCAATGGACAAGATCAAGTACTACAATAAGAGAATTTCAAAACCATAACTCAAAAGATTTTACCAAGAATAGTCCACAGTCATGCACAATCACACCAATCAACTGACTACCATGCCTTGACTCATCATCATAGGAAGGGTATTTTCAAAACCTCTTTTTTTAACCAATTTTTCCAATTTTTTTCTCATTTTAAAAAAATTTTTCCTTTCCCAAAGCAATGAATCTATCGAGGGTATTCAACAAGTAGGTCAACGAAGAGAAGGGTTAGAAAGATTATCTAGCAGTCTTATAAAAGGCCTACTCAACAAATCATCATCTAAAATTAAGTGTTATGCAGAATATATATAGAATGCAACAGCTACCTATATGCTCTCCCTATATGCTTCACCAAACAACAGATGGAATTAAAGCTAATGCATCCTAAATATGCACCTAAGATGGAAATGAAACCTAAGGTCAAAATGTAATTACACTAAATGCAAAGATGAATATTTACAGAATCACTACCAATCACACTACTATCCACCATCACAAAATCACCAATCACCTCACAACATCAATATTAGCATACTATAAAAAAACCTTAAAACCCCAAAGGAGCCCATGAGCTCATGCCCATAGTTAAACCTTTCATTGTCCCAATGAAATAAATAGGCATATAAAACAAATGGGAAGGGGGTATATTAATAGTGCATCAGTAAAGGCCAGGGGATCACTATGCCTCCAATCAGCACGAGTGTACGATTATGTGCGGTGCTCCTATACAAAGTAGACATGGTGCTCTAGATTTTGCAGTCGATGGTCGAACTCGTCTTGCCTATGCAAGATCTTGCCATGCCCATGGGAGTGTTGTGCATCTATGCAGTGGAGCCTAAGGTGTACCGTGTACACGAGAGAACTCATCAGTGATAAGGTGATGAAAAGAGTTTTCATAGTCGTGAAAGTCCCAGCAGTAGTGGAACTCCTCCTCGTACTTAAGGGGATCACATCATTACCTTCCTACCTTATCCCCATCCTGTCTATCCTCACCCTCTACCATCTCCTTCTGATCATCTAAATCATTGGCATCAATGTCAGTATTGTATGTCCAATTAGAGGTATCTTGGATGGTGGTCCTGGCCTAATTAGGCAGCACAAAAAGGGGGCAATCATGATGGTTAAGGTAAAGTTGTCCTACTTGGTAAATAAATAGTGGTTGAAGAACACAAGAGGGCAGAATCAAAAGGCTTTACTCATACAACTCTCCAAATTATCAATAGTAGCCACAACCCTCAAACGCATGGCAATACCAGTGATGATACCACCCATAATAACTTTGTTTTGGGGGTGAGAGGTGATGGCCTCAAGTTGGGGAAGTATGTGCACAGTTTTGCCTATGCAATGTCTGTATAAGGTAGCCCAAAGGATAAACAGATTGGCACGCTGAGGGACACCTTGACAAATATTATAGGTATACATGGTATTTACCGTGATGCATTGAAGATATCGAAGTATAGGATTACAAACAAAAGTGGATTCACTCTTCCTATGCTAATAATTGATATTTTGACATGTAATTTGATGCAAAAATAACATTCTACATAATCATCATGCTTATAACCCTAAATCCCTCGAACTAAAAGCTTAAGCAACTGATTTAATCTTTCCATGTTCATTTCACGCATAACGTTGCACAAAAGAAACTGAATGTACACATCACCACTATCATGGTTGCCATTCTAATTCATAAACAGGGAGCTGGGAAACTCCTAAATCAACCTCTCATAGCACCTATAGTTCAATTTGGCAAATTGAGTCCACCCTAACATATCAAACAAGGCATTCAAATCATCCCATATATCTAATGGTTTCATCAATTTAACATCCAAATATTTATAGGGGGTATTGTTCTACCAACTACCTCATCATATCGTTGGTAATGAGCTTCATTAAGAAATATTATACCATACTTATTGACAACATGAGGGCTCTATTACATTAGGGTGGGGCCAGTTGTAGACTAAAAGTGGAAGTGGCCATATTGGAAGCTTTCTTGGGGATAGAGCAGAATGAACTTGCTTGAGAGCTTTGCTTTTGGGAGTTATTGAAGATGGTGATAGGCTGAAACCCAATTGTAAGTCTAACCAATAGGAGCCCATGAATTCAACCTCAAAAAATTGAACCAAGAAAATGCTAAGAACTGAATTTGCTCTCCCTCCCTCCTTAAACCACCAAGGTGAAAGAGAGGTGGAAGAGAGGAAAGTTAAGCAATGAGAGGATGAACCAATACAAAAATTCGGCAATGGTGGTTGAAAAAGGTCGTAGAATAGTGGTGGATGCGGGATGAATGTGCGGACCTGATGTGGATTTTGTATTGAGTCTTAAAAACCCTTTTTACTTGCGGGTACAGAAGATCAACTGCAGACTAGCGAGTATAGAGTGTCGATTCTACGAAGAACAATAATAATTTTTAATTTTTCTTTTTCTCAATTAATTAAAAGAATGATTTTAGATTGAAGAGTTCATGAGTTAAAATTAAAATAAAGAAATCAAAAAATAAAGTAAACAAAGGGAGATCAACTTAGAGAGATTTAGGACTAGGACTTCTCCATCGACTTAACATTGGATTACTAAACTCAATTGGGGGTTCAATTAGTCCAGTGTGCAACCTTGCTGCAAGCATTACGCCAATAGTTTAAACGATGAATTATAATTATCATTTTGACATAAACTACCTAGTGGTTAGCATGAATTATTCAATTTTGACATGATCCATTTATCTTATAGCATAGTCTATTCAATTGATAATTATAATTTTAAGCTCAATTGCATAATTCTTATATTAGCCTACAAGGTCTAACATAAAAATGAGATAGCAAATTAATCTACTAAAAAGAAGTATGTATAAACAATAGAACAAATTCACATAAATAAATTAGAAAAGATAATTTCAAAATTATGCAATATAAGGGATAAAATTAACTCCAAAAAGATATAGAAAAATCAAATATTATCAGTCAAGGATCTCTCATAGCCTTAAATTAACGACTTAGACGATCATAGAAAGAGAAAATAACATCGAAATCAGAGAATTCATAATATTCGATTGATGGTATATTTCACCCACTATAATCAAGCTCTGATGTTTACCTACAAAATTATGAAAATTTGAAACTAATCCCTCGAATTAGACTCACAAATGAGATGGGAGAAATGAGAAAAATAGCTAGTTAAGCTTATTTTCTTCTTAACCCCTCAACTCAAATGTTTTGTCTTATGAGAACGCGATACTTTATTGCCTAAGAGAAGAAAAAGTGGTGGAAGAACGGATGGAATGCTAGATGAGTAGATGAGTGAATGGATGAGTGGATCCAACCTTGACCCCTTTTTGTAGTTGAAATTCAACATCTTTTGGTGCCAAAAAATTAATGAAGAATTTGTTTTCATTAATTCTTGGTTCTTATATTGCGTAAAAAAAGGCTACTCTTAAGCTAAAAGTTAAATATAAATTAGCTTTGACTGTGTTACTTAAGGTTGTTCATAAGCAAGCAAAACAGAAAACTTAGCTGTTGAGGCTGGAAGGCTGACTGGACTTCAGATTGCTGGGACGACAGTCCCAAATGTGTTGTAAGAGCAACCTAGAATAGGCCTTTGCATATTGGAGAAAGGAGGGAAAGAAAGAGTTGATGGGTGTGTGCATTGGTTTGCTGATGAGGCCCAATCATAAGTAGAAAGTAAGAGAGAGCTAGTGAGAGGAAAAAGGGAATGCATCTGGGCCTCAGGCTGCAGATAAGGCCTATACAAACTAAAGGCATGTTGGGGTGCTGGGTTGCTGGCATGGGGTGGGTGCGTGGGTCGAGTTGATAGGCCTTGCTGATCGAGACCACACGGAGGAGAGAGGAAGAGCTTGTCGCATGCTACTAGGCGATGGCTGCCGATGGAGCCAGGTCGGGTTCTTGTCACGGATTAGGCTTATTTCAGGTTGTATTGTTGAGCAGGATGGGGCTGCACCAATAAGCCCAAACGACCTTTTTCCCTTTTTTTTGGGTCTCTTGGGATTAAACCTTAGGCTTTTGCCCAAATTCATTTATTTTATGTTAACCTGAAGTCACATAAAATATGCATTATTTACTCATTAAAACATACTCGAAAGACTTAAAAATACGTAAAATAAAAGGTAAAAGTACATATAAAATATGAGTTATCAAGAGTGAGAATGGAAGAAAAGGAGAGAAATTGGGGGTAAGGGGTGGTTTCCGACGAAACGATGACGTAGTGGTGATCGGAGGCTGACATTACAGTAGCAAATGGGTGGTGTTTCGATGGTGGTGTAGTTGAGTTAGAGAGTGAATGTCTGGACATTTATAAGGTGAAATGTAAGGAGAAGCGGTCACCAACTGTTTTAATAGATTTAGGGCAACAGACATGATCATGTAGAATGACATGAGCTACTGTGTCGAGCCCATATTCAAAGGGTCCACTTAGATGATCGTACAATTTGGCATGGGGCACCGTTTGGCGCACTAAAATGGTACTGGATGATTTCCTATAGGATTTGGTGCAAGAGTAGGGCACAACAACCCGTGCTACTTCTTCAAACCACTTCTTTTGTTTTTTTTTTTTGCCCTTTTTTTTGGAAGTGTTGAAACCTGGGTTGCCTCCGTAGAAATGCTTGTTTAAGCTCCTGATCGTAACCCTTAGCTATTTCTGAGCAAAAGTAGCATTAAGGAGGTTACAAGAGACCTTCCCTTTAATTAACTTGCAAATAATGTCATATTTCACATGTTGACCATTCACCCTGAAAACACCAGCGGATTTACTCCACACTTCAGCAACCCTTTGCGAAAACACCTTGCTCACTTTGAATATGCTCGATTGCCTTGAGTAGAGTCCACTAGAAAACAGTTTCAATCTTGAATTGAACAAGAGTACCAACTCACCTTCCTGAAAATCTCTCCTATAGATAAACTTGTCATGCCATTTCTTCATGTGCTCTTTATAGTTTCGGGCATTTCTCATAAGCATCCCTATGAATCTCCTCAAGTTCATTGAGTTGGAGAGGCCTCGTGTCACCCATATCCTTTAAATTAAAATTTAAATGTTTGACAGCCTAAAAGGCCTTCTAACCTAGCCCTAAGGGAAGATGACATAGCTTCCCAAACAACAACTGAAGCAGAGTAGTGCCAATTGGTATCTTAAAAGTTATTCGATGAGCCCATAAGTCATCATCCAACTTCTTCACCCAATCCTTCCTATAGATCTTACAACCGTCTTCGCCAGACTACACTTGATCTCACGATTAGAAATCTCGATGTAGCCACTCGTTTGGGGATAGTAGTCTAAACCAACCTTATGATGCATGCCATGCTTCTTCAGTAGTGCCTCAAACTTCTTTTCAATAAAGGAGGTGGCCCAATCACTAATCAATAAATGGGGCAACATATATCTAGAAAAGATCACCTTTTTAAAGAATTGTGTGACCACTCTAGACTAATTGGTGGAACTAACAATTATCTTCACCTACTCAGAGATGTAGTCGATGACCACAAGAATGCATATGTTGCCATGAGAAGCGGGAAACGACCCTACAAAGTGAATGCCCCAAACATAAAATGCATCAACTTCAAGAATCTAGTTGAAGGACATTTCATTCTTTTGGGAGGTGCTCCCTATCGCATAGTTGAACATATTTGTGGCCGTCTTTGAACAATGCATGACCATAGAAGCTCGTTTCAAGTACCTTAGCCGTGGTTTTGGAGGTGCTAGCATATCCTCCATAAGAAGGGTCATGGCAATGGGAGATAATACTCCGAACTTCATCCTCAGGAAGACAACATCTATATAACTTATCCTTGGAATGCTCGAAAAGAAAAGGTTTTTCCTAAAAATATGGTATGAGGTCGTGAAAGGACTTCTTCTTTTAGTGAGAGGTCAAATTAGGAGGTAGGACCCACACCCCAGGTAATTGGCGATATCAACAAACCAAGGGCCTATACCTAGGGTAACTGCGAGGATATGCTCATCTAGAAAAGCATCATTAATAGAAGGATCCTCACTCTCAACTGTGAGCCGAGAGAGACGACTAGCTACCATATTTTTCGCTCCTACCTTATCCTTAATATCGATGCTGAACTCTTATAGGGTCCTAATAAAGTAAGGCTTAGCATCCTTCTTCTCTAAGAGATGCTTGAGTGTAGGGTGATTGTTCTTCTCAATCACTTTAGATCACAACAAGCAAGGATGGAACTTCTCAATTGCATACACCACTGTAAGCAGCTCCTTCTTAGTCATGGTGTAATTATGTTGCACCATATCAAGTGTGTTGCTTACAGAATAGATAACATGAGGCTTCTTGTCCTTCCACGGGCCCCACTGTCACTCCAACCACATGATTTTTAGCACCACACATGATCTTGAGGAAGAAACTTTAATCTGGTAGTTGGAAGGTAAGGGTAGAAATGAGAGCCTACTTTATCCTACAAAATGCCTCAAGAGACTCATCAATGAACACAAATGGGGCATCTTTGGCTGAAAGATAAGTTAGAGCCTTAGCAATCTTGGAGAAATCATTGATAAAGCAACTATAAATCCCACATAATTAGGAAAACTTCATAGCCCTTCAAAAGATGTAGGAGGTGATAATTGTTGAATAACCTCAATCTTAGCTTTATCCATGTTAATGCTACCCTTTGCTGTAGTGGACTCACCCACTCACTATCAGAGATAGGATGAAGGATTCAAGTGTCAAATATCTAAATGTCTTTGAGGTTGTCTAGAGGGTTTATAACCTTCATTAAGAAAGATCTATAGCACCCTTATGATTCCGGAGAATATCTAGCAAATTTTCAAGTGTCATCCAGTTTAGTTGTACCAATAACAAGGAGTGTATGATCAAGGCTAAGAAACTTATACCTGATACGGGACAGTAAGTGCTTCAACTCTACTATAGTAGTTTTCTTGCCATCCTTCGTGATTTAAACCTCCACAGTGAGAAGTTCCCTGTGGTGCTATCTAGGGAGAGACACTGGGGCTGAATATAGGATCTTAGTATAGGCTTGACTCCCTTCATCTTGATATGCGACCTTCCTATGCCTGCAAGAGTCAAATATGCCTCCAAAAGGTCTAACAAAGTGCTAGGAATTGTTGCCTCTTCTATTACTGCCTTTTCAAGAATATTAACTTAGTAGTAGGCATCCTGTACGACTGGAAAAGCCATGGCTTGTGGTAGATTGAATTGTAGCTTTTCCTGCCTAACTTAGAGGGAAAACTTAAAACTCTTTGTGTCAATCAAGCTCTAGTTATGGCTAAGAATAGTCTCCCTAAGATGATGAGGATTTAGGAATCTTTCTTCATCTCTATCACCACAAAATTATATGGAGGGAAAATTTTTCCAACTTATAATGGTACGCATTCTAGGACTCCCATGAGATACTTAACTGAGCGGTCTGTAAGTTGGATACAGATAGCGATGGGGTTTAGATCTCCCCTTTATAGCTTCCTACATATAGAGTAGGGTGTAAGACTTATGCTTAACCCAAGGTCACATAGCGCACAATTGATAGCAACATTACCAACTAGAGAGGGTATAGAGAGATTGCAGGTTTGGATACAACTTATTCTAAACGATAGTGCTACACTATTCATTAAGTGCCAATATACCATGCTTTTGTAACTTCCCATTGTTGGAGAGTATGTTTTTTAGGAACTTGGCAAAGGATGGCATATTAGTGATAGAAGCCAAGGAAGGGATGTTGACATGCAACTTTCTTAACATCTATAAGAATCTTCCATATTTCTTCTCATCTCTAGCATTAACAAGCCCTTGATGATAGGAAGCATGGGCATGTAAGACTTAACTTGTGTATGAACAACCTCCACTTAGATTTCAACTTAGGGCTTCTCAACCTCCTTCTCCTTCTCTCTAGAAGTCTTAATAGAAAACTCCCGCTCTTTAGTGACAGCCTATATATCATTCTTTCCCTCCCTTTTAATAGTCTCTAGCTCCTCAAGTATTTTTCACTCTTCAAGATATTAACATTCATTTGACCTTTAGGAATTGTCTTTAGTTACCTGGTAGATGTAGTTGAGGCCTAGAAAAATTACTCAGTTACTGTATAATCTCCACAATCTGATTCTCTGTTATCTTGTAATGGGTAGACACATTCTCAAACATGGAAGTTAACTAGCTAACCAACCCATCTTGGTTTGGGTTTGAATGAAGCACTTCATAACACTTTTCAAGTTGAACTTTTGTTGAGTGGGTTAATAAGGTGGGTTGTAGGGATCTTTGTACTAGAATCCTAGGGGTTAGGTAGGCATGGGATTGTTACTGCTCTAGGAGAAATTTGGAATGATTTCACTATCCTGAGCTATAAGTATTAGAGTAAGGGTTGTTTTAACGTCATGAGTTGAAGTTTCGGAGGGCATTTCCGTGCTCAACTCGTCGGAAGTTGGTTTGATAATTAGCAGCCATATGTCATTTAGTATCATAAATCTCACAGATAACTCCAACTTCATACACCATACTCGAAGAACTCCCAAGAATAGGGGCACCAAGCCTGTCAAACTGTTGTGTGAGAACATCCACACTGCTGGCTAGAAATGCACCACATCAACATCATATTTGGCATCTTTTTTTCAATTGGCTTTTCCACTAGACCAATGGTAATTAATAGAAGCTATCTCTTTTGACAAAGCTTTGACTGGTTCTATAGATTTCCCCATAAGGGCACCTCCTGCCGCAACATCCATAACCATCTTCAGTGATTGGTCAAGTCCATTATAGAATGTTTGGACTAGGATTCAGTTAGGAACACCATGGTGCGGACGTTGTCACTAAAGATCCTTAAGCCTTTCACATACTTCATAGAGAGACTGCCCGTGAAGTTGGGCACATGAAGTGATGTCTCCCCTTAACTTTGTAGTCTTGCCAAATGGGACACATTTGATGAGGAAAGCTTTTAAGAGGGCGTTCCATGTGGTAAAATAATTTGGCTCCTCGTTTTATAGCCAATCGCTAGCCCGATCCTTCAATGAGAACAGAAAGAGCCCCAGCCTACCAACATCTGCAAACACCCCGCTAAGCTTAATGGCGTAACATTTCATAATGAAATTATGAAAATGCATATTGGGATTTTTAGTGGATTGTCCACTAAACTGGTCCCTCTCCATAAATGTGACTAGAGCCGACCAGAGCTCAAAGTAGTTTTCTGCGATTATCGAGCTCATGATAAATGGCGTGGCGTCACGTTAGGTGTCTACGATAGTGCATAATCCCATAACACCCTATTATTTTTGCTAGCCATCGCAATTTCTATCATGTTGTTGCTTCTTTACTTCTTTCCTTATGTGTAGTCACTTCAGACTGAAGGTACATAGGAAAGGTTTTGATTCCCTTGAAAAAACCTGTGCATACAAAGTGACAAACTATACGAAGCATAAGCATGTCCAAACAAGTAGAAAGAAGAATTAAATTTTGCAACAAGAAAAATAAAAAGCCTAATCTAGAGTATTCTAATAAGTTCTAATATTCAAAAGAGCAACTTGTAACAATGCCATAAATTTGTTGAGTTAAAACTGCAACTGGATGGTGTAACTGTAGCTAGCAGCCTGCAAGCATGGATGTATCCATAAGGGCCTCATTTCTAACCACCTGAACTAATTTAAACACTCAATCTAGGCTAAATAGTCTTATTGTTGAAGTTAACTACTAAGAATTACAATAAACTATAAATGATTTAATTTGAAAACTAGATAGTTAAAGCACTTAGGATGGAATTAGCCGCACATTTATACTAAAAAATCAATTACTAACCACTATCAAGTTTATTCAAAGTAGCATCGCGAATGAAATAGTTGACAATCAAACTTAGTTTCTTTCTCTTTCAAGGATGGAAGACTGATCTTATGCTACGGCTGAATATTTTTATGGGATTATGGGTCGAAGGATTATAAAATAAACAATCTCAATTCCCAATTAGGATCCTAATTATCTTTATATTAAAACCCTAATTATCTACTAAGTCACACTAGGTAAAGGTTTCATCTTTCAATGTTCTCCTAAACCCTAATAAACAAATATGACTACTCTTTTAATTGATTAAACAAGCATGTGGTGATCATGGCAAAAATTAATAAGTTGCTAACATGAATTAAACAAAATTTTTGGCTAGCTTACGGCTATCTAGGCATAATCTCCCTCAATCCTAACCGAAGTTAGGGAAATTAGCCACTAAACATGTTAATGAATTCAAACACAAACTGCCAAACCCTAATCATGAAATCTAAATAACAAAATTCAAACAACAAAAGTTAGGAGAAGGAAGATGAACAAATTTAGAATTTGACGGAATTATAAGAGCGAAAAATGTTCAAAATGGAATCACAATCTCTAATGCTAATCTCATAAAACTAGGATTACTTAAATGTTTTTCCTAAGCACTATTATTTTCATCAAAATTCGAAGATCCCCCTAATATCCTAGAATCGTCTCTTTGAACAAGCTAGAGCGGCAGTTACATTAGTGCAACACGGGCCTGCCAAGCACCACGGTTGCCCATATCGACAAAGTTTCCTAATGTTTACACAAGGTGACACGATGCGCTAAAGAACACAACACCCTGTGTGACGCCTTGGAATACTATTCCTCAGGATTTTCATATTTAACATGGCTATGTCATTCCACATAATGCCTAGTGTCATTCATTTCAACTTTTACTTGTTTGCTTGGCCGTGTTGTTTGGCGCGGTGGCCTATGATACCCTTCATTCCTTTGCTTTCCAACTTTGTTTTCATAATCCACTCTGGGTCATTGCTCTCCTTGCGCAATAAAATCATTTAACCTTAAAAATGCGGCCAAATTACCTACAAACAGAGGAGAATGGAACCAGTTAGGCATTTTCGAAGGAAAGCCGGCCAAATTCCACAACTTAGAGGTGAGAAACAAGATAAAAAGGGGAATTGAGGAAAAGAAAATTGGGTAAAGTATAGGTTCAATAGCAGTAACCTCTACATAAAAGAAGTCTCAACTTTAAGGGGTATCTAGGCTAGAATAAAGCCTACTATCTTAGATAGGTGTGAAAATTTTAACATCGCCATACATTTTTTACAGTTTAGGCTGCTACATATTTATTGGATGACAATAGCATTTTCCTTGGTCCAGTTCCCGAAATAGATGCATGGGGTTAGAAAAAGTTGATTGCCTTAAAGGATGAATTCATTTAATTATTTGGTGGTATATTGGAAGATCAAGCTTGGTTGTAGCAATGTTAGGTAGCAAGGAAGTCTAAACTATCTAAATGCTATTCCTTTTTGTTTATGCTCAAAAACAGAATGTTGTGTGGTGGAATTAAGTCTAGAAAAGCTTGGGTTGGAGCAAAGATAACTTCTTTCTTTGTCTTACCATGAAAAATAGCCTATTGACTATTCATGTTCTAAATACTAGAGGTTTGGATGTTGATGACCCTTGTAGCTTTTGTTCTGGACTTGATTTGGAATATAGGGATCATATCTTCTTTTGATATCCTTTTGCAAATGAAGTGTGGAAAGCATTGCTTATTTGTTTTAAACAAAAAGGCAAAACTTGGAATTTAGGTAGAAAGCTAAGTGGGATTGTACTCCTTACAAAGGTAACTTTTTTCCTGTAATAAAAACATACGATTCTTAGTGATAGGCTATTTATTTCATTTGGCAAGAAAAGAACTTAAGAAAATTCCAGTAGAAAACTAGGTTTCGTCAGGAGATTGTTAAAGCTATACAATATACTCTTTGTTTTAGCGCTAAGTAGTTTGTAAATGAGTAAGGAGATTTTATCCTTCGCTAAATCATGTTGCAGTCTCCTTTGTGAATACCTCCTTTCTTTTGGGAAAGTGCAATTATAATTATTGACTTGTTTCTAAGAAAAGGGCTATTGTACCTTATGAGTGATCTTAGAGTTCCCATTATAGTTTCGGTGCCACAAGAAGAATATAAGATTCACGTAGGGTTAAATGATATTCATTTCATAGACTTTCTTATTTGTATCTCATGACTACTTTTTTTTTTGGTTCACACATGTAACATAATGTTTAATTTTCTCTGTTTTGCTAATAGGTGATTGGATTGCTTGGGACAACAAATAATAATTAGGTTTTTAATAATTTTTCCCTTTTTGTGGGAGAAGTTAACTGGTTAGTAAATAGGAAAAAGATTGGCATAAACCAAACAAAACTTCTAAAGATAAAGAAGCTAAAAAATATTTAATCTCACCATTAGTAGCACTAACAACACCAAGAATAATAGCAGCAACAAAGGTAGTAGCACCACCAATAGTCGTGGTAGTAGTTGAACTTGAGCTAATCCATGATATGGTTTTGATTTCAAGGTCTCATTTGTTTTGTCAAGGCAATACTAGCATAAAAGTAAGTATATCACCAAGATTTCTGCAATTCAATGTTGTCTAAATTTATGTCACTCTATCAAGGCAACAATCTTTCTTTTTGGCCCATTACTTTCCGACCCTGTTATACATGGTTGTAGAAAATGAGTTCTCGACTTATTTAGAGTATATGATCCTTACCTTATTTAGATGCTACTTTTGTATAGAATAAAATCTCGGCTAATTTGATCATAATATAATTAATGGAGTGAACACTTGTATTTCTACAGAAAATGGCAAAAAGATATCATAAGATCTAGAAGATATTCTTTGACAGTATTTTATTTGTGGGAAAAAAGATCTTTTTATTAACGAACACAGACTTAGTAAATTTATTAAATATAACATAGGTGTTTGATTGAAATATCTTGATTGTTGCTGACATTACATTGTCCAATTTGGAAAATGCCTTAAGTGGAAATATTCCATGCTCAATTAAGATCTTAAACTCGCCTTAGAAGCACAGCGATATCTTATGAGCAACGTCAACGACTATGGATTGGGCTGTTTCTATGATGAAATAAGATTTGATATAATCTCTAGATCCCAAGCTTAATACAAAGAAAGAGATTCAAAATTATAAGTCACCAAAAAAGGTGATGAAGACTATTAGTGTACACTAAAAAAGTTGGCTAGATCAATGGTTAGTGACATTGTCACAAACGGTCATCAAGATTTACAAACGACATAGTGAAGACCAGAGTCACGTACAAGAGCATCAGTTATTACGACAAGCTATCTAAGCTAATCTGTCACTCTTGTATTTGGCATTTAAATTGATATATTCCTATAAATTTGTAATAAGGGAGTAAGAGGTTACCATCTTCTGAGTGAAACACTTCTAGTGAACTATGATCGAATGCCACAAAAAGACTGTGCTCCTTGAGTGGCTTGTCAGTGAGTTGAGTTAACAACCCTTGTAACACTTGTAACTCAGGAGAGTTAATACAGTTGGTTTAATCCTAAGGGAAGGAACCATAGTCGGTGGCTGAGCTAGCATTTAGGAATTAGACCAACCTTATTAAAATATCATTGCGTTTTATTCTATATTATGCATTGTACTTGATTTTGTCCTAATTTGCAAAAGTCAGTGGACCGTTCTAGGACACTGAAATTTCAAAAAAAACCATCACTCTATTTGCCCCTTTCTAGGTGATTTCATATAATCAAGGCATGCAATTGTTATTAGGCCTAATCCCACCATAACAAGGATTTAACAATCTTATGGAAAAAAGATCATGGTATACAACAAAAAGATTAATTAATGAAGATCATTCATAAGGTCGCCACTGTTAAAGGCTAAAACTTTACCCACTGGAAGAAGCTAATGCAAATCTTTATTCTTGATTAGGGTAAAGAAGCATGGGACATTATCAATGATGGAAACTATGTGCCAATGGAGCAAGATGGTGACAAGCAAGTTCCGAAAGCTAAATATGAATTCACTGTCACTAAAAAGAAGAGAGCTGCTAAAAATTAAAGAGTTATAAATATTCTTCTATACGAACTTAACTCAAATGAGTTCAATAGAGTCTTAACTTTTGACACTACTCAATAAGTTTAGGGCACACTAGTGACAACCTTTGAAGGGATGTGCCAAATAAGGGAATCCCAAATTCGCATGTACTAGCATTACCATGAACTTTTTGAAATACAGATTGAAGACTCCATCAAAGATACGTACATAAGGTTTACAAAGATCATCAATAATTTGAAGCATACTCAAACAAAGATATGGTAAGGAACGTGTTATAGTGTCTTCCGAAACAAAAGTGGAGACCTAGTGTCATAGCCATAGAGGAAGTAGAAAAATTACAAGCACTTAAATTAGAAGATCTAATTGGGAAAATCTTTATTCATAAGATCCATTTTCAAGATGATTCTGAAGACATTCCAAGCGAAAGAGAAGTTGCCCTAAAGACAACCGTTATTGAGGTTGATGATCAAAGTAACCCAAAGGACAATGAAGATGCAATGGCCCTTAAAGTCAAAGGTGTTAAAAAGACCCTTAATAGCAAAATAAGCTAAATAACGAAGGATTTTTCAAAGACTCAACATTCAAGATGTTTGACATAAACAAAAAAATTTAATAAGAATCCTCCAAAATTGTATAATAATAACAATATTTGTTTTAGTTGCGGTGACTCAGGCCCCTTAATCAGGGACTATCCAACACTAAAATGGATTATTGAGAAAAGAAGCCCTAAAGCAAAAAAGGCTACAGTGGCAACATGCAGTGATGGTGACTCAAGTTAAAAGTGAAGATGAAAGAGATAAAGTAGCAAATTGCTGCCTCTTGGCCAAAACTAACCATAAAATCAGGTATTCTAGAAGCAACTCTATAATGTCAATGTTGATGAAAAAGAGGAAATGGCTCACCTTCTTCCTTTTCTTAACAAATAATTGGTAGGAGTCTCTTCAGTGTTATGCAGGAGTATTCACATAAAGCAAAGGTTGTAAAAAGAACCATTAATGAATTAAAATTGAAAATACCTCTCTTAAAGAAACATGTGATTCTTTTCACACTAAAATGAAAGATCTAGAATCTATGAATATAACTTTTCAGATAGAAAGCAATCTCTTAAAGACTAAATTTGAAGATTATCATAAAGGCTGTTGAAATTTACCAAAGGATAAGAAAATCTTGACATCTTACTCAGATATCAACGTATGTCTTTTGATAAAGAAAGGACTAGTTATAACACTAAAAACAAGAAAAAAATCTTATAAAAAATTTTTTGTGAAAGGGACTGCCTCATAAGAACAAAATCACTCTAACTTTGAATAGAGGAAGATTAACCTTGAAAACTTTAAACATCAAGTCTACTTTCACTTTGATAGAACATTGACACCTCCAAAAGTCATACACAAACTACAACTAAGATAATACATATTTAGCTTTTGAAAGGAGCTAGATTATTAAACCATGCCACTGTAGATGTGATATCCAATGTCAATACAAAGGAAGTGTCAAGGTTTGATTTTTTGTTTTGTAAGTGTGCTTAAAGTTCTACCTTTATATGATATCTTAATAGTGGATGTCCAAGGCATATGATGGGAAATGCTTCAGTGCTCGCTGACTTTCATGAGAAAAATTATGAAAAAAGTAGCCTTGGATGACAATAGCAAAGTACACATAATTAGTTATGAAGGGGTTAGCAAAAACAAAACAAACTCCATAGATAAAGTGTACCTTATGAATAGAATCAAATGCAACCTCTCAATATCTCTCAATTGTGCCGTAAAGGCAATGATGTTCACTTTAGTTCGTCTTAATGTGTGGTCGAAAGCTCAAAAGCTAAGGTGATCATACTAAACTAGCCTATAGTGTCAATTCAAAGTGACCATGGCAAAGAATTTGATCAAAAGGAGCTCACTGAATTCTACAAAAAATAACAATCTATTAGGACTTCTCTGCACAAAGGATTCTTCAGCAAAATAGAGTTGTCGAGAGAAAAAAAGTGAACATCAGAAGAAATAGCAATGACAATGCTTACTGAAAATGATTTGCCATATGAGTTCTCAGCAGAATGAGCCAACACAGCCATTACACACTAATTAGATGCATAATTCACCCAAAACTAAAAAATAATCAATATTAGCTTTTAAAAGGTAAGAAATAAACATCTCTTACTTCATGGTCTTTGTAAGCAAAGGCTTTATGCACTGCAATTGGGAAAAATGATTTTGTTAAGTTTGACATGAGCAGTGATGGAGGTAATCTTTGGGTTATTCATCACACAACAATGCTCATTGCACCTATGGTAAACTAATAAGTGGTTCTATATACTACATTTTTTGGGTCGTTTTGTACCACTTTTTCAGGAATCCATGGATTTTATGTTATCATTTATGCTCATATTCTCATTTTATGCTTAGGAATAGTTCTTTGATAGTTTTTGTAGTATTTTTGACCATTTGACACAATAATTGGCCCCTACTTGAGTGCATCTTGGCTCATCACAGGGGTTCCCTAAATCCTATCCCTGTGGAGGAAGAGAAGAGCAGAAGATTTCAAGACTAACAGGCACCATGGTTTGTTCGTGGTGTCTACCACGGGCAGTAGTGATCCTGTGACAGCTAACCTCTCATTATACGGCTGAAGATGCTCAGTTTTGTGCTTAAAAGAGGTGTTTTCGACTGAAGCCATGACATCCATATCATCCATATCATCACTTTTTCAACCATCTCTAATATTTTAGTTAGAATTTCTAGCTTCACTTTGGAGCAAAAGGGAGAATTGAAGGGAGGACCTCACACTTGGAAGCTTGGAGATTGTGATGCCATCGAAGGGCTACCCTTACTGTAAAACTTTCCTTCCCTTTGAATTTTTTCTTGAGCTCTTGTGTTAGCTAAAGTGAATTTCAAATATGAGTGAGTAGTTTAATTTAATCTAGAGATTTGCTAGCCATAGTATTATAGTTAGATCTTTAATTTCTTTGATCTTGTGCTTAAACTATGTTGGAGTGATTTCTATCTTGAGATTGAAATGTTGTAAGTAAAGTTTGGCTAATTTTGCTTGCTTATATTAGATAGTCAAGTGAAGTACTGAAAAGTGAAACTCGCTATTAGATCACCTTGCTAGAACTTGACTTAGCCAAACTTGGAAGACGATTGCATGTTAAGAGGAGACTTAGCATTCATCGATCTTTAACCTAAACTAAATCAAGGATACTTGAAAGAGTGCTTGTTGAATTCGTTTGGGAAATTTAGTTTATTTCGGAAGAAAGGATTAAATTTAACTTGATTGCAATTCTTTGAATCATCTAACTTATGAAAAGCGCATGCTTAACTCTATGATCAAACTCTTTACGTGGTGAATCGAATCACTAGATGCTTTACTTTGATTGAATTCCCAATTAATTAGTTAGTATAGTTAAATTAACTCATTGAAAAGATTGATTTCGTAAGATTTTCAATAAGATATAAACTTGATAGATTACTTTGGTCCCTGAGGACGATATTTGAATCTAAACTACAGCACTTATGTGCTTGCGAACATGCCAAGTCTTTGGCACTGTTGCCGGGGACCAAAATTGTTAATTATCGAGTTAATCTTACAAAAGTGAGTAAGAGTTTATTTTTACCTTTCTTTCCCTTTTGATTACATTGGTAGTGTTAGTGTTTGAGCTTGCAGGGGATTTTCCACTTTTATGCGAAGTCCATTCCCATATGAACCTTATCCCTAAATAGAAAAGATTTTTCACTTAAGGCAGAAGAAGCAAAGACTTAAGACACAAAGGCGCAAAGCTCGTGAGAACTCACCAAAGATGGCCGAAGAAGGAAATGATCAAAGAAAGACACTGTGGGATTTGTTTACCCTGGGCATCCAAGGCATTTCATCTAGTATAGCTAGACCGGCTGTGAAGGCTAATAACTTTGAGCTAAGACCGACACTTGTCTCTATGGTCAAGCAATCTCAATTTGGAGGCTTACCAATGGAAGACGCTAATCTTCACCTCTCAAACTTTTTGGAGGTGTGTGATACCTTGAAGATAAACAGGGTCTCTACGGATGCCATTTGCCTTCGCTTATTCCCATTTTCATTTATGGATAAGGTAAGGGCATGGCTCCATTTGTTGCCTCTGGACTCCATCACAACATGGAAGAGTTTACTAGAGTCTTTCTTGCTAAATATTTCTCACCAAGCAAGATGACGAGTTTATGTAACCAAATCACTACCTTCACTCAAAGAGAGAATGAGTTGCTCTATGAGGCTTGGGAGTGGTTCAAGGATTAATTATACCTATGCCCTCACCATGGACTCCAAAAGTGGATGCTTATTCAAACCTTCTACAATGGAGTCACTCAACAAGTGCGGTCTACCATAGATGCGGCATTGGGTGCAACTTCGATGAGCAAGATAGAGGAAGAAGCCTGCAATTTGATCGAGGAGATGGCACTCAACAATTTCCAATGGTCTAACGAATGAGGCCAACCCAAGTGGGTTATGGGTAAGCTTGAAGTTAATGCACTTACTTGACTTGATACTAAGATAGATGCTATGACTTAACATTTAGAACGATTAAGTGTGAATGCTGTGAATTCTAGTGCCCCTCCCCCATCATGTGAAGTATGTGGTTTCATTGATAATCTGATTGAGAATTGCTAAGTTAGGAGTCCTTTTGTCTAAAAGAGTAGCGACCAAGTTAATTAGCTTAATAGCTTCAACCCGAGACCAATGACCCTTATGCCAATACTTACAATCCGAGTTGGAGGAATCATCCGAATTTCTCATATAGGTCTAACCCTTCTAATGTACCTCAAGTGAATGCTAGGCAACACTTCAGATTTCAAAGACCACATTTCCCCAACAAGCCCCTCAAAGTCTAACCTAGAACCTATGATAGAAAGTATGCTTTTAGCTCAACGAAAGCAATGTGAGTACATAAACCAATAAGCCTCTAACGTTGATATGCTTACTACTCATAACAAGATGTCGGAAGCCCAAATAGCTCAATAAGCCATGTCTTCATCTACACCCTAGGTAGACTGCCTAGTAAACCCGAATCTAACCTATGTGAGTATTGTAATTATATTACCCTGAAAAAAGGGCTAAAGGACCCTGAGGACATACCACTTGAGGAGGGTAGAGCAATGCTCATAACTGAGAGTAAGGAGAGAAATGATGGTGGCGAGCCTATGAACTTTATAGAAAGTGATAGCTTTAAGATTCCCATAGTCTTTCCACCTAAGCTTCCTGACCCAAATAGCTTTTCTATTCCCTATGTCATAGGAAAAATGAAAATTGAAGGAGCCCTATATGACCTTCGTGTAACTCTCTGTTTGATACCCTACTATATGTTTGATACGCTTCATTTAGGACTATTACGACCTGCACCCCTTTTCACTCCAATTAGTAGATGGTTCTAAAACGTGACCTTTGGGTACATTAGAGGATGTGCTCATAAAAATAGGAGATTTGTAGGCATTGGAAGATTTTATCATTATTGATGTGACTGATACCGATGATGCCCAAATTATTCTTGGTAGGCCCTTCATGGCTACTTTAGGTTGCATTATTGATGTAAAAGGAGGGAAAATGACATTTGAAGTAGAGGGGTGGTATGCTACATTTTGTTTTATGGATGAGAAAGTTGTTTTCCCTAATTCTTCCCTATCTGATGTACTTCACCTTTCTCCTGAGATTGAAATGGAGGATAGTCGGAGTTGTCCTGACCCTTCTGATTCTGATTGGATTTCTTTACCTTATATAGAAGTAGTCGATTTAGATTTTGATCTTGGAATTGAACATGATGATAGTGGTTCGTCTGATGGAGCACGCTATTAATTTGTCTTGTATATTGATAATACACTATTGCGTCATTTGATAATGAAGAAGGACCTCCAACCTGAATATCTGAGGTGGTATCTTCAGTTGAAAGATTTCAGTTTCATGGTCGCAACAAAAGTGATGTCAATATTTTCATTGATCCTAAGCATCTGTAGGAGGATGGCCAAGCGCTTGACCTTAAAAGAGCGCCTCTCAAAAAGCAACCAAGCCCTTTTATTGCTTTGATTTCCATTTTAGGTAGTTTTTCAGGAATAAAAACCAACAAAAAGAAGGGAAAAGAGAGAGGGTCAAAGGGCTAACCACGGGCGGTCCGTATTTTCTAATACGGGCCATGGTGCAGCCTACCTAGCAAAATTTAAAAAAAAAAAAACGATGCAGCGGCTAACTACAATACTATGGCTGGCAAATCTTTAGATTAAATTAAACTACTCACTCATATTTGAAATTCAACTTTGACTAACACAAGAGTTCAAGAAAAAATTCAAAGGGAAGGAAAGTTTTACAATAAGGGTAGCCCTTCAATGGTATCACGATCTCCAAGCTTCCAAGTGCAAGGTTCTCCCTTCAATTCCCCGTTTTGCTCCAAAATGAAGCTAGAAATTCTAACTAAAATATGAGAGATGGATGAAAGAGTGATGGATGGATGATATGGATGCCATGACTTCAGCCGAAAACACCTCTTTTAAGCACAAAACTGAGCATCTTCAGCCGCATAAGCAACTAGGTCCGAATTTCACATCATTGGCTATCATCGTGGTGAAAGTTGTAGATGTCAAATCTCAAGACCATTAGTGCACAGATCTAGATTTTACATCATCAGGCCACTGTCACGACAAAAATTGATGAACGCCAAATCTCGTAACCCTCATCGACCAAGTTTGGATCTCACACCATCAGGCCACCATCACTCCAAACATTGGCAGACATCGAGTCTTAGAATCTTGAGCAGCTAGGCTCTAGAATCCTATCAACACAACCAAGACAGTAGATATAGGTGAACACCATTACTTGACCTTTGCCTTCCCCAGGCTCGATCAAAGTGGGGGCTGATTATGGACGCATGAAATGACATGTTTATTTTAATCACCTGATATCCAACTTATGTACTTAGGGGCCTAGGAAATTAATTATTAAAAACAGAGCCCAAATTAGTAAAATAAAAGCAATAGGAGGCGTGTGGAGGCTGGCACAATGGGCCTGGCCTAAGCATAGACATTTTTCCTCCACTATGAGATTATGTCTACCTAAGAGGGATTAATTAATCCTAGCACTAATCTGATATGTTCACTGCGTCTAGATGATCGGATTCCTAGCTAGATTACTATACCTATTTACATTCAGCTAAATGAGACTAGGAAAGGGTCACCTTTCCTTAAATTGTCAAACTATCTCTATAACCACTATTAAAAAAAAAAAAAGTGGGCTACCCTAGGGGTTAGAGGCATTAATTAGTGATCAAAAAATTATCATCAGCTAGACACTAAAAACAAGCATTTTCTGAGAATTTAAAAAATAGCAAGAGATTTTCTATAGAATAACCGTAGAAATTAGAGAGGCAAAATCCCGAGTAGCATATTGAGAGCTTTGTGAATGAGTGATTAGTTTGATGATCAAAAATGGAGCCACTTTGCTGGGTTCCCAGGTAAATTAGGCGGATCATTCTAAGGGTGTAATTTTCATCCTCCTTCTGTCCTCATACATCCTTCTCTTTTTATGATTTTTGTGTTCTAAAGTATCCAAATGTATTATTTAGGTAGTTTCCATTCTGCTGTCATTGTTTACTCTAGTTTGGACTAAAAATTGTACCTTTGTACATGATCTAATGTGATTCATACTTATCTACTGCAAGATTATGTAATATTGTAATTGAGATTTGTTTTCCCATGTTGAACAGTAGAGGACATCAGTAATGATAGGCAGTGATGTGGTGCACCCCTTTAGATCACGATATTGTTACCCTTAAGTCTGGATCCTAAGTTCAAGCTTATAGAGTCAAGATGATCCCCACAGTCGGAATTACTCTGGGGCCTTTTGAAAATCTTTTTGAAGTGAATCAGTTGCCGCTTGTGGTGTCCCTTTGGTTGTCCCTAAGGGTTTATGATTTGCTCTGTGGTGTAATTTTGGTCGGTAACCTTTTTTTTAAAAGCCACTAACAACTCTGTTGATAAATTTTATTACTTTCATCCCTTTATTTTTATTTTATTTGATAAAAAGATTCTAGATATGAGACGGTTTTACTATCTATGGCTCAACATTGGCCTAGAAACCTGGTCGGGTTACTAGACTATACTGGCTTCCCAGGTCCTGGATCAAGCAGTCAATACTAATGGTAACTTGGTGAAGTTCTTAGACCTGATTATGGCAGATCGAATTCTTGGATTAGAATTCTAGTCTCATTTCCTTGTCTTGTTCAGTGGTATGCCAGATTATAACGTTTGATAGAAAACAGAGGAAAAACATTAACATTTAGTGTGAAATAAAAAAATAAATACCTATCAAATAAGTCCAACCATCCATGGTGGATGGTGAGTAGGGACAGGTTCCCCGGGGTCGTGGCCCTTACAGATGGTGCATTTTAGGGTTGAGCTCTTGAATTTCGAAAATATAGCTTAAAATTTGAAAATTTTAATGGAATTTTGGATATGACATTAACAAATAGTGAGAAAAGGAGAGGTATCACTTTGAGAAACGAATCCATGGCCATTTCTCCCTCACCTGTACCATACCCCCACTGGT
The DNA here is from genome assembly GCA_029747015.1 of Carnegiea gigantea. Lineage (NCBI taxonomy): Eukaryota > Viridiplantae > Streptophyta > Magnoliopsida > Caryophyllales > Cactaceae > Carnegiea > Carnegiea gigantea. The sequence continues at coordinate 808,670 of JAKOGI010000093.1, read as the reverse complement.
GATATGCTCCTTCAATCTTTGAGTCCTTAAGGCCAGAGTTAGAGGGATGGAAGAGGAAGGCATATTTGTGGGGAAACAGGACGAAGAAGAAGGATGCTCTGATGGCTTACTCATATGAACAAAAAGAGAATGAAAGCAGGGGCTTGACAGGACAGATAAACAAGGGGAGAGGACTTTTAGAGGAGAAAGAAAAAGGAGTGCCAAGATGAATTTTCATCCATTTATGCACTATCAAATTTCGACGAGTCATTGTGATGGAATTCGTCACTGAGTCTTCAAAATATTTTTCGATTATGACAGGTCCCATCATAATTTCTCAAGCAGATTTGAGAATCTACCAAGATTCCGACAGGCCCATCAAATTTCGGTCATATGACCAAAGTAAACTTATATTTTGACAGAAGAATTATCAAAAAGTGTCCCTCTCTAGTCAAATTTGGCATGTAAAACTACTAATACTTTTATGCCGCCAGTTTAATTGATTCCCCATAAAAATTGTGACAACTTACTTTTACGTCAAAAAATCCCGCCAAAAATTAGCTGTAATTTAGTAGTGGGCCCTCCTAAAAAAGGCACATGAAAGAAAAAAATTAATGTCTATAAATAAAACTTGATGCTGGAAATAGTAATGTCTATAAATAAAACTTGATGCTGCAAATAGTGGCCAAGACATGATTGGTTGAGTGGTTAACTGTGCGTAGAAGTCCTTGCTGGCCATTTGAGGCTTATTGTCAATCATTGTTAAGTGTTTTTAATATTTTTCTTTTTAATTTATTTTCCTAGCCTTAATCATGCATTTTGAGTTTATGTTCGTGTGATTCTGCTCCCAGGCCGAGCCGGACTTAGACACACCATCATAATCTCTCTCTTTTTTTTTTTTCCCAATTTGTACTTTAGTTTGGTAATAGTATGAAAAATTATGATAGATTAAAAAAATATTTTTAATACAGTGTGTGGTTTGGTCTGAAGTTTACAAAAAATAAAAAGCCTAGCTAAACCATAGACTAGATTTTTTAAATATTTTTAAAGTCAATTTTCATTTAAGTTAAATTTTAATAAAATGGTGAAACACCAAATTGACAAGTAAGCAACCAACTCTTCAACTGGAATTAAAGCATACCTTTCCTTTTCCATCTTGAAGGAACCATCCTTTTAAAAGTTCTAAAATGTTTGAGCCTTTCGAGTGTGATCTTGTGTGAGTCAATGTAGAGAATTCTTCATCATATTTCTTATGAAAATTCCATCACCATAGGTTCATCGTGCTTTGACTTTCCCTTTATGCTTTTGTTGCACTTCATGTGCTACTATAGATAAAGTTCATTTATTGCATTTTGCTCAAGAGGTCTTTTCTCTCATGCAATTTTGATATTAAGGTGTGTGAGAGATTACAGTTTAAGGAAGAGTGACAAATTTAAGAGAATAATAGGAGAATGAAGTTTGGTTTGAATTAGAAAAGTAGGAGAGAGAAAATCTTCTGAGAGTTTTTAATTTTATCAGATTTAAATTTTCATATCAATTCAAATTCTTTTAAAAATATTTTTTAAATTGCCCATGGGAGATCTTCCTTCCTATGGATAGTTTCCTAATTCAACACTAGTCATTAAGTATTCATGGATGCAATAAGCATGAGCTAGCCTGGCATTGAGATATATTCAGCGTGGCTGGTAATTTAATGCTCCTTAAATTTTGTGAGTTTCTTATAATGCTCATCATACTAACTTAGTACCAAAGAGGAGGCTTCCCTTTAGTTCCTACTTCTAAATCAAGCATTCACATTTCTTTCTAATAAAACTGAACTATTCCCTACTTAGAAATTTAGGGAATATATTGACTAACTAAAACATGGTGGGCATAAAATTATGTGCAACATCACCTTTTTCTACATGGTCTCTAATGAAATGATGTATTACTTCTATGTGCTTAACGTTGGACTGTTGGACTAGAGTTTTGGTAATGTTAATTGTGCTCATATTATCACATTTAATTGGTACCTTTTCGAAATCAATACCAAGGACTTTCACTTGCTAGATAATCCACTATACTTGAGTGCAACATACCGAAGCTACAATGTATTTAGCTTCTAGAGTTAGGATTGACATTGAATTTGTTGTTCAGAGTACCATGAAACTAGTGATTGTTTAAGGAGTTGACATTCTCCAGTCGTAGACTTTTTATGAACTCTATATCCTGCATGATATGAATTTGAGTGCCAAACTAATTTGAATTCTACATCAGTTGGGTTACAAAGTCCCCAATTAAGTGTTCGTACCAAAGATCTGAATATTCTTTTCACAACTTTAGATGTGACTTTTCAGGACAGGATTGAAACATAGGACATAAACATATGATGAATATGACATGTGTCCTACTAGCAGTTAGATAGTGTAGGGAGCCCATTAAACCTCTTTGTAGTTTCCCATAAACTAGCTCACATTCTGGATAGGTGTTCATTTTGATATTGATGGCCATTAGCATGGATGCTTGTTTGACTTTGTCTATGTGATATTTTTTTCAATAGTTCTACGGCATACTAATGCTGATTTATGAATATACCTTCTTTGGTTTATTGAATTTCTAGTCCTAGTGAGAAGTTTAGCTCTCTCACCATACCTATATCAGATTCCCTACTCATTAGCTCAAAAAATTCTTAGCAAAGCATCTCGTTAGTGATACCAAATAAAATATCATCCATATATATCTTAATGGTCAGAGGTATTCACTGTTTGTTCTTAAGAAGAGATTTTTGTCTATCAATCCCCTTTTGAAATGTTTTTCTTAAAGAAACTTGTGCAATCTTTCATGCCAAGCTTTTAGGGCTTGTTTAGACCATAGAGAGCTTTTGTAATTTGTAGACATGAGTGGAAAATTCAGTATTTTCAAAACCTGGGGGTTATTCAAAACATAGTGCTTTATTTAGAACTCCATTCAAGCGTGCACATTTTACATCTATTTGATAAAGATTAATGCTCACGCAAGATGCAAATGTTAGTAAAATTTAGATTACTTCTAATCCAGCTACTAGAGCAAAGGTTTCACTATAGTCAATGCCTCCTTCCTAGTGTAACCTTTTTCTACTAGTCTCTCCTAATGTCTAGCCAAACTTCCGTATTCATCTAACTTATTTCTAAAGACCCACCTGGTGGTTATTACTGGACAATGTTTGAGTCTAGAGTCAATGTCCAAACTTTGGTTTCTTTCAAATTAAGGCAATCTATCTTGTATGGCTAGCGGCCAGTTTGAGTCCAAAAGTGGATCCATATGATTATTAGGTTCTGTCTATGATACAAAAGCAACCAATGCACAAACGTTTCTAAATGATGAACAAGTTCTTATACCTATATTGATGTGAGTTAGTAGGTTTTCAACAGGGTATGAACCTTGATATTTGAAGCCTCTCTATTGTTCTTGTGGTTATCTTTATGATACTTTAGTTGTTTCTTAGATTGTTCAAAGCTATTAATCTGATTTGTTGTTGCTAGATTAGCGTAAAAAAGGTCGATTTTAGTGTCTTGATTATCATTCATACACTGACTTTGATCTTATCACTCATCATTCATCTTTTCTCCTTTTCTTTTCTCTTATTATATGTCCTCATCTTCACCAACTCATTGTATGAGTATGTATTAATGCTGCCACTGTTAAACTCATCAAATAGAACATGAATGTTTTCTTCAACAACCTTTGTTGGTTTATGGCATGTCCGCAAGCACACAAGTATTGTAGTTTAGATTCAAATATCGTCCTCAAGAACCAAAATAATCTATCGATTTATATCCTATTGAAGATGCTAAGCAATCAATCTTTTCAATGAGTTGATTTAACTACACTCACTAATTAATTGGGAATTCAATCAAAATGAAGCATCTAGGGATTTGATTCACCAAGTAAAGAGTCAGATCATAGAGTTAACCATGCGCTTTTAGTAAGTTAGATGATTCAAGGAATTGCAATCAAGTTAAATTTAATCCTTTCTTTTGAAATAAACTAAATTGCCCAAATGAATTCAACTAATACTCTTTCAAGTATCCTTGATTGAGCTTAGGTTAAAGATTTATATTGTTAATTCTCCCCTTAAGATGCAATCGTCTTCCAAGTTTAGCTAAGTCAAGTTTCATCAAGGCGATCTAATAGGGAGTTTCACTTTTTAGTACTTCGCTCAACTATCTAATACAAGCAAGCAAAATTGGCCAAACTTTACTCACAACATTCCAATCTCAAGATAGAAATAAATCATTCCAACATAGTTTAAGCACAAGATCGAAGAAATTAAAGATCCAACTACAATCTTATGGCTAGCAAATCCCTAGATTAAATTAAGCTACTCACTCATATTTCAAATTCAACTTTAACTAACACAAGAGTTTAGGGAAAAATTCAAAGGGAAAGAAAGCTTTACAATAATGGTAGCCCTTCAATGGTGTCACGATCTCCAACCTTTCAAGTGCAAGGTTCTCCCTTCAATTTTCCCTTTTGCTACAAAATGAAACAAGAAATTCTAACAAAAACATAAGAGATGGATGAAAGAGTGATGGATGGATGATATGGATGTCCTAGCTTCAGTCGAAAACACCTCTTTTAAGCACAAAACCGAGTATCTTCAACTGCACAACAAATGAAGATGAAGAGGTTAGCTGTTATAGGATTACCACGGTCCGTGGTGGACACCACGGACAACTGTGGTGCCAGCTGGTCTTGAAATCTTTTGCTCTTCTCTTGCTCCACAGGAATAGGATTTAGGGAACCTCCTTGAAGTAGTGCTGGGAAAATGGTCTAAAATCCTGCAAAAATTTCTAGAGAACCATGCCCAGGCATAAAACAAGAATAGGAATATAAATTATAACGTAAAGCCCATGAACTCCTGAAAAGTGCTATAAAACGACTCAAAAAATGAATTATATGGAAGCACTTATCAAAACTCTCCCATGCTTAAACCGTTGCTTGCCCTAAAGTGACACTAAAACCCTCCCCAGGCAAACAACCGTAGCAGCATCAGTAACCACATTGACCCAAAGGTTAGCCCAAAAATGTTTTTCAAACAGATAAGAGAATGAAGCTTTTGAAATTTTGGCAAAGACGATCACATCGAGTATATAAAAACCACCTAAATCATCTAAACAATCATATTGGCGTATACATTAGGTAGAGCTAGGAGAACCGGTAGAGCCTTACTTTAGAAATGTCACTTATGCCGCTTCCCAATGTTGAGCGAACCACCTTACTTCATCGGGCTAATCCTTATTATGTACCTGGGGATGCTACGGTTGTGCATTCCACCCCTCTTTCACCCCTATCCACTAGTTCGGGTAGACCTAATTCTTCTTCCCAGCCTTCCTCCACTGACTTTGATGAGATCCATGCCACACTTAGGTCCATCCAGGATGAGCAAATGTCCCTTTAAGCATATGTTACCTCTGAGAATGCTACTCTTCGTGACTTTAATACTTGTTACCCAGATACAATATTTTCAGGACTGTAAGGCTTGTCTTGAGACCTAGAGAGATTGGAATTCTCTTATTGTCAACCTCTACACTCTCCTCCCCCACCTCCCTTATGATTCATTCTTATTACTCTTTCCCTTCCGTTTCCTACGTATGTGGTTGCATTGAGGACACTGCTTTGTCAAAGCATGGAGGAGTGAGTTGATTGCGTCTGACACCTGACTTTTTGGTTTCTATATGTGTATATATTGTATATATTGTGCATAGTTGCTTTTAGAGTTGCATTTTAGGATTAACCTCATGTAGTTAGAGCATGTTAGTTGTGCATTTAGGCTTCTTTTCATCTAGGATTAGCTTTGCATATTAACTTTAGTATCATGTAGTTATACATGCATTCAAAAACAGAAACATTGATGAATAAAAAAAACAGTGAAAAAAATCCTCTGATGATAATCTTTAGACTACGTAGCATTCTTTTAGCCTCAGTTGACTTTTTGTTAAGCCCATTTGTAAATAATAATGTTTGATGATGAGATTTTGATGTTGGGATTCTTGATTTGACCATCATATTAGATGCAGGATGATTGCTCGATGACTCTTTGCATGATTATTTGGTATGTGTGTGATTTAATGAGCTAATTGAGCTTTAGTTGTTGACCCATGGGAATTTGATCTTAATGGACTAATTTATCAATTTTACACTCTTCTTTCTTATCATGTGTGACTCTCTCTAGATTCTAAGTCTCTAGAACTTACTGTGACTCTTATTCAAGATATCATTTCACATGCATATTTAGGCAAAAACGATTGAGGCATTCTTTGAATTAATGAGCTACATTGACCAAAAAGCCACCCTTGTGATGACTACTTTTCCCCTTGTTACCCCATTTGAGCCTTAACATTGTTTTCTTGTTTTGAACCTCTAATGCAACCCTTGGCCAAATACATAACTTACCCTTTAATGCCAAGACTATTGAGTTTCATTTCTATTTTGGAGTAGCTTGTAGGTGTTGTTATTTTTTGAGGTGTGGAGTGTTTGGATGTCAAAGAGATTGCTAAGCTTTATGTAAATTCCCTTCGTACTACTTGGGTTGGATGTTGTACAATCTTGGGGAAGTGTTACTTTGCATTTAGAAATCTTTGCCATAACTATTCTCTTTGAAAAACAAAACAAACCAAGAAAAACTTTCTAAAAAAAGTAAAAAGAGAAAAAGAAATAGGGCAAATTGAATGAAACAGGGGTTTTAACATTGATTTTGGATGGAATTTAGCTCAGCACTTTCTCTCATTTTGAATTCACCTGGGGGATTTCTTGTGTATATTAGATGAGTTAGATTAAGGAGTTCGATTTATGTGAAAATTGGAAGGTGAACATTGTGCTTATAGTTTTGACTCGTCACTCTACAAGTCCCAAATTCTATTTTCCCCTCCTAACCTCTTCTCTTAGCTTCACTACAACCCTTCTTAAGTCCTCATGATTGCCTTGTGTGTTTTGCATTCCAAAGGTGGAAAATTGGAGCGTTTTAGCAAGCTTATTGTAGATTTGTTTCTCTGGAATAAGATTGGAGTGAACCCAGGCTATATTTTAAACACTTGAGCGATGAGAGTTATATTTCTAAAGTGAGGCTCTACCGGTTCTCCTAGCTCTACCTAATGTATGCGCCAATATGATTGTTTAGATGATTTAGGTGGTTTTCACATGCTCATGTGAAGGTCTTTGCCAAAATTTTGAAAGCTTCATTCTTTATCTGTTTGAAAAATATTTTTGGGCTAACCTTTGGGTCAATGTGGTTATTGATGCTACTACGGATGTTTGCCTGGGGAAGGTTTTAGTGTCACTTTGGGACAAACAACGGTTTAAGCATGGGAGAGTTTTGATAAGTGCTTCCATATACTTCATTTTTGGAGTCATTTTATAGCACTTTTCAGGAACTCATGGGCTTTACATTATAATTTATGCTCCTATGATTGTTTTATGCCTGGGTATGGTTCTCTGAAAATTTTTACAGGATTTTAGACCATTTGACCCAGCAATTGGTCCCTACTTCCAGGAGGTTCCCTAAATCATATTCCTATGGAGCAAGAAAATAGCAGAAGATTTCAAGACCAGCTGGCACCATGGTCTATCCGTGGTGTCTACCACAGACCGTGGTAATCCTATAACAGCTAACCTCTTCATCTTCGTTTGTTATACAGTTGAAGATACTTGGCTTTGTGCTTGAAAGAGGCGTTTTCGACTAAAGCCAGGACATCTGTATCATCTATCCATCACTCTTTCATCCATCTCTTATATTTTTGTTGGAATTTCTTATTTCATTTTGGAGCAAAAGGGAGAATTGAAGGGAGAATCTTGCACTTAGAAGGTTGGAGATCGTGATGCCATTGAAGGACTTCCATTATTGTAAAGCTTTCTTTCCCTTTGAATTTTTCCCTGAACTCTTGTGTTAGTTAAAGTTGAATTTGAAATATGAGTGAGTAGCTTAATTTAATCTAGGGATTTGCTAGCCATAAGATTGTAGTTGGATCTTTAATTTCTTCGATATTGTGCTTAAACTATGTTGGAATGATTTATTTCTATCTTGAGATTGGAATGTTGTTAGTAAAGTTTGGCCAATTTTGCTTGCTTATATTAGATAGTTGAGCGAAGTACTAAAATGTGAAACTCCTTGTTACATCGCCTTGATAGAACTTGACTTAGCTAAACTTGGAAGACGATTGCATCTTAAGGGGAGACGTAGTATTATAAATCTTTAACCTAAGCTCAATCAAGGACACTTGAAAGAGTATTAGTTGAATTCATTTGGGCAATTTAGTTTATTTCGAAAGAAAGGATTAAATTTAACTCGATTAAAATTCCTTGAATCATCTAACTTACTAAAAGTGCATGCTTAACTCTATGATCCGATCTTTACTTGGTGAATCGAATCCCTAAATGCTTCACTTTGATTGAATTCTCAATTAATTAGTTAGTGTAGTTAAATCAACTCATTGAAAAGATTGATTACTTAGCATCCTTAATAGGATATAAATCGATAGATTACTTTGGTCCCTGAGGACGATATTTGAATCGAGGCCATAACACTCGTGCGCTTGCGGACATGCCATAAACCAACTAAGATTGTTGAAGAAAACATTCATGTTCTATTTGATGAGTTTAACAGTCGCAGCATTAGTACATACTCATACAATGAGTTGAAACTTAGAAAAGATGGTGAAGATTAGGACATATAATAAGAGAAAAGAAAAGGAGAAAAGATGAATGATGAGTGATAAGATCAGAGTGAGACTATGCATGATAATCAACACACTAAAAACAGCTTTTTTATGCTAATCTAGCAACAACAAATCAGATTAATAGCTTTAAGCAATCTAAGAAACAACTAAAGTATCATAAAGATAACCACAAGAATAATAGAGAGGCTTCAAATATTAGGGTTCATACCCTATCGAAAACCTACTAACTCACATCAATATAGGTACAAGAACTTGTTCATCATTTAGAAATGTTTGTGTATTGGTTTTTGTATCACAGATAGAACCTAATAATCATATGGATCCCCTTTTGGACTCAAACTAGCCGCTAGCCATATAAGATGAATTGCCTTAATTTGAAAGAAACCAAAGTTTGCACATTGACTCTAGACTCAAACATCATCCGGTAACAACCACCAAGTGGGTCTTTAGAAATAAGTTAGATGAATAAGTTTGGCTAGAAATTAAGATAGACTAGTAGCAAAAGATTACACTAGGAAGAAGGCCTTGACTATGGTGAAACCTTTGCTCTAGTAGCTAGATTAGAAGTAATCTAAATTTTACTAACATTTGCATCTTGCATGAGCATTAATCTTTGTCAAATAGATGTAAAATGCGCATGCTTGTATGGAGTTCTAAATAAAGCAGTATGTTTTGAGTAATCCCCGGGTTTTGAAAATACTAAATTTTCCACTCATGTCTACAAATTACAAAAGCTCTCTATGGTCTAAACAAGCCCCAAAAGCTTGGTATGAAAATTGCACAAGTTTCTTTAAGAAAATCATTTCAAAAGGGGATTGATAGATAAAAATCTCTTCTTAAGAACAAAAAGTGAATACCTCTCACCGTTAAGATATATGTGGATGATATTTTATTTGGTATCACTAATGAGATGCTTTGCTAAGAATTTTTTGAGCTAATAAGTAGGGAATCTAATATAGGTATGGTAAGAGAACTAAACTTCTCACTAGGACTACAAATTCAACAAACCAAAGAAGGTATATTCATAAATCAGGGTCAGTACATTGTAGAACTATTGAAAAAAGTATCACATGGACAAAGTCAAACAAGCATCCATGCCAATGGCTATCAATATCAAAATAAACACCCATCTAGAATGTGAGCCAGTTAATGAGAAACTACAAAGAGGTTTGATGGGCTCCCTACACTATCTAACTGCTAGTAGGACACATATCTCATTCATCATATGTTTATGTCCTATGTTTCAATCTTGTCCTAAAGAGTCACATCTAAAAGTTATGAAAAGAATATTCAGATATTTGGTACGAACACTTAATTGGGGACTTTGCAACCCAACCGATGTAGAATTCAAATTAGTTTGGCACTCAGATTCATGTCATGTACGATATAGAGTTGATAAAAAGTGTACAATTGGAGAATGTCAACTCCTTAAACAATCACTAGTTTTATGGTGCTTTTAACAGCAAATTCAATGTCAATCCTGACTATAGAAGCTAAATACATTGTAGCTTCGGTATGTTGCGCTCAAGTATTGTGGATTATGTAGCAAGTAAAAGACCTTGGTCTTGATTTTGAAAAGGTACCAATTAAACGTGATAATATCAGTGCAATTAACATTACCAAAACTCTAGTCCAACAGTCCAACATCAAGCACATAGAAGTAATACATCATCTCATTAGAGACCATGTAGAAAAAGGTGATGTTACACATAATTTTATGCCCACCATGTTTTAGTTAGTTGATATATTCCCCAAATTTCTAAGTAGGGAATAGTTCAGTTTTATTGGAAAGAAATGTGAATGCTTGATTTAGAAGCAGGAACTAAAGGGAAGCCTCCTCTTTGGTACTAAGTTAGTATGATGAGCATTATAAGAAACTCACAAAATTTAAGGAGCATTGAATTACCAGCCACGCTGAATATATCTCAATGCAAGGCTAGCTCATGTTTATTCCATCCATGAATATTTAATGACTAGTGTCGAATTAGGAAACTATCCATAGGAAGGAAGATCTCCAATGGGCAATTTAAAAAATATTTTCAAAGGAATTTGAATTGATATGAAAATCTAAATCTGATAAAATTAAAAACTCTCAAAAGATTTTCTCTCTCCTACTTTCCTAATTCAAACCAAACTTCATTCTCCCATCGTTCTCTTAAATTTGCTACCCTTCCTTAAACCCTAATCTCTCACACACCTTAATATAAAAATGATATGAGAGAAAAGAGCTCTTGAGCAAAATGCAACAAATGAACTTACTTTATCTATAGTAGCACATGAAGTGCAACGAAAAGCATAAAGGGAAAGTAAAAGCATGATGAACCTATGGTGATGGAATTTTGATAAGAAATATGATGAAGAATTCTCGACATTGACTCACACAAAATCACACTTGAAAGACTCGAACATTCTAGAACTTTCAAAAGGATGGTTCCTTCAAGATGGAAAAGGAAAGGTATGCTTTAATTCTAGCCGAAGACTTGGTTGCTTACTTGTCAATTTGGGGTTTCACCATTTTATTAAAATTTAACTTAAATGAAAATTAACTTTAAAGATATTTAAAAAATCCAGTCTATGGTTTAGCTAGGCTTTTTATTTTTTGCAACCTTGAGACCAAACCACACTGTATTAAAAATGTTTTTTAATCTATCATAACTTTTCATACTATTACCAAACTAAACTGCAAATTGAAAAAAAAATTATGATGGCATGTCTAAGTCTGGCTCGGCCTAGTAGTAGAATCACACGAACATAAACTCAAAATGCATCATTAAGGCTAGGAAAATAAATTAAAAAGAAAAACGTTAAAAACACTTAACAATGATGACAATAAGCCTTGAATGACATCAAGGACTTCTATGCACGGTTAACCACTCAACCAATCACGTCTTGGCCACTATTTCCAGCATCAAGTTTTATTTATAGACATTTATTTTTTTTCTTTCATGTGCCTTTTTTAGCAGGGCCCACTACAAAATTACAGCTAATTTTTGGCGCGATTTTTTGACGTAAAAGTAAGTTGTCACAATTTTTATGGGGAATCAATTAAACTGGCGGCGTAAAAGTATTGGTAGTTTTGCATGTCGAATTTGACTACAGAAAGACACTTTTTGATAATTTTTCTATCAAAATATAAGTTTACTTTGGTCATATAACCTAATTTTGATGGGGCCGTCGAAATCTTGGTAGATTCTTGAATCTACTTGAGAAATTATGATGGGAACTGTCACAATCGAAAAGTATTCCGAAGATTCAGTGACGAATTCCATCACAATGACTCGCCGAAATTTGACAGTGCATAAATGAACAAAAATTCATCTCGGCACTCCTTTTTCTCTTTAATTAGTGATGCGCATCTTCTTCTCTCCTCTAAAAGTCCTCTCCTCTTGTTTGTCTGTCCTATCAAGCCCTTGCTTTCATTCGCTTTTAGTTCATATGAGTACACCATCAGAGCATCCTTCTTCTTCGTCCTGTTTCCCCACAAATATGTCTTCCTCTTCCATCCCTCTAACTATGGCCTCAAGGACTCAAAGATGCGAGGAGCATATCAGTAGTGGGGGTATGGTGCAAGCGAGGGAGAAGTGGCCATGGATTCTTTTGTCAAAGTAATACCTCTCCTTTTCTCACTATTTTTTAATGTCATATCCAAAATTCCATTTAAAATTCTCAAATTTTAAGTTATATTTTCGAAATTCAAGAGCTCAAGCCTAAAATGCGCCATCTGTAAGGGCCACGACCTAGGGAAACCTGTCCCTACTCACCATCCACCATGGATGGCTGGACTTATTTGATAGGTATTTATTTTTTTATTTCACACTAAATATTAATGTTTTTCCTCTGTTTTCTATCAAACATTATAGTCTGGCATACCACTGAACAAGACAAGGAAATGAGGGTAGAATTCTAATCCAAGAATTCGATCGGCCATAATCAGGTCTAAGAACTTCACCAAGTTCCTGTTAGTATTGACTGCCTGATCTAGGAGCTAGGAAGCCAGCATAGGCTAGGAACCCGACCGGGTTTCTAGGCCAATGTTGAGCCATAGATAGTAAAACCGTGTCACATCTAGAATCTTTTTATCAAAAAAAATAAAAATAAAAGGATGAAAGTAATAAAATTTATCAGCAGAGTTGTCAGTGACTTTTAGGAAAAAGGTTACCAACCAAAATTACGCCACAAAGTGAATCATAAACCCTTAGGGACAACCAAAGGGACACCAAAAGGGGCAATTGATTCACTTCAAAAAGATTTTCAAAATGCCCCAGAGTAATTCCTACTGTGGGGATCATCTTGACTCCATAAACTTGAACTTAGGATCCAGATTTAAGGGTAACAATATCGTGATCTGAAGGGGTGCATTACATTACTGCCTGTCATTACTGATGTCCTCTACTATTCAACATGGAAAACAAATCTCAATTACAATATTACATAATCATGCAGTAGATAAGTATGAATCACATTAAATCATGCAAAAAGGTACAATTTTTAGTCCAAACTAGAGTAAACAATGATAGCAGAATGGAAACTACCTAAATGACACGTTTTGATACTTTGAAACACAAAAATCATAAAAAGAGAAGGATGTATGAGGACAAGAGGAGGATGAAAATTACACCCTCATAATGATCCGCCTAATTTACCTGGAAACCCAGCAAAGTGGCTCTATTTTCAATTATCAAACTAATCACTCATTCGCAAAGCTCTCAATATATTACTCGGGATTTTGCGTCTCTAATTTCTGGAGTTATTCTACAGAAATCTCTTGCTATTTTTTAAATTCTCAGAAAATGCTTGTTTTTAGTGTCTTGTTGATGCTAATTTTTTGATAGCTAATTAATGCTTCTAACCCGTGGCATGGCCCACTTTTTTTTAAAAAAATAGTGGTTATAGAGATAGTTTGACAATTTAAGGAAAGGAGACCCTTTCCTAGTCTCATTTAGCTGAACGTAAATAGGTACAGTAATCCAGCTAGAAATCTCATTATCTAGATGCAGTGAACAAATCAGATTAGCGCTAGGACTGATTAATCCCTCTTCGGCGATCTCATAGTGGAGGGAAAATGTATGTGCTTAGGCCAGGCCCATTGTGCCAACTTCCATACGCCTCCTATTGCTTTTATTTTACTAATTCGGGCTCTATTTTTAAAATCCCTTTGCTAGGCCCCTAAGTACATAAGTTGGATATCGGGTGATTAAAATAAAGATGTCATTTCATGTGCCCACAATCAGCCCCTACTTTGATCGAGCCTGGGGAAGGCAAAGGTCAAGTAATGATGTTCACCCATATCTATTGTCTTGGTTGTGTTGATAGGATTCTGGAGCCTAGCTACTGAGGATTCTAAGACTCGAAGTCTGCCAACATTTGGAGTGATGGTGGCCTGATGATGTGAGATCCAAACTTGGTCGATAAGGGTTATGAGATTTGGCGTTCGCCAATTTTTGTTGTGACAGTGGCCTAATGATGTGAAATCTGGACCTGTGCACTAAGGGTCTTGAGATTTGGCATCTACAACTTTCAACATGATGATAGCCAATGATATGAAATTCGGACCTAGTCGCTAAGGGTCCTAAGATTTGGCATCTGCTAACTTTCATCATAATGGTGGCCGATGATGTCTCATTATCAAGGGAGTCAGCTATTTTGAACATTGATCTTTCACTAGTCTACTAAACCTTTCGTCAGTTTATTGGATATATGAATTCCTCATTTCACCCGATTAGTAGAACATTCACCAGTCTAGGGGAATTTTAAATTTGTCTGATTCCTTCTTTGTAGATCTGATAAGGACTTTTGTCTTATTTACTTCTTCAAACCTTCTCATCGATACTTATTTTCTTCTATTATTATCCGTTCAACCAAAAAATTGTGTTAATTTATACCTTTTTATTATCTAAAATTTGCTCAAAATAAATTAGTATATTAGAATCATAACGATATTTTTATTTATTTTGTAGGAATTGAAAAAATTTGAGAAAAAAATAAATAATGGTTAAATGAAGTCTTAGATCAAGTGGGAAAGGAGGGGGAAAAAAAGAAGAAGAGCCGACCCAGTCCGTGCTGCAGCCGAGTCCAGCGTCCAGCCCATCCCCCATCATCTCTTCGTGGGCTTGTTTAACTCACAAACCTGAAGCCCACACATGCTTCTCCCTTACTTAACCACGCACGGGTCTAGCCCGGGCTGTTCCCCTTCCCCTTCCCAGGGGCTCTCTCTCATTTTCTTTGTTCCTCAATGGGCTTAGCCCAAACGCTCCTTCACACGAGCCTGGCCCTCGGTCTAGCCTGACTCTTTTTTTTTCCCCCTCCTACTTAACCTGTCACATGCAGGTCACGTGATCTCTAGCCTACCCTCCCTTTTCTTCCTTCTTTGACTCACTACCCAGAAAACCCCGCGGCCTCAACAAGCTGTTGCTTCGTCGTCTTCTTCAATTCTCTAAATCGAAGCATGGCCTTCTCTTTCTCCTCCTTTAATCATTATTATTATTATTGTTGTTATTATTATTTCATAATTATCCCTTATTCTCTATTAGGATCATTAACTTGGTGGTTTCAAAACTTTATTTGAAGGGTGAAGTGAAGGAATGAGCGGAGGTTTGGTGGTCAAATCTAACTCGATGAAGCACAGAGTAGGGGGGAGATGAGAGTAGAATTTCCTTTTTTTTCATTTTTATTTTTCGTTTCAGATCTTGTCTAGTTCACACGCTTGTGTAATTTTGATTCTTGGTTAATTTAATTTCCATTTTTTAAGGTTCTCTTTTGGTGTGATTTGAGGTTTGGATCTTGAGTTCTATTTCAAATAACCTTTTCCTATGTTGGTTTCAATCCGGCCTTGATCTTGATGCTGTTCTTTGTCGTACCACATTACTTGATCATGCTACAAACATTTGAATTCGTCTAGTTGAATACGTTATTGGTTTGTTTTCTTTTTATTCTCAAATGATGGTTATGATTTTTATTTAGTTAATGTTATTAGTTAGGACTAATGGTTTGGTTTATACGACTTGTTTTAGATTAATTAATATACTACCAGTTAGTTTTAGGATAAACTTACAAAGCAGTATTACTTTTCGAGGCGAATCATAAATCAATAGGGACAACCAAAGTAACAACTGATTTGCTTCAAAAAGGTTTTCGAATGGCCCGTCTGAGTAATCCCTAGTGTAGAGACCATCTTGACTCTATAGGCTCGAATTGAGGAGCCGAATTCGGGGCGATGGTGCAATGAAATGATTGTGTGCATCGCATCACCACCCATCATCCCAGACGGTCTCTACTATTTAATATGGAAAATCAAACATCAATTGTACTATCATGCAGTCATGCAGTAGAATAGTATGAATCACATTAAATATTATAAAAAGGCACAATTTTTAGCCCAAACTAAAGTAAACGACTACAGCGGATGAGGAACTAATTAAAAATTACATCTTTGGCATTTTGAAACCAAAAATCATAAAAAGAGAATGAAGTAGGAGGGTAAAACAAAGATGGAAATTACGTACTCAGGATGACCCACCCAATTTACCTGAGAACCTAGTAAAGTGACGTCTTTTTTGATGACCAAACTAATGACTCCTTCGCAAAGCTCTCAGTATGCCGCCTGGGATTTTGCCTCTATAATTTCTATGTTTATTTCTCTAGAAGTCTCTCACTATTTTTTTAATGCTCACACAATGGTAGTTTCTGGTTTCTACCTGTTTCCAATGTCCGGATGCCTAACTAATGCCTAATTGATGCCTCTAATCTCTAGGGGAGCCCTCCTTTTACAGCGGTTGTGAAGATAGTCGAAATTAGTCTAGTAAATGAAAAACATAGTCCTAGTTTCACTAAGTTTAATCTAAAAGGGTTCACTAATTTAGCTAGGAAGCTAATTATGCAGACTCGATGAACAAATTAGATTAGCACTAGGGCTAGTTAGTCCTACTTAGTGTCACGGATAAGAGTCCTACATCGGAAAAGTGATGGGAGGGTCCTGGACTTATAAGCGGTGGCGCTGTACACCCCATTAGACCGGTCTTTTGGGGAGAGGATAATGGCTCCGTGACAAGTGGTATCAGAGCCAACCCAGACTCGACTCCGATGTTTCGCCAAACAATCCGACGAGTAGGGTAGGTAAGGGGTCCATCTATGACGAGGGTGTCACAGGATTGGGTGGGTGAGAATGTCACGGGCAAGAGTCCCACAGTGAAAAAGTGATGAGAGGGTCCTGGAATTATAAGTGGTGGAGCTACACACACCATTAGACCGATCTTTTAGGGAGAGGGTAATGGCCCCATGACATTAGGCAGACTTAATATCATAGGGTAGGAAATAATGGAAACCTGCAGGGTTCACTAGTTGGTAAATCAGCCGCTGTTCATGCTTGGCTAGGCCCACTTGGCAAGCTTCCACACGCCCCCTATTGCTTTTATTTTGTTAATTCGGACTCTAATTTTAACAGTTGCTTTGTTGGGTCCTGAAGTACATAAGTTGGGGTATTATTTTCGTCATTAGGCGATTAAACTAATAATGTCATTTTTAGGTATCTACAGTATCACACCTTAAATTTCAATATTATAGTTGAAATTTGATCTTTGCATCTAAAATTTCGAAAATCAGGGTTGAGGTTTCAAAATAAGGTTTTTGAAATTTTTGATTCCAAATTCCTCAACTTTGAAATTTTACATTTTCGATTCGAAATTCCTAAACTTCGATACCTTCGAATTTCAAATGCTTAGCTATGAGATTTTACATTTTTAAATATTGATTTCAAATTTGAAACTTAAAATTCTAGATTTAAAATTTCCTATCATAAATTTTAATATTTTTAAAAGAATTTTGTGAAAATTCATATTTTTTTCAGGTTATATGATTTGTTCAGATCTTCATTTTTTTCATTTGAATTTGCCTAAGATTTACATTTTTAAGATAATCTATTCGACATCTAAGATTTAGCTCTTTGTTATGCCTTTTTCCCCCTTCTTCCTCCGTTCAGTGAATTTATGGTTTCATTAGTAATTGTCTAGAAGATTATGCTGCATGTGTTCACCAATTTGCAACGTTGAAGAGTCTAGATGATGATATTCCTAAGCAATATCACTTTATGAAGATAATTTGTGGGAGATATTTGAATTGGTTTGTTAAGAAATGGATATGACATTTTTCTTATTCTACAATTTATCTCATTTATATGAGTGTTCAAAGGGTAATATGTAATTATGGGCCCAAAAAAAGAGATTATGTTATAAACTAAGTTCTATGACATATAGGCTCTAGTATATGGATCCGAAAATTTGCACATTCATTTGTAAAATTTTGAAATTTTACATATGATGTCCAAACTTCCAAATCTAAAATGTTGCAATTTGATATTGGAAATTCTAAACTCTTAGCCCTAAAAGTTGGAAATTTCATCTTTGAAATTTCAAATTTTCATATTTCACTGAATATTTAGGCCTGATTTTTTCCATTGTTTAAAAAAACGTGTATAGTGACGGATATCGAATAATGTTATAGATCAATTTATTACTGTTTTTTAATGACATTGTTATTAATTTCTAAACCAAATTATGCTAGTAATTCTATTATTTTGTTCTGCCTACCATATTTTAAAAATGTAAAAAAATAAAAAATAAAACAAATGTTTGACAAATATTTTGACGGAAGTCTATCACAATTTTAACAGAAAAAATATCGCTTGTCCCTACTCCTATCAGTCCATTAATGGACCATCTCAGGCCAACACAGCATCTACATTCTAATGAAGAATGCATTTCGTCTCTTTCCTGTCAAAATTCATACTAACGAGCTGTCATAAAATTTTCATCACTATTATACTAACAACCTATCAGTTCGTCACTAAATTCCACCAGTCCAATTTTGATTGTTTGTCCATAAGTCAATCGATAAGCCAGTATTACTGACAGATTCAGTCGAAATGTCCATTTCAACCCGGCTTTTTTTACGGCTGTATAGTCTGTCAAAACTATCATCACGAGTGTAAATGTCCTTCAAATTTCCAATTTTTCGTCAAAATTTCCATAAGTTTCCTGTTGTTTTCTTGTACTGGAGTCATTGACCCCACTAACCCTATGCTTTTGCCTCCATCTTTGAATTTAGGATATTGAAATTTGGAAATGACGTCATCATATTCATTCTTCCTCTAGGGTAATTTCCGCTTTTTCAGACCTACGACAGTAGTTGTACCAAAAAAAAAAAAAAATTGCACAAACACGGACAAATAATTAGAAGTTGAAAAAATTTAACATCGACAATGATGATAGCAACTACAACAACCACAACAACAACAACAATAATAAAAATAAAAATAATAATAATAATAATAAATAACAACAACAAGAAAGAATTCAGATATACCTATGACAAAATTTCTCCGATTTATTTCAACTACTTTTTCCTTTTTTTAGATTTCTTTTGATAGCTTCCCTTTTCCCCCATGTTTTCGTTAAAATGAGATACCATCGTTTATCCAATGAGAAATGGAAAATGTGGTCAAAGGAGCAGCGTGAAGATTGTTAAAAATAGTACGAACAAGAATTACAAAATATAAAATGCAGTAGCAGCACGATCAACCGACAGAGTCATTTAGGCAATCATCTCTAGAGAATCTTCAATACTTCATCATGCATGTTACCCCAAAAAGGCCTCAAGGGCACGAGGGGGCAACCAAAAGAAAAATCAATCAGTGCATGATTGAAAAAAGACAAATGACATCAATACCTCAACTTCAACCTGCCTTTTCTTAGGGCTTTTCCTCAGTGATCCTGCCATAATTGCTTGAGGTCTTTATCTCCCCTTCCAAGGTCCCTTGATTAATATAAATGTGCCAAAGGATTGGCACTTTTCATGCTATTCATTTCTAGCAAATTTGGCACAAAACATTTAAGCATGAAATGGGCACTTTTGTCCCTCGTGGGTGCTGTCATGAGCGAAGTTAGGGGAAGGATCTTATTCAAAACAAGGTACTTCAGAAATTGTAAGCACAATATGTCAGATTCATGCTCGTACGATTATTAGTTAAAAAGTTAGAATAGTTGCATGACTATTTATGCAAATTTACTATTTGCTTTTTTATTCTCTGTCACTTTAACGTACAGTGAACACGCATCAATCATGTAATTTATTTTGTCTCATCAGTTTTGATCATAGGCACTATCATCCTCAATGTCCATCAATTTTTCCTATTATTATGGTTGGCACAGTACCATAATTAAATAATTCTTTGACATTCAACCTATGATTAGGTGTGCAATCAATTAATAATTTGCATTATTTTTAGTTGAATCAAATAGAAACCTCAATTATCTAAAATTATGAAAAGAAAAAAAATTCTCCCTAAAGTTTAGCAAGGTTTCTTATGAAAGAGCTATGCCTTGAAGATGAAGTAGTAGTATATGTTATTATATCATAAAGCTTCAACAATTGAATTTTAGTTTCTTTAAAGCGCCAAAATAGCAACCTTAAATAGGTACAA
Organism: Carnegiea gigantea; assembly: GCA_029747015.1. Taxonomy (NCBI): domain Eukaryota; kingdom Viridiplantae; phylum Streptophyta; class Magnoliopsida; order Caryophyllales; family Cactaceae; genus Carnegiea; species Carnegiea gigantea. The sequence goes on along the minus strand of JAKOGI010000093.1, from coordinate 788,525 downwards.
CTATTGCTTTACAATGAGAACACCCAGAAATTGGCCGGCTGTTATAATCTTTATCTCCAATTTTCATCAGTTTGACGTGAATCTTCCTCTAACAAATTTAAAGAGTTGGATTCTTTACCATCCCTTCCCCCCCCCCCCCCCCCCCCAAAAAATCCCCATGCAAATGATATCATAGGCTCGGGTCAATGAACCCAAGCACTTTTTTTTGGATTATTACCATCTCTTCCCCCCCCCCCCCGCAAAACAAATTATATCATATGCTTGGGTCTTGTGGACCGGAGCACTTTTTTTGTACTGAAATGCATGTGGATGTGGGTCGCCCACTCGTTTAATGGTTGATGTGTTCACTATTGTCCTTCATCATAGAGGTCATAGGCTTGAGTCTTCAACCTGCTCAGCATTTTATTTCAATAATTTATAAAGTTGAGCATTTTGTTTTATATATTTTAGCAATATATTATATGAAGTTAAGCATTTTATTTTACTTAGTTAAGCATTTCTTGGATCCATAGGCCCAAAACTACAATATAAGAATTGTCCCCCCAAAAAAAAGATCATCCATCAAATTTGTAACTCCTTCAAAATAAACATGACTATAAAAAATTAAAAATATCAGATATTAAATTTAAGCCATGAGAGATGAAACAATGAAGATTCTGTAAACCTAATCAGGTGTGAGCACATTAAATGCCGAATGCAAGATATAGGCTTTGAAGTCTTCGAGTACCGAACACTAATTTAGGACTTGTTTTTTTCCATTGGTAAATAAGATTGGGAGAAACGAAGGAGTAGAAAGAATTCAGAAGGAATAGAATTTTTTTTTAAAAAAAAGGAGTAGGGAGGATTGGTAAGGATTTAGAAAGATTGAGAAAAATTGAGAAAAAAAATTTGTGATTTTCTTAAAAAGAAAGCAAAGGATTATTAAGAGTTGACAAATGTTCATTAGCAACAAAAAGAATAGGTGTTGGTCACCAAATTGCAATTATGCTTGGGACACACTTCCATAAGCACAATTGCAAAATAGTGGCATCACTTATCATTTGAAGAAAAAAAAAAAAAGGCAAATACAAAAAAAAAGCAAATAGAATTACCAACGCATGTAAACTGGGTAGCTTCCCTAAACTGTCAATAACAGCAAAAAGGTCAGCATGAGATTGAAAGACTACAAAAGTTAAGCCTGCAAAAATTCTGGCCCTAGAGTGGCACAATGCTTCTCCCTTGTAAAATCGTGGACTATCAGTATCTTGCAATGAAGTAGAGGTCCACACATTCACTGGAATTCAAGGCAATGAATTTGCCTATGATCTAAGGAATCAAAATCGACTAGAAAATGCAATTTGTATTTAAGGATTATTTGGTTCTAAAAGTTTGAACAAAATAGCATGAAATCAAGAGATATCAAGACTATTTGTCATTTTTAGTATCACTAGTTTGATTACAATTAAATAAAACAAATTGGATTTTAATAATCTGAATTTTCGGGAGGTTGGCTGCCAATAATCCGACCATTAGGGAAAAAAAAAAAAAAAAACACTCTCCAATGCTCCGACTTTTGGCCTTATTTATTTTCAATAATATGTACCAAAGAAAATTAAGCGAACAATAAACTGAAATCGGGCGCAAAGTCAGTAGTTTTTCACTAGTAAAAATTATTTAAAATCAATAAGGTCAAAGGTCAGCGCGCCAGCGAGTATTTCTCAAGTTGGGAACTTGGGATTATCAACAATCACCCCGAAGTTCATATTATTAAAATCCGAAAATTGTTAAAAAAAATGATTTCAAAAGAATGGGTTTACATAAGCTAGTAAGGACGGAAAGCTTTACTTAAACCAAAACTTGAAGATCTGAGTGACACCTTGGGTATGTATTCCATGTTTTCAAAAAAGAAAAAAAAGATATCGAGCATGGGAATAAATGCCTATTCGTTATGAGTATATTGGAGGACCAGAAAGCATATTTGAGTAGATTTGACTAAAAGTTTGCAGATTGAAAGATTGAAGTAGGTTAAAGCATATTTGAGTATATTGGAGCAAATTTGACCAACAAATAGCAGATTGACTTGGAGCAAGTTTGACCAGCAAATAGTAGATTGGAGTAGATTAGAGCAATTTAGAAGCAAATTGGAGTGTTTTAAAATATTTTGGAGCCTTTTGGAGTGATTTTCGATGATTTGTAATACTAGTCTACATTCAAAAAATTATTCAACAAATGAGTCAAACATAATTATAAGTATTATTGCACAAATTAATAATATTTTTCATATGGCAACAAAAAACTTAATAACCATTTGCAATCAAATAAATGCATTCAGCTACAACAAAAACTTATATATAGAAATTTAGTGGTTTTTTATTAATGCATTCGCATCAGCTATTACATTTATTCATTGCTTGTTTATTTTGTTCCTTGTACAACCCAACATTTGTTACTATTATAATGTTTGTTGCTACTAGCAAAATTGGTGTTTCTTGTTCATGCATTCGACTAAAGTTATATAGACTGCAACACGATTAATTGTATCAATTTATCATTTTCTACTAAGTTGATATTTTGCGCATCAATATCTTCCAAGCATTCTTTGACACTACAAATATTCTCTCGATCGTTGACCTTAGCGAACAGTGGACAAATTGAAATTTTCTTTATCTTAAGTAGCAGACATGTATTTTCTAATTTATTTTCATAGCATCAAAGTGAAGGACAATGAAGAAAATCTAACCTCGGTCGAGATTAATTTACTAATTTGTTGTTAATAATTTATTTGGTAATAATCGCTTCAAACTGTACTCATGTAGTTTTCATTTTCTTAATTTGTCATTAATATTAATCTAAAAAATTATTTTTTTAAGAAATCATTTTTATCTGCATCGGTTGAGGTAAATTTTTCGTTCATGTGAAAAGTTTGTATTTTTTTTCTAGCGGTTTGGATTAATTTCGAGATGTTTGTAATGGTTAGGAGCAGATTGGAGCATATTGGAGTAGGTTTAACTAGCCATTAGTAGTTGGAGCAGGTAAATAACAAACTCAACATACTCATAATGAACATACGCTTAGTTATTCAATTCTCATAACTAACTGGATTTTAAATGTGATTAACCAAATGATGCATCAATGTTTGTAAATGGTTTTGTTGAATTAATTCTCATGTTTTGCAATCCCTATCATTAAGTTAGAGTTCACTCCATAAAAAAAAAAGTTAGAGTTTACAAAATCAGCTTATATGAAAAAGTCATGTATGGCTTACCGTAAATTAAAATATTTTACACGTAAAATTACCAAATTTTTAACAGTAACAACTAGTTATCAACTGAGAAGTTATAGTGATGGTCAATTGCATTAGTCGCACAAATAACACCCTAATTGAATTAGGCCCTATTCTTTTCGTTGGGAAATTGCAGATATAGGATGGGTGGGATTGGGAAAGGAAAGAAGGAGTGGGTGTGAGTGGGTAGGAGTGATATTTTTTTAAAGTGTGGGAAAGGGGGGAAGGAGTAGGAAGGAGTTGAATGATGTAGGAGAGTTAATGTAAGTTACGTATTTTTTAATATAAATTTTTATTTGTGGTAGTAATTACCGATGATAAAAAAATTTAGACTGAAAAATTTTTTTCTGTATTGACTCAGGTACGAAATATTATTTTGTGGCCGTTGTTATCCAAAAAAAATTGTAATGTTCATTATTCGTAAAATAAATTACGGATGTATTTTTTTGTTCATATATTAATCAAATACAAACAAGGAAAAAAAATACACATTTGTTCAGGCCTTGTTCTTTTCGTTGGTAAATCTAAATTTACTAACCTCAACCAACTTTGACCTACATCAACTCACTTCATGAACTTCAATAAAAAAATATCAACATGAGCCAACTTCAACTACTTCAACCAACTTCAACCAACTTCAACCCACTTCAACTAACTTCAACCCATTTTTCACTATTTTAACCAACCTCTGCCCATCATATAAAAAATTCAACCTACTTCAACCAACATCAACTCATTTCAACCCACTTCAATTAAAAAATACCTACTTCAACCTACTTTAACCCACTTCTACCAAGTTCAACCAACTTTACCCATTTACCAACACATATTTCCTGACGAAAAGAACAGACTCACAGTACACGAAAAACAATCATCTGTAATTTGTGTAAAGATCTTCCAATATTTTGTTGCTAATGCGTACATAAAAAAATCTACCCAAAATACACATACAATACATCCGCACTTCCTTTCATGAAGTACAAATAATGTCAAAAAACTTACAGGCTCCTTCATTATGCTGGAAAAAACATCTGCAAATTTGGGCCCAAATTGCGATGAACATAAATAAATCTGTAATACATACAACAATAACCATCCACGCTTTGGTGACCTATAACAAATATTTTGTAACCAATAAAAAAAAATTTATGTATCTCTTCCATATATAGAAGCAAAACCAAAATATTTACCAATCACAAAAAACTCACATTTGCTTAACAAAGCAGAAAAAAATTATTATTTCTTCAATATATATAACAAAAATTACGTCATCTATAATTTTCGGCACGACTAACAAATATTTTCATAACATTCGAAAAATAAATATAACTTTTCATGATTGCTATCAGAATATTTATACACACAATTACATAAATTATAAAAGTTTTTAAAATATGAAAAATAATAGTTATATGTAGAGTGGAAAGAAGTGTATAAAAGTGGATGAGAGTGAAAAAAAGTGGTATTTTTTTAAAGTGTGGGAGGATATGAAAAAGAGTGAAAAGAGTGGATAGAAGCAGGAAGAAGTGAGTTAGGTCTATTAAACTACAAAAAGAACATGAGCTTAATGCTATCAATGAACAAGCATTATTTAAGTATTTTAATAATTCTGAAAAATTATAGACAAAAAGGTATTTCTTTCAACAAAACCTTTTTGACTATTCAATTATATATTTTTATTTTCAATTTTATGTGATACATATTAACATGATTGTTAAATCTCTTGTAGTAGCACGTTTATCATTTATACCTACCTATCTGATATGAGCAGCTCCAAACATGAGCTAATATGTAGTATCCAAATGTGAAGGCCATGTTTAATTGCGTGAGAGTTATTCGATTAATCTTATTTTTCTCCAAAAACTGATTAATTAGACGGTACACTATGTACCCCGACATGATTTGAATCGGGGAAAAAACTGTATTGATTCAGATGTAATTGTTGGAAATTAACACCGCAGAAAGCCTAATCATATCGATCAATTTGTGAGGCTGTTAAGTCAACCTTGAATGTCAGATTAATAGCGCCAGACTCTGATGTTTACATGGGAAAACGGAGTAATATAAAAATAGCACAAGTGGAGCAAAATCCTCGACCGTGAAAAGACCTAAGCTTTTTTGACGTTGCCATCTTTTCTTCTTTAATTTCCTTCATTTTCCTCGTACGGAAAAGAAATTATGATCAGCAAACTGCAAAAGAATTAGTCTGATGGAAGCGTTGATTTGAAAGTTCTAAAATGGCATTTTTTTTACGTAGATTAAATTCCTTTTTACAATCAAATGGTTGACTCGAATTCTAGTAATATCTCAAAACAAAATTGATTCAGGTTAAATTTTTAGGACTCCTGCACACGTCAGCAGCAAGTCCAAAGGGGAGCGACTCTCGTCTGAGCAGCATTTCCCATACCCATTTGGGGAGAAATTTACGTGGAAATTATAGAGTTAGCCCTAGCGGCAGCCCTAATAAATATTCACTTGGCAGACCGGTCAAAGGTAAGCGACCTACATAAGAAATCTGCACTCTGACACGTCAGGAATATAGAATTTTTCTTCATGAGAAAGACCTCACATTTTCTTAAAAAGTTTCGAACTTTACTCTTTGGAAGCCTAGTCATTTCCTTTCCTAGGACCCTTGCTGACTTGACCATCAGAGGGGCATTCCTCGAATCCAATATCAGAATGGACCTTTTTTGCTGGATTGAAGGGAGCAAGAGTGTAGTCCAAGCCCATTACATCCACCATCACATAAGCCAGTTCTTCTCCACATCACACCTGAAAAATACTATATACCAAAATAGATTGACGTTGTCTGCGGGAAAGAGCAATGAATGATGGTAGTAAGCGATGCTACCTAAGCTTGGACCAGGATAAACAAGAATCTCATGGTCGAGCTGCCTAAGGCACGTAAGGTACAAGACACCTCTGAGAGCTCTCAGGCAACCCTATGCTTGGTCAAACTGCGACCACTCAAGAGGGAAGCATATGTCACAATGGATGCCCTGAAGAATTTTATGACAACTATGACGGATCCCCTGCTGTCGCAAGTAGCCAAGCAGGTGAAGAAAACCATGGAAGCCGCAATTTCCGTGAGGCCGCTGTCAGTGTTTGACTATGAACCCACATGGCACTGCGAATCCTCCTCGCGACGGCACCCATGTAGGTCGTGATGCGGGTGTGAGGGGCTCTGGGACATGGTTCATCTCTGGTTAGCGAACAACCATGTACTGAGCATAGAGACCGCGTGATGGAAGTGGATGCTCAGCAGATCATCCGGGCCTGGCATGCCCTCTACAAGGCTCAACAGGAGGTAAGGATACCAAAACGGTCTCCACGTCAAATGCCACCCATTCTCGATGCACGGCCAGGTTTGAGGAGCAGGAGCAGACATCGCGGCCTTAGGGGGAGGTTCACGAGAGAGAGCGGACCCCGGAGTGAGCTGTGGCTTGGGAGCACATGCGCAATCCTTCGGCACGGGAGCCTTGTTTTCATGGCTAGGATCTGACGACAGCTGGACGCTCATGGCATAGCCCACCGAGGGTTAACCGCCGCCACCGGAGTCCCTAGGTAGCTGAGGTGGGAAGATAACCTCAGACTCCCATCAAGTTATTTGGGACGGGCGTGCATCCGAGCTAGGTGTCATTCGCCATGCCCTTCAGCGTGGAGATCATCAATGCCCCAAGATAAGGGAAAATGAAGTTGTCGAACCTGAAGTTATACAATGGGACCATGGGCCCTGAAAAGCATCTGGGGTATACAATTAAAGCCCAGATGTATGTTCAGGATGTGGATAATCCTTCCTATTGTCACTGGTTCCCAGCGACTCTAAAGGGGGTGGAGCAGGCCTGGTTCAACGCCCTTGCCCTTGAAATTGTTACCTACTTCCAGGATTTGTCTGATTGGTTTATGAGCCAATTCATCGCCAATTATAAGAAAAGGTGAATCAGCATCCATTTATCTAAGATCAAGCAAGGCCCACAGGAGTCGCTTGTAGAGTTTGCGAAGCGATTTCACTAAGAGATCGTTCTAATACCCGACCTAGAAGACGGGGTTGCATACACCTCTTTCTTCAATGGATTGAAGAATGGGTAGTTGAAATTCTCCTTGGCCGAACAAAATACGACCTCCTTAGCTCATGCCCTTAAAAAAGCCGCTGACTTTATACGCGCCATAGAGATCTGTGCGGAAGCAACTGATGGCTCCCAAAAGACCAAGGTCGTGGAAGATAAGAACTTAATACGGGCGAGAAAAAGGTATAGAGGCAAGCTCTAGGACTCACATTTCACCTCAGACCTGCGGAGCATACGTATGGAAATTAAAGGGCACCCTATACTAAAAAACCCACATCACATGACTGGGGAACCAAAGATGCATAATATGTGAAAGTACTGTGAGTTCCATAAGTAGAACAACCACGCTACCATCGAATGCAGAGAACTCAAAAAGGCCCTCCACGAGCTTTCAGACAAAGGATAGATAGACAAGTTCTTGAAGAGAGACCAAGGAGCCTTCCGTAAAGGCCGATTCAGTCCCACGAGGAGCCTCGGGAAAAGAAATGCTCAACTGAAGTCATGGCCACCATAGCTGGGGGGCACGTAGAGGGAATGTCCCATACAATGTGGAAGGTGCGGATGTGTAGAACCCATGAGGTTATGACAACTGAGCGTGGAAGCCACGTGACTATTCCCATCATAACCTTCGATTGCCAGGAAGGCTACTTCTTTAGTTTTCCTCATGACGTCTCGATGGCCATTGAGTTGAAGGCAGCCAGTGCCCTTGTGCATATAATTTTAATCGATATTGGGAGTTTTGCTAATATCATCACCTAAAATTGCCTTAAGAAGCTCAAATACCCCAGAAGAGAAATTATACCCCTGGTGCATCCAATCCTGGGTTTCAGTGGATAGGCAGTGCCCTTGTAAGAACGATCTGTCTCCCCCTATGGTTTAGAGACAAGGCCAAATCGAGAAATTTAGAAGTGGATTTGTTGGTTGTATATGTCCCCACTGCTTACAATGTCATCTTGGGGCGTTTGACCTTACACGAAGTCAAAGTCATCATTGCCTCTCACTTCCTACGGATTTGGTATAAGGCCGACAATGGCAGTGTCGGAAGACTCTTTGGAGACTAGCAGACTCCACGAGAATGCTATTTGGTCAGCATAAAACCGCTGGCAGAACGCATAGACTAGCAGGGGATATGGCACCATATCCCCTGCAGAAGAAGCCCCGTACCGTGCCTCTGGCCAAGACATAAGCCTTGGTTGTCTGCACCATCACCTCATCAGACTCAGAGTTTTCGTGTCCAAAAACAACGTATGACATAAAAACCATATTGTTAAAGGGAGAATACCTAGACCGCACAGTCAGGGTAGGTAGAGAAATGGTCGAGCAAACCCATTGTGTGCTTGTCAATCTTCTACATAAGTGTAAGAAAGTCTTTGCCTTTAGGCCAAAAGAGAAGCCTAACATAGACCCATCGATCATGAATCATCACTTGAACATAGACTCGGTTTGTTAGCCAATGGCACAGAAGAAGAAACACATGGGAACTGAGCGCAGCGCGGCTGTGATAGCGGAGGTACATAAGCTTTTGCATGCAAGCTTCATCAGAGAATGCCAATACTCCGAGTGGATTTCTAACATGGTTTTAGCCAAAAACACATTGGTTCCTGGTGAATGTGCATGGACTTCACATATTTGAAAAAGGCTTATCCCAAAGATAGCTATTCTCTGTCAAAAATTGATAAGTTATTGGACACCATCCCAGGGCATCCCCTGCTGAGTTTTATGGATGCCTTTTTGCGGTGTCACCAAATTCCTCCACATTGGAAGGACCGAGAGAAGATGATCTTCATAACTAATCGAGGGTTGTATGTTATAAACTTATGCCTTTCGAACTAAATAACGCAAGGGGGCTATTAGAGGCTAGTAAAATAAGTTTTCAACCCCTCGCTGGCACTAATATGAAAGTGTACGTGGATGACATGGTCGTCAAAAGCATACAGAAGGACGAACACTGCACTAGCCTATAAGGGACATTTCAAGTCCTTTGCCAGTATGACATGAAGCTTAGACCTAAAAAAATATGTCTTTAGAGTTCGATTGGGAAAATTCTTGGCAGAGTAAGATTAGTAGATCGGGGATAGAGGCAAAATCGAACAAGGTGCAGGGCATCCTCAATATGAAACCATCGCGGAACGTGAAAGAAGTCCAGCACTTGACCGAGTGCATTGCCACCCTAGGACGTTTCATGTCCAAATTAGCTGATAAGTGTCAGCGCCTCTTTCAGATCCTCAGAAAACGTGCGTATTTTCAGTGGAATCAAGAGGCAGATGATGTGTTTCGATCATAGAAGGCATATTTATCTCGCCTGCCTAAGATAGCTAACATGCTTAAGGGGAACCCTTGCTCCTGCACGTTGTCATCTTAGAGACGGCGGTAAGTGCCCTCCTAGTGGTGGAACGAGAAAAGGAGTTGATACCAGCCTACTGCAAAAGCCACACCCTCACTAGGGCCAAGCTGAATTACCCCCTTATCGAGAAGTTCGCCTATGCCCTGGTGCTAGCTAGTAGGAAACTCCACCCCTACTTCGAAGCTCACAAGGTCACGATTTTTCAGACCAACCTTTGAAGAACATCCTCTAGATGTTGGATGCCTTGGGTAGGTTGCTTAAGTAGGCAGTTGAGTTATCTCAGTATGGTATTGAATTTGAGGCACGGCGAGCAATCAAAGTATAGGCTTTGGCCAGCTTTTTCATTGAGAATGCCAAAATGTTCCCATGAGCACCCTGCCAGATGACTCTTGGAACCATTACATGGATTTATCCTCCACTAGGGACGACAGCAGAGCTGGCCTAATTATAAAAACCCCTTAAGGGGACAAGTAGAAGCAAGCCCTCAAATTCATATTTAAGGTGTCCAATGATGAAGTGGAGTACGAAGGCCTGATAACTAGGTTGAAACTATGCTATGCGGTGGGCACAGACTTTATTAAGGCATATTTGGACTCGCAGTTGGTTGTCAGTTAAATTAACGGCGAATATGAAATCAAGGATGACACGATGACAACCTATGTCCGCCGAGTTAGGGACGCCACTAGCCAGCTGTAGAACATCTCGCCGGGCGACATCCACCGATCTGAAAACCGTCAGGCTGATGCACTATCCAGACTCGCCAGTTCTTATATAGATGGAAATCTAAAAAGAATTAAATGGGAGACCTCAAGGGAGAGAAGTATTGAGCCAACAGAAGTCTTGTGGCTTGACCGAAGCTTCACATGGATGGACCCGATTAGAGCATACCTAACTAAAGACTAGTGCTGGGTAATGTGCCACGTCAAGTCGGGTTCATGTTCATGTCACACTTAAATAGGTTGAAAACTCTTGAACCTGAACCCCATCTGTTTAATAAATAGGTTGAAATAGTTCAATGTAAACCACTTAACATGTAAACGGGTTGACCAGAACCAAACCCATTTAGCTAAACATGTAAAATAGGTTAAATTCGAGTTACCCATTTATCCACAACCTATTTAATTATAACATAAAGTTAAACCCAAAGATAATTTACCAAACAAATTATATATTTTTCAGCCTTTTAAGGCATAGCTGCTCTCAAAAGTACACCAAAATAGCAGCTGAGTTATAGGCTCCAGCATATTCAGGCCTATTCCAGCAAAACAGTCAGCAACAATACAATTTTACAACCTAAAACATTCACATAAGAACCAACTACTTAAGAGTCTTAAACAATAAAGTTCAAATTGCCTAAAATTCTTAATAGCATAACCAGTAAGTCAACAACCAACAAGTACATAAAAGAGACCACAAAGATTAATTCTCCAGAGCCTAATTCGCACCAGAAATGTAAACGATAAAAGGTACACGGTAAATAAGTGGTAAATAAGCCTATTTGATCCGTTTAATTAAACGGGTTGAACATGTATTTTTTCGTATTGAGATTCTCAACCTGAACCTAGCTCAATTAATTAAACGCGTTACCGTGTAAGCCCATTTAACTAAATGGGTTTAAACTTCATACCCAGGCCCGCTTAGATTTGTGTTGGGTTCAGGTTGGTAATCGTGTCGAGTCAGCTTTTCCCAGCTCTACTGATGACACACTTCCTTCGGATGCCAAGGAAGCAGAACGCACAAAGAAGCGGACATAATGGTTTATCTCATGTGAGGGAGTAATATACAAACACCCCTGCGCTTGCCCATTGCTGTGTTGTATAACGCCCGAAATAGGGGATAAAATGCTTGAAGAAGCCCATGAGGGAATCTATAGCTTGCACATTGGGGGATGCGCGCTCACGGTCGCTGCTATGCACACAGGGTATTATTGGCCGTCCCTATGGGAAAACACATGAACTTAGTATGTAAATATGATAAGCGCCAGAAGCTCTCCCTAGTAGAGAGGAAGCCCACCACCTCGCTTACCCCCATCCTTAGCCCACCACCCTTAGCCCACCTGAGGTATGGACATTTAGGCGCACAAGTACATCTTCATAGCTATGGATTACTTTACTAAGTGGGTACAAGCTGAGGCTATTGCCTCCATCACAACCACCGAGAAGCAAAAGTTTATCTAAAAGAACGTCATCAGTCGTTTTGGGGTGCCCAGGGCGATGATATTTGATAATAGCCGATAGTTTGACATAAGCAAAATTCTAGACTCCCTGCATAACCTCGGGTGTCAAGATCAGTTTAGCACGGTGGGAAATTCACAAACCAACGGCCAAGTTGAAGCAACAAGCAAAGTCATCTTATATGGTTTGCAGAAGAAGCTCGATAGTGCCAAAGGGAACTGGGCCGATGAGCTGCCAAGAGTTCTTTGGTCTATTTGCACTATAGAGAAAACTACTATGGGGCGAACACCTTTCATGCTTGCCTACGGCTCGAAGACCATCCTCCCTGTTGAAGTAGCCATCCACACGTATCACCTCACCACATTTCGCTTTACAGCTTGACCTTACAAGACACACTCGACTTGCTTCCCTCTATAAGGGGTGACGCATATCTCTAAGAAGTTCTCTACAAGCTATGAATAGCTCGCCTACACGACTGGCCATTTAAGGAACAGTCCATCGATGTAGGTGATTTGGTGCTTCGTTGAACATAAGCAGTAGCCTTGTCAGGTGAGCACGACAAACTTACCGCCAACTAGGAAGGCGCATATGCATTGACGGGGCAGGTTCACTCCTGAACATATTGCCTTTCACTCTCCAAGCCAGAATATTCCATGAATATGGCAAAGTAGCAACTTACGAAAATACTATGCGTGATGCCCAACAAGCCTGGACGCTTTGTTTCTTTGCCTATTTTCCTTTCTTCGTCAATGAACAATGCAATGACGCCTTACTTCGCTACACGGTTCAGTATTGAATGAGAACATGCTTTGTAATGACACATTGACGTCTTTTTCACATAGTATAACCGTTGGTCATTCACTGCGCCTTTAGCCCCTCACGGGGCTAAGGCTCCCATGGCATGGCCTGTGGCCATTCACTACACCTTTAACCCCAAGGGGACAATGGGTCCTATGACATGACCCTCAACCATTCACTACCCCATTAGCTCCCTAGGGGCTAAGGGTCTAATAGCACGGCCCATGGCCGTTCACTACACTTTTAGGCCCTGAGGAGCTCAGAGTTCTATAGCACAACCCCTTCGCCGTTCGCTATACTTTTAGGCCCCCCAAGGGGCTAAGGGTCCCATGGCACAACCCATAGCTATTTACTACACCTTTTGATCCTAAGGCATGAACCCTTGGTTGTTTGCTCCGCCGTTATCCACCAAAGGCTAAGGCTCCTATTGCATGGCCCATAGCCATTTGTTACACCTTTAGCCCCTAAGAAGGCAAGGGGCTAAAAGTCCTATGGCACGACCCTCGGCCGCTCATCATACCTTTATCCCCCAAGGGGTTAAGGCTCCTCTGGCGTGGTCCATGGGGCGCTATTCACTACGCCCTTATCCCCAAGGAGCTAAGGGTCCTATGGCATGACACTTAGCCATTCGCTGCACCTTTAGCCCACAAGGGGATTAAGGGTGCTATGGTACGACCCTCAACCGTTTGCTACACCTTTAGTTGATGTACATAGCCTTACTCAACCAAGTGACTAGGCTCTTAAAAGCAAGGCAAGTTGACTAAAGCAGTAGGATAGAGTTGGATGATTAAGTGATCAGTCAAGTGATACAGAAACACCATACTTGAAGCTCACTTGGGTGGTCCCTTTAGGGCTTCTTGGATACAGAAACACCAATAAGAAGAACTAAAATGACCTTATGTATCACCACTTGATTTTCTAACTTAAGATACAACCACTAGGAGTTTAGAGAGAAAACTGAGTTCAAACTCAAGTTTTGACTCAATATTGCATGATCTAATTACAAAAGAATTAAAGAGGCTTATATATGACCCTTTCACAAATAGATACAATGGCTGGTGGAGAGAGAACACCAAGTACATGTGCTAATTACATCAGCCTAGAGCGTTACAATATGATTAGAGTAAAAACAGTAGAGGGGTGATGCCTATTTGAGTCAATGTAGCTAATCAGATGAGGTATCAACATCCCTAGCATAATTGGCCAAGTTTGAGCTCCCAAAACTTGCTTGAAATGGATTGATCTTGCATGTTATAGCTTGATTAAAGGGCCAATGATGATCTTGGCAACAAAGTACAATAGCCCAGTTAAAAGGGTGATTTTGGCCACACTTTACCTGGTTAATAGTAAGCCTTAAGGGAGCTAATCACCATCTTTTATAGACTCATCTGATAAATATTTTACCCCTTTCTCAAAGTCAAAGATCACATGTCAACTGTAAGTAAGATAGGCTTTCAAATTTCCCTCCAAACTAGGTTGTTCTGAAATTCAGTTCAGAATGCCCTGTTTAGATTTCGGACTTGGAAAATGGATCAGCTGTGCTCTAAAATGGCTACAATTGGTCTTATTAGAACAAAAATAAGTTAAACTAAGAATGTGGGAAGTTAGCTAGATTCTCCCAAACCTTGATCATTATAGATTAGGTTCACAAAGATAAGTCTGAAACTGGCTGCGCTGAGGCCTTCTGAATCAAGGTGCTGGAGGTAATCTCTGATCATGGTCATGACTACCTTAATGCCCTAGACCTTTGCTAGACTTGGACACTCATTCTCTAGACCTTCTGTTGGACTACTGCCCTTGGTGTCTGGATTCCCATCAGCCTTCCCTTCTTAAAAAGAGTTTGCCCTCAAACTGGGCAATTCACAAGACTTTGCATAATAAGGGCTGAGGTCTACCCCGTTAAAGGTCGTAGGGACTCCATATTCCCCTGGTAGATCAACCTTGTAGGCATTAGGACTAATTTGCTCTAGCACCTTAAAGGGACCACCTAACCTGGGCATGAGCTTGGATTTCCCTTTGCTAGGAAATCTATCCTTCCGTAGATGTATCCAAACCAAATCCCCCGGTTGGAAATGAGCATCCCTGCTATGCTTGTTGGCCCAGTTTTTGGCTGATTCATTGCTCTTCTCTATTTTGGCCCACACTTTAGTGTGGAGATCCTTGATCTCCTCAGCTCTTTTGTTGGCCTGCTAGCTGAACTTTTGTGAGCAGAGGAGCCAAATCCAATAGAGTAAGGGGGTTATATCCATACACTATTTAGAAGGGAGACATTCTGGTAGCCTTAACTGGAGTCCTTCTGTGGGTAAATTCAGCACGTGCAAGCAGCTCATCCCACCCCGTGGTGTTCTTCTTCATGAGCACTCTAAGCAAGGTGCCTAAGGTTTTGTTGGTCACCTCAGTTTGACCATCATTCTAGGGGTGCCAGGTGGTGCTGAACTTGAGCCAAGTTTCCATTCTCCTTCGAAGGGTGAGCCAGAAATGGCTCAAAAACTTTGTATCCGTATCAGAGACCATGCTCTTGGGGATACCATGAAGCGTTACAATCTCCCTAAAATACAACTCAACTACCCTTAATGCTTTATATGCGGCGTGGCATGGAATGAAATGGGCCATTTTTGAGAACATGTGTACCACCACTATGATAGAATCTTTGCTCCTCTTGGTCCTGGGCAAGCAAATGATGAAATCTAAGCAGACATCTTCCCAAGGTGCTTGTTGAACTGGCAAAGGGGAGCAAAGGCCTTGAGGTAGGACATGGATTTTAGCCAGCTGGCAGGCAGAACACCTCTTGATAAAGTAATCAACATCCTTGACCATTCTAGGCTAGTAACAGTGCTCCTTAAGCATGTTACTGGTCTTGTCAGCTCTAAGGTGGCCAACTTCAGCTCCTGCATGAATCTCCTAGATTAATATCTCTCTGATGACACTTCTAGCAACACACGTCCTATCTCCTTTAAAAAGGAAGCCTTGTTCAACATAGAATGCCCCTGAGGATGGTGAGTACAACTCTCAAATAGCTCTTTAAAGTCTTCATCAGACTTACTACTAAAAAATTAGCTTTTTTCGGCGGATTTTTCGGCGAAAAAAGCAACATTTTTCGTCGGAAAATGAATTTTCTGCTGGACATTCCGGCCAATAACCTCCATCAGAATAAGGCCAGCCGGGAATGTATTCCGACTTCTTCCCCTTCAATACTTCAGTGACTGGAGCCATGAGTGAGCTGAAGTTCCTCATAAATCTTCTGTAAAATGAAGCTAATCCATGAAAGCTTCTGACTTGTTGAATGAAGGTGGGAACTGGCCAATCTTTAATGCCTTTAATCTTGTTATCATCAACTTGGATGCCCTATGCTAAGACCATATAGCCTAGGAACTTGACTTGAGAGGTGAAAAAGTGGCACTTCTCAAGGTTCCCATACAGTTTCTTTTGGGACAGAATGTTGAGCACTTGCTGCAGATGCTGGGCATGCTCTACTTCATTCTGGCTATAAACTAGAATATCATCAAAATAAACCACTGCTAATTTTCCTATCAATGGCTTGAGCACTTCATTCATTAATATCATGAAGGTACTAGGAATATTTGTCAAAGCAATGGGCATCACCAATCATTCATAAAACCCTCCCTTGGTGTTAAAAGTTGTCTTCCACTCGTCCCCCTCATAGATCCTCATCTAGTAGTACCCACTTCTGAGATCAATCTTGGAGAATATTATATGGAACTGAGCAGGTCCTCTAATATGGGAATAGGGTACCTATATTTGATGGTTATCTTGTTTATGGCCCTATTGTCCACACATATTTGCATAATCCTATCTTTCCTAGGTACTAGCAATGCTGGAACTGCACAGGGGCTCAAGCTCTCTCTGATCATGCCTTTAGCTAGCAACTCATCTACTTGTCTTTGGATCTTATTGATTTCTTGGGGGTTCATCCTATAAGCTGGCTTATTTAGGAGGATAAAACTAGGAACTAGATTAATTTTATACTGTATTGATCTCTTAGAAGGTAATCCAGTGGTATTTCAGTGCAAAAAAGATGTTTATACTCAATCAGGAGGGGTTGTAGCTATGGGTGGATAGTCAGTGGGGTGTGTTCTGGTTCAAGGTTTAACAGAATTAACTCTTGAACTGATTGAAACTTATGATGCTGGGATCTAAGAAGGGTGGCAAGGAAAACATCAAGTTGGGGTGAGTCTCTTAGTTTCTGGATCTGAGAGGGTTTGAGGGGTGTGAAGGTGATCTTTCTGTGGTCCTTAGTAAAAGTGTAGGTATTCAACCTACCATCATACATGAGACCTCTATCAAATAACCAAGGTCTGCCTAAAAAGACATGGTAGGCATCCACGAGAATTACATCACACCATATCTCATCCTCATACCCTTTTTCGACTGACAAAGAAACCAGACACTTGGAAGAGATTTGAATACCTTTCCCTTGATTTAGCAACTCTATAGTGTAAGGAGCAGGATAAGGCATAGTCGGGAGCTTCAGTTCTTCCACTAGGGTCTTAGAGGCCTCATTAGTACAGCTTCCCTCATCAGTGATCTGTGCATCTAGTCTGAAAAATGGTGTCCTTTTGTTCCTGATTCTCAGGTGCAACCAAGCCACTTAAGGCTCATCTAACCACTAGCATCTCTCCATCATCAGGTCTTGCTTTATATTCCTCTAGTTCTTCAGTCAAGAACAACTTTCTATCTCCACCTTCTTCTGGCTCGTCCATACTGTCACAAATAGTTTGGCACTCAGCTAAGGTCACTACCATTTTGTTTGGGCAATCAAAAGCTATATTACCTAAGCCTTGGCATCTAAAACACTTCCTAGCATCAACAGGCTTAGAAGAGGGTTTACTAGGTGCTTTAGGGCAGTGGGAGGGATGGTTCTATATTAAGCGGTGAAGGTAAGTCTTTGGTGTGTAAAGGGGTTTCTGGAAGGGATAGTTCCTCATAGGAGGCTTACTAGCTTCTCCCTTTCCCTTACTCTTCTGCAACTCCACCTTGTAAGCTAATAAACTCAGTTCATTCGAAGTGGTATAAGGATGTAAATAAACTACATTAGCTATTTTCTTATCTAATCCAGCAAGGTGTCTAACCAAAGTGTGAGTTTCATCTTCATCAGATCACATTTGAGCAAAAGTTGCTGAAACTCTCTAGTACACTCATCCACACTCTTGTCACCTTATTTTAGGTTCTGGAGTTTCAGGAAGTTATCTTGCAGATAATGATCTGGCAAGAACGTGGCTTTCATCTTCTTCTTCATCTTTCTCCATGACTTAATCTTGCTTTTTCTCTTCCTAACTCTCTTGCCTACCATATTAGACCACCAGATGGAGGCATATTTTCTTAGTTTGATAGCAACCAGTTTCAATTTCTTTTCATCTGGCATCTGCTTGTACTCAAAGACTCTCTCCACAGTTTGGAGCCTGTTGAGGAACGGGCCATGGTCCAACAGACCTTCAGGCTTTGGAATATCCACTCTGAAATCATCTCATTCTCCTCTTTGTCTCTGACAATCCCTCTTGTGTCTTTCTCTAGAAGAAGCATCACTAGAAGAGGCAAGGGGGTTGCCTTCATTCTTCTGTTTAGAAGGGGATGAACTGGAGTCTTCATGCCTACTGGTGCTACTGGATCTTCCCACACTTCTGCTCTTTTCCCTCATGAGCTTCCCTAGCCGATCTTGGAGGCATTTAACCCTTACTTCAGGTTCAGCTTTCTCTCTAAGGGCTTGTTTAACAACCAGTGCGGCTAAATGACATACTGTAGGTTCATTGTGGATTGGGATTGTGTTTGGCTAATAGAGGTTGTATTTCGGGTTACAGAATAGTCCTAGGAGAATAGCCAAGGCTTTGATACCACTTGATGCACCTAGCCTTACTTAACCAAGTGAATAGGAACTCAAATGTAAGGCAAGCTAACACAAACAGTAGGATAGAGTTAGATGATCAAGTGATCAGTCAAGTGATCTAGAAACACCAGACTTGAAGCTCACTTAAACAGCTACTTTAGGGCTTCCTAGATACAGAAACACCATCAAGAAGAACTAAAATGACCTAGAGTATTACCACTTGAGTTGCAAACTCCAGATAAGGCTACTAGAAGTTTAGAGAGAAAACTGAGTTCAAACTAAAGTTTTGATTCAATATTGCATGATCTCATTACAAAAAAATGAGAGAGGCTTATATATGACCCTTTCTCTAATAGATACAATGGTTAGTGGGGAGAGAACACCAAGTATGCATCCTAATTACATCAGCCTAGAGCATTACAATCTGATTAGAGCTAAAACCAGTAGAGGGGTGACACCTATTTGGGTCATTCTAGCTAATCAGATAAGGTGTCAAGGTCCCTAGCATAAGTGACCAAGTTTAAGCTCCCAAAACATGCTTGAAATAGGTTGATCTTGCAACTTGGAGCTTGATTAGAGGGCTAATGATGATCTTGGCAGCAAAGTACAACAGCCTAAATAAAAGTGTGATTTTGGCCACACTCTAACAAGTTAATAGCAAGCATTAAGGGAGATAATAACCATCTTTTATAGGCTAATCTGATAAATATTTTGACCCTTTCACAAGGTTGAAGATCACGTGTCCACTGTGAGCAAGATAGGCTTTCAAATTTCCCTTCAAACTGGACTATTCTGGAATTCAGTCCAGAATGCACTGTCTGGGTTTTGGACTTGGGAAATGGATCAGCGATGCTGTAAATGGCTAAAATTGGTCTTATTAGAACAAAAATAAGTTAAACTGAGGATGTGGGAGGATAGCTAGATTCTCCTAACCCTTGATTATTGTAAATCAGGTTCACAAAGATAGGTCTTGAACTGGCTGAACTGAGGCCATCGAAATCAAGGTGTTGGAGGTAATCCCTGATCATGGTCATGACTCCCTTGACTTCCTGGACCTTTGCTGGACTTGGACACTCATTCCCTAGACCTCCTATTGAGCTACTGCCATTGGTGTCTAGATTCCCATCACTAGTCCCCCACGGGGCTAAGGGTCCCAAAGCACAACCTATGGCCGTTAGTTACACCTTTATCCCCCAGAGGCTAAGGGCTGTTTGGTGTGACCCATGGCCTTTTGCTACACCTTTAGGCCCCGAGGTGTTGAGGGTCCTATGGTGTGGCCTTCAACCATTCGTCATACCTTTAGCCCTAAGGGACTAAAGCTCCCATGGCATGGCCATAGCAATTCGCTGCACCCTTAGCTCCCAAGGGGCTAAGGGTCATATGGCATGACCCTCAGCCATTCTCTACACCTTTAAACCCCCAAGGGGCTATGGGTCCCATGGCACAACCTATGAATGTGTGCCACACCTTTAGCCCCGAATGGGCTAAAGGTCCCATGGTGTGGCCCATGACTGGTCAGTACACCTTTAGCCTCGAGGGGCTAAGGGTTCTTTGGCACAGGCCATAATTGTTTGCTACACCTTTGGCCCCCCAGGGGCTACAGGTAATTTGGCACTGCTGATGGCCGAACGTAACGCCGACCACGATTGTTAACGGAAAAACTCATTGGATGTATCATTTTGAGAGGTAATGATCACTATTGTTTATTGCTTTGCTTTTTTAAAAACTTCTAGTGCTAAGTAATTTGTTTGGTGGATAATAGGTTTCTTGGTAAATTGAAATGGATGGTGAAGAATAAAGGTCGATCTAAAGGCTCTATTTGTGAAGCATACTTGGGTCTAGAAACCTCTTATTTTATCGCATATTACTTTAGATCCAATGTTCCTTCAATGAGAACTCGTTCCAAGTGCAATGAGTATCAAGTGGAAAATAAAGCATTGCAACAAACATTATCCGTTTTTTACTTACACAGTTGTCCAGTGAGCAAGGAGGGAAAGCGATATCTTACTCCAAAAGAGGTTAACGTTTCCCACTTGCATGCTCTTCTCAATTGTACTAAGGTTCAACAATATTTGGAGCGAGTATCATAATAGACATAATCTATATAAAAATAACACGTATAGTAAATTATTAACATCCATTTTTTCAGCATATTTAAGGAAGAGAAATGAGCACAAAACCAATATCTTCATGACGAAGATGTTGATGTCATGATTGAATCAGAATTTTCCTATTAGTTCAAACATAATGTAAGTCGACTATGTAGATATTAGGTAGTTATGCGTATTGATTAGATTCCTTCTTAGAAGAACTTACCACTGACACAGGTGCACAAATATCAGCTTGTTGACGTGGATCACCACAAGTATCTTCGTCAAACATCATTGGATCCACTCAATGTCGTCAGACCTTAGCCCATCTACTATGTGAATGGATATAAATTTCAAATAGAAGATAGAAGTAAGGGCCTGAAGACTTTTAATAACGGAGTATGTATTACATTGACGGGAAAAGACGGCATTGTGGATGATTATTATGGTATTCTTAAGGAAGTGATTGAGTTGGTATATCCAAATGAGCCAACTAACAAATGAACAAACACATCCAGAAGATATGGAGGAAGACATTGAAGAGGAAGAGGAAGAGGAAGAGGAGGAAAAGGTTAATGAGGACAACGAGGACGAGGAGGAAAAAGAGAAGGATGAGATTGGTTTCAGGGACGAAGATGATGACGATGATGATGATGATTACTAAGGGATTATACTTGAAATTTAATTTAGTGTGAATAAAGGTAGGTTGTTTAAACTTAAAATGATTGTTATTACATACTTTGTTCCCGTATCAATCATTTATTATTTGAAATTGACGACCTTGATTATTAGCTTATCTTAGTCATTCAATAATTGTTTCTTTATTTAAATTTAAAATCTTAATCTTTAGCCAATGTTGTTCACTTATTAATTGCTTTTTGTTGTTATTTAGGAGATAACAGATCCCCGTGGTGGAAGATCTCACACTAGAGGGCCCCAAGCATAGGCATCGTTCAACTTCTATTGACATTCCTATCTCTACTCCACCTACTTGTCCTTTTGTAACCGCTAGTCCTCCTTAATTTCTAGAAGGCTTCGCTTATACTACTAGCTATACTCTTTCGCTAAACATGTTCCCTCATATTCAGTATCAATTTTAAGCCCACGAAACTCCAATGAATAACTCCATAACCCAAGATCCTATCATTCCTCAATAACCATCAAACACACAATCTGCCCCCCAATCAGTTGCTCTCGTACTGAATCTAGTTCAAGTCAAGTCACTTCGCAAGCATCGAACACTACGAAGGTGTATGTGGAGCCAGAGGGTGAAGGGTAAGTCACATATTTTGTTTTAATAATTATTTAATTCTTTTGATTGTTTGTTTACTAAATGTTCTACCACAGTTTCTATCCGAATGCAACTAAGGTTACACATAGCATTACAGATATATTTAAAAGCAAGTTGGATAAGCCTTAGCCAAATTGGTAGAAAGTACCAATGAACATTCGTGATTTGTTGTTTGGTGAATTCGAGGCAAGTTCATTATTTCTTCTTTATTTTTGTTTTATTTTATCATAATCAGTAATGACCAAGATTAAGATTTTTAGTTTTTTGGTTTTGCTTTATAGAGGCGCTAATGGTGGCATCCTAAACTAATAATTCCATTGGAAAGAATTTTGAGAAAAAAGAGGTTGCAAGATTGAAATGTGTTCTATCTAATGCATGTGAGAAGAGCACAAAGCCGCAATGGATGAGTGAGGAAGTTTGGAAAGGGCTTTGCAATTATTAGGACAATCCTAAATTTAAAGTAAAAGCAAAAATAAATAAAAGAAACCGTGCATCCAATTATCATGGCCTTGGTTTATCTCTACACAATTGTGGCTCTGTTCCTTTTACAGAGACCCGAAGGTGTTTGCTAATGGACTTTTTTTTTGTCCTTTTCAATTTTCGATAATATTCTACTTTAACTAATTTTTTTAATCATATATAACTCGCATTAGGTGAAATTCCTTGGAAGACAGCCAACCATCGATGAAATCTTCCTATATACCCATATGAAAAAGGAACCAGGTGAAATATTGGATGAAAAATTTGTTGACAAAAGGTTCGAAGATGCATATGTAAGTATTTACATCTTGTACATAAATTCTACGGTTTGTGGTTTAGGCTAGATTTCCTTTTTATGGGTGATCTATTAAGGATTGTTGGGATTGCGTTGGTGGCCATGTCGAGCCACAGACCATGTCGAGCCCCGATCACCCTTTTTTATGTGCTATGTGTTATTTGTTTGTTCTTTGTTAGTTGATAGTTAGATTAGATTAATTTTGTGCTAACACGCAATACATCTTCTAGTTTAGTTAAAAACATAAGTCACTAGAATGGCAAAAAAAGGAATTAGTTGTACCTGAGCACAGTGAATTAGAACATGCCAACCTCCTCTTTAGTCGACCACAAAGACATGAAATCTCTGCCAACGGCAAATATTTTTTTCCTTCTGACTGAATTATATTAGGCTTCTTATTATGCTTGATTTGGTTTCCTTATTCTGCTTGGATAGTTAGCACTTAGTTCAGAGTTTAATCTTTTTTTTCTGAATTATATTAGGCTTCTTATTCTAAATTATATAGTTAGATTACATTCTCCTAGTTTCCTTCTATCGATCTGTGGTCACTCAGGGAGAACTTAGTTCAGCACTTAGGCTTGTTTTCCTAGTTCTGCTTGGGTAGTTAGCACTTAATTTGGAGTTTAATCTTTTATTCTGAACTATATGAGGCTTCTTATTCTGAATCAAGTGTTTCGTGGCACTATACTCTATTATGCCTATTTAAACAATTATTCATCACCTTTCTATCCAAATCACCAATCCCATCACCAATTTGAGATGATCATCCAATAATACATTGACACATGCTAGTTTAAGTAGTTTGGCACTTGTTTTCCTTATCTAAGGTCTTAGGTTCGTGTCTTTATCAATGGATAAAATTTGTATTGGCAGAGTTCTACTCCTTTATAGGCTAACAGTAGCTCGATTATGGTAAAACAGAGGCCCAAAAATCCAAAAACAAGATAAAAAGAGTATGAAGCAATTTACAACTTTTAGGCAATCAAGTAATGGGAAACTAGTACTATAGGTGAAATGGAGACACTAGCATGAATGAACTTGATATTATGTCCACTATGAAATACTAATACAAAAAATTTAATTATAAGGTGCTAGGCATTGTGATTGACTATCAATATCTTGTTGTATTGATTAACACTTTTTTCTTATTCCATGTAGAAACCTACAATCATACCTAAGGTAGCAAATAATATAATGTCGATGCGAAACTCAAATAGGTCTATGTTTTAGAGGGGCTAAGTGACTAGTTCTTTTATTTGTATTTAAAGCAATAACTAATAATATGGGCAGTTTATTATCATTAAACCAACTATCTATTAGTGAGAAGCAGCTTTGATTGATGAGAAAGTAGATGACTGGTGGGGTTTAAGGAGTGAAACTGAGGAAGATAACCAAGCATCATATTAATGCAAAAGTCATACTATTGAAAGTTAATGTATAATCATGTCTTAGCTGTATCTCCTAATACTATACATCAATGTCCAAATGATCAAGATGAATCCTCTTTTTCGAATATCCAAAGTACAAGGCCTAGTTAGTTCTCTTATATTGTGTATGTCTGTAAATTTAGACCTATATAACAGCTTCAGAGGCATCTTCATACTCTTCAGGAGAGATAGCAATTGAGACATTTTAGTACCAGTGGTTTGTTTTTAATAGTCACAGAGAGAGAGCATAGAAAGAAGAGAGAGAAAGAGAGGGAAAGAGAGTCATACTTAGAGAACTGTGTTGTTGAGGTGGGAATTTTGATGGGAGGAAAAGGGTGGAGTTGTGGATAAGGGGATATAGGTTGAGCCAATTAGAAGGTGTGATTTTGATACAAGTGTCACAGCCTCAGCCTCACCTATTCCCTTTTGGATTTTAGATTTTCTGACTATTCTTTCTGTGGTTTGTAAGTTTTCTACTTTGTCTTTTTCATTTATTTATTGATCTTTCCTTCATAAATTTGGGTAGTATCTCCAATTTGTTGACCGTCATCTATATGATTTATATAAAGGGTACCAGATCACAAGTTCACAACCTTTGAAAATCAAGATCAACGGCCACAATAGCCCGTAGGGTAACATGAATGCAATGTTACTATTTGCTTGACAAAACCCCGCACTTCTAGTAATTAACAAACATATCAATAAATTTAACACTTGATGTTTCACTTTTTTCGTAAAAATTTCAGTAGACCTAATTCACTACGGATGTGTGTACATATATCCATATCTATATCTTTTGGTGTATCATGTATCAGCTCAGAGAACATCCATAAAAATTCCTACCAAGCTTTCTATGCTCTCCCTCTTTTTCTTGGGTGACCTTTTGAGCGGAACCTTTGTCTACTCAGTTGTTAGAGACAAGAGAAGCATATACTGTTATAGTGACTAGTAATATATGTAATTTATTATGAGATGTAAGCTACTATATTGGTAATTATAATCTCCAATAATACATTTACAACGATAAGATATCAACCCCTTATGATCGTTACCTCAATTTTAAAGGGTTTAATTTTCAAGAATACTATAAAACATCTACATTTTGGTTCCTTGCATTTATACTTTTAGTTTTGCTTCGGCACAAGTTGATTTCTCGAAATTTGATTTTTGCTAAATCAATTACTAAGCTTAATATATTACGAGGACTTGAGCCTAGTGTCAGGAGTATTCATGTTGAGAGCAGAACCTATGTAGCTTCCGAGTAAATAAGTTGAAATTTGAAAAAGAATGTCCTGCTGAAATTTCACAAACTACCTTTGCCCAAATTTGTAATATTGGTGTTACTATAATATCTTTGTTGTAACTGTGGTTCTTATTAAGATAATATTGGTGTACGAATGCTATTGTTGTCAAATATCTTAATTATGATTTATTTACTTTTAATTTGTGGGAGAAGGTCAAAAAAAGGAAGGATGAGTTAAAGTTCCCTAATACCTCAGCTGAAGGTAATGCTACGGGATGTATTCCTAAAGAAGTTAAAGGGGAAGAACAACCAAGACAAGCAATAAAAGAGGTGGAAATCTGGAAGGAATCGGTTGGCGTGACAAAAAAAGGGAAAATTTACGGGCTTGGACTTCATAGATCTATTTTTAAGGACTCTTCTTCTAGCAGTCAAAAATCTATGAAAACATCTCGTCAAAACAATCTTCCTGTGGTAGAGATACCAGAGTTTAAAGCTGTTGTTGGTAAAGTGGCTTCGAAATTAGAGGAGGTGCAAAAAGCAAATGAGGAAAAGGAAAAGGAGATGGAGAGACTTAAGAATGAGAACAAGAGATTAAAGCAAAAGGTAAACATCCTCTTTGAGAAGTTCAACATGGCTCCACTTTGAGATAGTGACTCTGATGATAATGAAGATGAGTGATCTTAGTACTACGTCAAATTTGGTTTGTATGTCACGCTTAATTTGTGGGTCTATCTATGAGTGCTTTATTACACTTTATTTGCAAATATATAAATGTGTTATGTATTTTGCATACCTTATTTTACAATAATTATGTTAATATATGAACAACAATGCTACATTTTTTGTGCGTTGCACCTTATTGGATTAAACAGTTATAATATTTGTGGTTTATAAAAAACATGTACAATATTTGGGATTACAAATATTAAATGCTATTATGTTTGAAAATACGTAAAATACCAACCATCAGATAAATTGGTGGGAAATTGTCTTTCATAGATTTAATAACCCTTTCAAAATGTAGTAGGAAATTGGCTTTCACAAGTTTGCCTACCATTTCAAAAATGGTTAGAAACATTAGCAACCACTTTAAAAATCAGCTGGTAAATGTCGGCGAAAGATGGTTGGCAGAACAGTCGGAAATTTTTTCAACTGTATTTAAAACAACGGTGAAAACAGTTGGTAGTCCGATCGTTTTTTAATGGTTGGAACTCCAACTAGTTAATATGGTTGGAAATGTAGTCGAAAATTACCAACTGATCTTCAAATTTATGGTCGGAAACTTTTTCCGGTCAACCTTTTTCCAACCACAAAAAATGGAAGGTAAAACAGTTGGAAACGTAATTACCAACCATTTATTAGAAGAAAATGATTGAAAATTTAGTTGGTAATTTGACTTTTTCTGGTGGTGTAATATTCCTTCTCTCTCTATCACACTCTCTTTCTTTCTGTAGTTTTCTTTTTTTAAAATAAACACGTAATTTGTCTGGATTAAATTATATGAATTTTGTGAGGATTGGTAAGCTCTTGTTATTTCAGAAAGAGTACAGACTTAATTTAAGTTGAATGAAATGAAAGGATGTGAACAAACTACTTTACTACATTCTTTTCATCTTATTTACAATGGGACAACCTAAGAGATTGTGCTGTCTACTTAATAGCTGTAGCCCATCCTTTGTAATTCTAGTTTTTTTGTTTCCTATCAGACTTTTCTATTTCATCATCTACCCAAAGTTACTAACTTACCCTTCGCTAATCTCCCGTCTGAATTCACTTGAATGTCTTATCAATTTCTAACTTTTATTACTCTTATTTGCATCAAACACACATCATTCTAATAATTCTCCATGCAATAATTTAAAGTTAAAAACTGAATTTAATTAATAAGTTCTCTACTTTTGAATAATCACAACTTTTATAAAAAAAGTTTTATACCACTGCCAGCAAATTTTCCTATTAACGTATTCGTTGAAACCTACCCGTATGAAATGCGCACAAAGCCCCACTCTAGTATACATAAATGAAGGAATCAAGGCATTTAAGTTATTATAAAATATGTTTATAGAGAAGCTAACATGGCAGCAGACTGGCTATCCAAATTCGGGACACCCTATTTCTTCCTCATTTATATCTTATTTATGTTTTTTGTATGAGCTTGGATATATTTTAGTGATGATGTAGGTGGGTGCACTCTTGTGAGAAGAGGCACCTACTTTGGTATTGGATCCCATTTTGCTGCTGTGGAGAAAAACAAATTTACCTACATATGTTGCAAGTTTTCTAATTTGCTATGATTGTAATTATTAATGTTCATATTAATTGTGTTCAATTGAACCCTTATGGCTGGCACATCCTCATCGCCCTGTGATATATTGCATCAGTGCTGAAGTATTGTCATAGTATTGAGAATTTTCTTGAGCTACTTGTGCGTTTTGTTGACCTTGTTTGTTTACTTTTTGCCCTACTCATGTGAAGAATTCCTCTACACCATTCTTAACCATAATATAGCCCTTTGTTAGCAAGAGATGGGAAATTCTAATCTTGACATGCACTCGTAATCCTATATAAAACTTTAGCATTCTTAAGGGATGCACACTCGTACACAAAATCCATCAAAGATTAAATGGCATAAAGTTTGGAGTATGGGTAGCCAACAAAAAAATGGTGTATTATTTTTGTCCAATTAAAGTTCGCATTATTAGCTTCCCGAAACCATTAATCTAATCAATTATGTGTGTTTGTGTTTACAAACATAACATAAGTTACTGGTGATGGATGTAGAGATTAAAAGTTCGAAAAGAAAGGTTAGACATCCTAGAGTTAGATGGTGGAATCTTACAAGGAAGAACGCAACAAAGCTTTATAGATGGTTAAAGCATAATGGAGTTGGAGACCAGTAGATAATGCAGACGAAATGTTAGAAGCAGTTTTAGAGTGCATTAAAAAGTCAGCTAGGGATATCTTCGATTTATCTAGAGGAGGCAGAAGTAAAGCATAAGGAGTTTGCTGATGGAATAAGGAGGCCAAATAGAAAGTCAAGAACAAACAAGAGGCATATGTAGTTGTAATCAATAGTAAAACAGAAGAAGAGAAAGTGATAAATAAAGGTAGGTTCCAAACTACTAAGAAAGTAGTAAAGAAAGACATTGTTATGGTTAAGAGCAATGCCAATGATAAGTTATACCAGAGACTTGAGACGAAGGAAAGTGAAAAGTAGGTCTTTAAGCTTGCAAGGGCTAAAAAGGAAAATAACAGACTTTGATAACATAAGGTGCATAAAAGATAAAGAGGGCAAGGTCCTAGCATAGGAAGCAGAAATAAAGAAAACATAGCAAATCTACTTTTATAAGCTCTTTAATGGTGAATTGATTGAGAATTCATAGAGAAGGGAGCAAGGATGTCACGAGAGGCAACCTTACGATCATTTTTGCAAACCAATGAGAAAAGATGAGATTGAAGAGGCCTTAAGGAAGATGCCTAATGAAAAGGTCATAGGTCTATACCAAATCCTTATGGAAGTGTGGAAGGGTTTGGTTGAAGAAGGACTAAAGAGGTTAACCAAAGTATTTTATGTCATTTATTAGGACTACAAAGAAGACTAGAAAATGAGACACAACATAGTTATCCCTCTCTACAAGAACAAATGTGATATTTAAAATTGCAACAACTATAGATGTATCAAGCTGCTTAGCCACACTATAAAATTATGAGAAAATGTGATCAAGTATACGTTGAGAAAGGATATTTCAATCTCAGAGAACCAGTTTGATTTTATACCTGATAGATCACAGAGGCAATTCACCTCTTTAGAAGACTTATGGAATTGTATAGGGATAGGAAAAAAGATCTCCATTGGTGTTTATAAGCTTAGAGAAAGCCTATGGTAGAGTATTGCGAGAGGTGTTGGAGTCGCTTGGAGAAGAAAGGTGTATTAGTTTCATATATCCAAGTTATAAAGGATATGTATGAGGTGGTCAAGATGAGTATTAGGACCTTCAGCGGAGATACAAATGAATTTTCAGTTGATAATCGACTACATCAGGGATTAGCTCTAAGTTCTTTTCTTTTTGCTTATGTAATGGATGAACTCACTAAAAAGATCCAAGATGAGGTATCAAGGTATATGTTATTTATGAAAGATATTGTTCTTATCGATGAGACTATGGATGAAGTTAACATTATATTGAAGTGATAGAGACATGACCTAGAATCTACATGTTTTAAGATAAGTATATCGAAAACCAAATATTTATGGTATAGTTTCACTTGAGGAAAAGAAAATAATGGAGAAATCACCATTGATGGGGTAGGAATACCAATGGTTGAGAAGCTTATATATTTGCTTTGGTCATGTTAAGAGAAGGAGTGCAGATGCACCTTTAAGAATATGCGAGATGATTAACCTTTAAGAATGCAGGGGAGGGAGAAGAGGCCTAGGAAAAGCTGGAACAAGGTGATCAAGCATGATTTATGATATTTGCGGCTACTGGAGGACATGTCTCAGGATAGAAGTTTGTGACGGTTAAAGATTAAGGTTGTAGACCTTAGGTAGCTAACTTCTTGGCATTCCTTTAGCTGGTAAATGATAGGAGTATGTTGTGTGAGGCATTGGCTTTTAGCTTACATTTGTACTATTTTTGTATGCCAGTATTACCTTATACTCAGTAGAGTTATCAGTATCCTAACATCGATGGTTAAGGTATTGTACTTATCTCTCCAGTGATGATTTTGTACTTTTATAATAAGGTTGGAAGTATTGTTGTTATATTACCTTGTTTCTATCTAAATTTAGATTACGATATAATTATAAATTCATGTGGGTCTCTTAGAATCGGCCTCTATGATGGTAGAAATACCTGAAGAGGTAAGGCTGTCCATATTCGGATCTCTCCAAACCCCGTAAAAATAAGATCTATATTGTGAGTTATTGTTGTATGGTGTGTGTGCATTTGTTGGTAATGAATTTCAAATTCATATTGCAATGTAATAAAAATGAGGTATTTACATACGCCACCTTCTACCCATGGCAAATGATTTGAGACATTCATATTTTTAAATTTGTTATTTTAATAGCCCTTAATCAGGAGCAATATTAATTACAATCATCTCTGACTTTGCAAACTATATTTTTGGTGTACTTTTTCCGATGAAGGATCTAAAGGTGTTGATGTGGCAATGAAAATTATGTACAATATCTTAATGTTAAATTTTGTATTGATTTGGTCTTTAACACAACCGAGCTATGCATATTAATCGAGTGATCAAGGTTTCAATTCAAAATCAATTCGCAATGGGTGAAGTAACTAAATAGTTATAGGCATACTCAAACTCTTCTATTTTATCAATGTGAGATAACATACAGTTTTATATTTTTCATACGTAATGATTCTTATAATATGAATATTTTTTATGTCCATAATCGTTACATACATTTTAGAAAGTAAATCTCAACTCCAACTACACTTAGTGAGAGTAAAGGTGGGGAAATTGGGAGGCAGCTGTCAGGGAAATGATGTGTTAGTGGAGTTGGAAGGAGCATTAGACAAATATGACTAATCATGTGAGATAAATGAGGTTAGAAATAAAAGAACCGCATGGCACCTTTGCATTGGAAACAGGGTTAAAGTTGTCTCATATCTCTCAGGACTTCTTACCGAGATGAGTGAAGAAAAATAATGACAGAAAATGTCAGGGTTGTCGCAATAAGCTAATAAAACATGAAATTTTTTCCATTATTTTGCCATCGATTGAAGATCATTTATGTCAATATTTTAATCAAATATCTAGCAAAATATAGACATTATAAAATAATCCTGAGGTAGAAATATCAACCATCAATCAGATTATTGCGTCACATCATTCCAGGCTATTTATCCAACCACCTCATGGATGTTTTTTCTTTATTTTATTTTTTCTTTTACTCGTCTAAGTTATTTTAGTAATTAATTTCTCAACTGCAATGCTAGGGTGTCAAACTCATGAAGGGCAACTTCATTAACTTGACGAGAAAGCTAGGAATATGTAGGCCAAGGATGGCGCTTGGGGACGATTATTATACATTGGCATGCATAGGTGAATATGTAAAATTAACGATATTAGATCTCTCAAACATGATAAATATTATAAAATAGTGGCAAATTCAGATATTTTATCTAGTGATATTAAATTTTTTGCTATTCTCAAACTTTATAAGTACTAACTAATTCTATGAGTTATTTTAATAATTTGATGAATTGTTAATGATTTTACATGGAATTTTACCCCAAAAAAAGTTTAAAAAATGACTATTAATTAATTGCCAAGGACACCATCCCCAACAACCTACATTTGCCACGTTAGGGCCTACTTTCTTCATAGGTAAATTGTGAGTGTGGAAAGAAAAAAATGGAATAGAGTGAGAAGAAATTGAATAAAATGAAAGAAAGAAAGAATTATTAATACCAAGATGTGACGAGTGGGAGGGAACAAGAGGTGATGTAAAGCTCAAGGGATTAAGCTTACAATCAAGGGAAAGCAAAGGAAGAAGATGAGCACTCACGGTTTCCCTTAGAACTTGTGACTGAAATGGATGTTTGAGATAGAACTAATCTTGGGTTTTGGATACAGAAACACCACCAAAACCAAGGTTAGGGTCCCTAAACTTGAATAAGATACAAAAATCACCACTTAATCAAGATTAGGACTAAACTTGATCACCACCTTAACTGGCCTAGTTAAGTATAAGCAAGTGTAGTATTTTGGTTTTCAAGAGAAACTCTCCCTTTCTTTCATTCAAATGCACCGATCAGCTATCAACTGGGCACTAGTTGGCAAATTTCAAGCTATGATTGGAGGACACGTTTCTGATGCAAAACGTGGTCATAAACTAGCTTGCCATATATGGTTGGAAAGCTCTAGAAGTCTTCTAACTCTTCCAAGTGGAATTGCTCATTTTGGAGTACATTTCCCTAATGAAAAGATCAAAATACCTGAGTTGGTCTGAAGTGGGTTCCAGCCTGCATGGTTTAGAAGATTGACCTGGTTCTTCATCTTCCACTTGACTTAACTTGATTTTCTCATTGGACCAGGTAGCTAACATCTTAAGGATCCAAAATAAGCAAAAATTCAGAACTTAAATCTCATGGAGGCCTAAGTAATTAGAAACACAAAACTGGGCTTAAAAACTTTTTTAAACCCATTTGCATCTGTTTGTGTTTCTTGCAAAAGGAGAGCCATCTTTTGGACTTAGGACCTTGTTCTTAGATGTTCTGGACTTGATTCATCATGGATAAGGTCTTGCCTTGGAAGGACTCCATCATCCTCCCCTTTTTGAAAAGATTTGATCCTCAAATCTGCTTGGGATTCATCTAGATAGAAGGAGCTCAAATCTGCCATGTTGAACATGGCTAAAACTCCATAGTCTCCAGAAAGATCGACCTTGTATGCATTGTCATTTATCCTCTCTAAGACCTCAAATGGACCTTCAGCTCGTGGCATGAGTTTGTTCTTCCTTTTCGAAGGAAATCTTTCCTTCCTTAAGTGGATCCATACTAGGTCTCTAGGTTGAAACACAATCTTTCTCTTATACTTGTTGGCATAGGCTTCATAAGATGCATTTGTCTTTTCAATTCTGGCCTTTACCAACTCATGGAGTTTCTGAATCTCCTCTACTCTTGCTGCTGCATCAGCACTTGGTTTCTGGTGTTGAGATCGGGGAGTAAGATCAAAGGGACTCAAAGGATCAATCCTATATACCATCTTGAAAGGAGAGAGACCAGTAGCCTTGCTTGGGAGCCTTATTGTATGCAAACTCAGCATGTGGTAAGAGTAAATCCCAAGCCTTGGCATGAGGTTTAATCAAAGCTCTTAGGAATGTGCCTAGGGTTTGATTAGTCACCTCATTTTGGCCATCAGTTTGGGGGTGACAAGTGGTACTATACATTAATTTAGTACCAAGCTTTTTCCAAAGAGTAATCCAGAAATGACTTAAAAATTTTGTATCCCTATTAGAGACAATAGACTTAGGGATACCATGTAATCTGGTTACCTCCTTGAAGTATAACTCTGCAATATGTGTAGCATCATTGGTTTTGCTGCAAGGTTTGAAGTGTGCCATCTTTGAAAATCTGTCTACCACCTCCTTGCCCCTTTGGGTTTTAGGTAAACCCAAAATGATATCCATACTTACATCCACCCAAGGCAGAGTAGGCACGGGCAGTGGAGTGTATAAACCATGGGGTATGGCATGACTTTTAGCTGCTTGGCATGTGCCACACCTTCTTAGAATGTCTTCAACATCCTTCTCCATCCCTGGCCAATAATAATGTTCCCTTAACATGGTTAAGGTCTTTGATTCACCAAAATGTCCAGCCAAGGAACCACCATGAACTTCCCTGATTACGAGCTCACAGGTGCTACACTTGGGAATACACAGCCATACTCCCTTGAACAAATAGCCCTCTTGGACTAAGAAATCCCCCTTAGGGTGCTTCAAGCACACAGAATACAAGTCCCTAAGTCTTCATCTTCAGCATATAAACTTTTAAGATGCTCGAAACCAAGAATAAGAGCATCCAATTGAAACAAGAGGAGATGTCTCCTTGATAATGCATTTGCACCTTGATTTAATCTTCCTGATTTGTGTTTAATGGTGAAGCAGAATGACTAAAGGAACTCAACCTATTTAGCATGGCGTGAGTTAAGCTTGTGCTGGCCTTGAATGTACCTCAAAGCTTCATGGTCAGAATGCAATATAAACTCACTAGCCACTAAGTAATGGCTCTAATACTCTAGACACCGAACTATTGCATAGAATTTCTTGTCATAAGTGGAGTATTTTCTTCTTGAGTCACATTATTTCTCACTAAAGAAGGATAATAGTTTACCTTCTTGAGTAAGAACACCACCAATTCCCATTTCAGATGCATCATATTCAACTTTAAAAACTTTCTCAGAACACGGCAAAGCTAGAACTGATGCTTGAGTTAGTTTCTTCTTCACTTCTTCAAAGGCAGATTGTGCTTTAGGGGTCCATTTAAAGCATGTACCCTTAAGCACTTCAGTCATAGGGGCTATTATGGTGCTGAAGTTTCAAATAAACCTCCTGTAAAAGGAAGCTAAGTCGTGGAAACTTCGAACATCATGTATGTTTTGTGGTTGTGGCTATGACCATATTACTTTTATGTTCCCTTCATCTATCTTTATGCCATCTTCAGAAACAATGTAACCTAAGAATGTAACTTGTTGGGTAGAGAAAGTACATTTCTTAAGATTACCGTATAACTTCTCACGTTCTAGGACATGCATGATTTGAGTAAGATGATCTTGATGTGCTTGTTCGTCCTTGGAATAAATCAGAATGTCATCAAAGGAGACTACCACAAACTTGCCAATGTAAGGCTTGAATACTTGATTCATTAGCCTCATGAATGTGCTAGGAGCATTAGAAAGAACAAATGGCATGACAAGCCACTCATATAAGCCACCTTTGGTCTTGAATGCCGTCTTCCATTCATGTCCTTCACAGATTCTGATTTGGCAGTATCCACTTCTAAGATCAATCCTTGAAAACACCTTTGAGCCATGCAACTCATCTAATATATCTTCAAGTCTAGGTATGGGACACCTATACTTGATGGTGATTTTGTTTATGGCTCTGCTATCCACACACATTCATTGGCTGCCATCCCTCTTTGGAACCAACAAAGCAGGTACAACACAAGGGTGGAAGGACTCACGTATAAGCCCCTTTGACATCAATTCTTCAGCTTGCATTTGAATCTCCATGGTTTTCTTTGGGTTCATCCTATAAGCTGGCTTGTTTGGAAGGATTGAACCAGGAATAAGATCAATGTGGTGTTGGATATCCCTTTTGGGAGGTAAACTCATAGGTATCTCTTCTAAAAACAAGTGATAGAAATTTTAGATGAGTGATTTGGCAATGGGGTGATTAGGCATGGTGATTCTAGTTCATCTTGGATATTTAGTATCCAGTCTTTAAAAGCCTTAAATTCATAGTAAGAAGCTTTTAAAAGAGGTTCACTAAATGATAGCAACTAACCAGAATGTTCAAGCTTTTTTGTGGGTTTATTTTTGTGGAGTTCGGATAGCGCTAATGGCTTTAAGGTCATCTTCTTTCCTCCCTTTGAAAAGGAGTATGTATTCTGGAAACCATCATGCATTACTTTTCTATCATACAACCATGGCCTGCCTAGCAAAACATGGCATGCATCCATGGGTATGACATCACACCAA
Organism: Carnegiea gigantea; assembly: GCA_029747015.1. Lineage (NCBI taxonomy): Eukaryota > Viridiplantae > Streptophyta > Magnoliopsida > Caryophyllales > Cactaceae > Carnegiea > Carnegiea gigantea. The sequence continues at coordinate 752,979 of JAKOGI010000093.1, read as the reverse complement.
AGCTCATCTTGGTAACTCTTACCAATGGATAAGGAAATGAGACATCGTGAGTTAACTTGGAGTCCCTTGCTTTGATTCAGCCACTGTATGTTGTATGGATGGGGATGGGACATACCTTACAAGACTAGTTTCTAATCATCCTAAGAGAAACCACATTAGCGTAGCTTCCACCATCAATTCTCAAAGAACAAACCTTGTCTTGAAACGTGCACCTTATATGGAAAATATTTTCTCTTTGCTCGTCTTTAGCACCCTTCTGTCCATTCAAGACTCTTCTCAAAACCAACATTTCACCCTCATCAGCTTCTTCTTCAACCTCCTCTAGGTTTTCCTCAAGGTTTTCTTCACTTTCACCTTCAATTTCCTCTTCTTTCTCTTGCTCATCCACAGCTCTCCATTCGGCCAAAGTAATGACCTTTCGGTTAGGAAGTCTGAGGTTATGCGGCCTAACCCTTAGCACTTAGAACACCTTCTAGTGCTCATAGGATTAAGATTAGGTCTGATTGGAGGTGTTTGGGCCTTTTGTGGAGTGGGGGTTCTTTGTGGATTGGAAGAAAAAGGATTTGTAGGCTTAGGAGGTGGATTAGAACTCCCCTTGTTAAAGGGTGTGTTCCGCTACAAGGGCTTGGAAATTTGATGTTTAAAGGACTTTTTAGCTTCCTTTTATTATTCAACGTTGTGAGCTAACACACAAACCTCATCAAAAGTAGTATAAGTTTGCAATTCAACAACATTAGAATACCTAGGATCAAGTCCTCCCAAGTATCTAACTATTATTTGTTCTTCTGGTTCTTGAAGGTCACATTTATCACAAGCTTTTCGAACTCCCTTGTATACTCTTCAATACTTAGATTGCCTTGGTTCAGATTATGAAGTTGAGAATAGCAATCTTGTACATACGTTAGTGGAAGAAATCTAGCCTTTAGCTTAGATTTCATCTTATCCCAAGTTATGATTTTAGACTTTCTTTCTCTAACTCTTTTTGCACATAAGTTAGTCCACCAAAGAGAAGTATAGTTATGTAATCTCAAGGCTACTAACTTTACTTTCTTGCCTTCAGGAACGTCCTTGTATTAAAACACTCTTTCCACCGTGTGTAGCCAGGCCAAGAACTCTTCTGGATCAAGCTTGCCTTCGTATTCTGGAATTTGAACTATAAAATCATTAGAGTTTACTTGCATCCGTGGATCTTGCCTAACCATTCTCGCTGGTTCATCCTCACTAGATGAATCAAGAGTATGGCTAAACACTTGTTCTTGTCTTTGCGGTTCTGATTGGACAGGTTCTTCACATATATTTTGCTTTTGCTTTAGAAAGGTACCTAGCTGTTCACGTAGGTACTCATTTTGAGCCTTCAACTCTTGGTTGGAACTCTTCAGTTCTTGATTGGAAGAGGTAATCACATGATTACTCTTCAAAATAGCATCAAGTTTCTCCTCTAAACTCAAACTAGTACTCATGTTGTAACTGATATAACAGTATAACAGAATTGAACTTGTGTTTGGCGAATGGATGTGGAAATGATTCTGGAAGTGTGGGGAACGCCCCAGGCCTAGGAGAAGCCAAGCTTTGATACCCAATATGATGTAAAGCTCAAGGGACTAAGCTTACAATCAAGGGGAAGCAAAGAAAGAAGATGAGCACTCACGGTTTCCCTTAGAACTCGTTACTGAAATGGATGTTTGAGATAGAACTAATCTTTGGTTTAGGATACAAAAACACCACCAAATCCAAGGCTAGGGCCCCTAACCTTGAATAAGATACAGAAATTACCACTTAATCAAGATCAGGACTAAACTTGATCACCACCTTAACTGCCCTAGTTAAGGATAAACAAGTCTAGTATTTTGGTTTTCAAGAGAAACTCTCTCTTTCTTTCACTCAAATGCACCAATCAGCTATCAACCAGGTAGTAGCTGGTAAATTTCAGGCTGTGATTGGAGGACACATTTCTCATACAAAATGTGGTCATAAACTGGCGTGCCACATATGGTTGGAAAGCTCTAGAAGTCTTCTAACTCCTCCAAGTGGAATTGCTCATTTTGGAGTTCATTTACCTGATGAAAAGATCAAAATACCCGAGTTGGTCTAAACTAGGTTCTGGCCTGCACGGTTTAGAAGATTAACCTGGTTCTTCATCTTCCACTTGAATTAACTTTATTTTTTCACTTGCACCAGGTAGCTAACATATTGAGGATCCAAAATAAGCAAAAATTCAGGACTTAAACCTCATGGAGGCCTAAGTAATTTGAAACACAAAATCGGGCTTAAAAATTGTTTTGAGCCCGTTTGCATCAGTTTGTGTTTCTTGCAAAAGGATAGCCATCTTCTAGACTTGGGACCTTGTTCTTGGACGTTCTGGACTTGATTCATCATGGACAAGGTCTTGGCCTGGTAGGACTCCATCAAAAGGGAGTAGGAAGGGGTGAGAAGGAATAGAATTGATTGAGGAGTAGTATTTATCTTTAAGGAGTGGAAAGGAGTGCAAAGGAGTCAGAGAGAATGGAATGATATTGGAAGCCAAAATAGAAATTATGACAATCTAATTTTGTGTGCAAGTGATCACTATAATTCCAGGTGAATTTCACTTATTGATTTGTGTATGAGAGTTTTGCAAGTGAATAAATTTTCTTAGTCCTTTTCTTGGATTGTTAGCATACAAAGTGGGGGAGGGAACAAAAATGGTCAATCTGACTTTTGGCTGTATTGAGTCGACGGACTCAACACCTCAGGAGTAGATAAATTACATGCATAAGCATGTCCACACATTCCCGTACTGTCTTTACTGGTCATTCCTCTAAATCAAAGAGGAAAAATTACCAACAGATGTTGCGTTAGTTTTAACATTACTTATGGTGCTGCTTTATAGTAACTTAATCTTTCAACAAGGCACGTTGTGCGTGCTACTTTTGAGCTGACGACTTCAGGCCTTTGACAATTTACTTAGGCCCTATTCTTTTCGTCTCACTCCTTTCCACTTCCGCCCACTTCTTCCTCCCCCTTCTCACATCTTTTCATATTTTTAAAAAAAATCCCACTCTCACCCAATCATTACCACTTCTATATAATTAGTATATTTTCTATTTCAAAAAATTTCATAATTTATGTAATTATGTGTATAAATAGTTTGATAACAATTATGAAAAGTTTTATTTGTTTTTCAGGTGTTTTGAAAATATTTGTGATCATGACGGTGATTGTAGATGATGTAATTTTTGTTATATATATTGAAGAAATGATTTTTTCTGCGTTGTTAAGCAAATGTGAGTCATTTACAGCTAATAGATATTTTGGGTTTGATTCTGTACATGGAAGAGATGCTTAAATTTTTTTTGCGTTGGTTACGAAATATTTGTTGTTGGTCACCAAAGCTTGGATGGCTGTTGTTATATGTATAACAAATTTATTTTTCGTTCGTCGTAATTTCTTATATGAATTGCAGATATTTTATGCAGCCTAATGAAGGAATGTATAGAAGTTGGTTAAAATAGTGGGAAGTAAGTTGAAATTGGTCACTACAAGAAAAAGTCTATATAACGATGGAATCAGCGATGGAAAAGGATATAATAGCGACGGATTTATGATTTCAGTGATGGAATTGGCGATAGAAATGGGTCGTCAGTTTTTCACTCATCGCTAAGTACTTGGCGACGGAATTTCATAATTTTGTCGCCTCAGCGACGGACCCTGTGACAGTCTTAGTTTTAGCGAGGGATAAAAAGGCGGAAAGTCAGCGACGGAAATTATTTTCCGTCTTAGAGACGGAAATTCCATCGCTAATGGCAACAGATTATAATTTTCATCATTGACTTCTGAGTTAAAAAAATAAAAACTTTGTTTCCGTCGCTAGATTTGTAATTTTCTTAAATAAAATGCTTATTTTTGGTCATATTCTTTAGTACATACATTTAAATCCCTGCAAGAAATTTACAAAGAGTATTCACTCCATTCGATACAATTGATTCGAGTACGGCTTCATTCAATGCGTTCTCAATAATTTTCAAATTACAAACAGGTGGAATATCACATATAAAGCAAAATAGTTCCCAGTTACACTTAACAACAAATCGAACACTAGAAACCAACTATTTTCAATTCACATACCACAAATCCCAAACAAAGTGTACGTATCACAAACTACAAATCCCAAAGAAAACACAAGTTGCTAGATTCAAAGTGAAATGATGTAAGAAGAAAAGGGAGAAGCAACCACCAAGAGGAGGGGGAATTAAGTAAGCACCAAGAGGAAGGAGAAGCGAGCACCAAGCCATGAGAAGCACCAGGAAGCAAGAAGGAAAACCACCGACTGGAGAAAGTCACAAGCTACTCAATCACCAAGGTGAGGATCATCATACTCTTGATCCTAATCCTCATCCTCATCATGTTGTGGATGATGAGCAAAGGGTGGCTGAGGTCCCGAGTCAGAAACTTGTTGCATTTTAAAAAAAGCTTGCAATCACTGATTGATGCTCATATGTGCTTGCTTAGTTCTTGATTGCTTTGGGTGAGTATTTTGTTGGATTCCACCAGTTGCTTACATCTCTCTATAAGCAACTGGTAACTTTCAGCTTGTGAAGTTAGCTCACTTCTCAAGTTGGTTGCTATACTCCATAAATCATTCAGCTCATGTTGCGATGGCATATAATCTATACCTGCTAAAAGCCATTTATATGAAGTATGTATTGGTATAATAATTAAATAAACTTATCGTATAGCCATGTTGATGAAACTTTAATATTAAAACTATAACGACTCATTGATGGGATTGAAGTGATAGGATTCCCTAAATGTTGAGTGCCTCATCACCATTGCCATAAATACGGCCTTTTTTGTTCACGTGCGTCTTCACCCACAACTCATTTGGGTTTGGAAGTGCTTGGGATGGATCTTGAGAATTGCCATCCATCCCCAGTCTCTTGAGAGTTGATTATATTTTGAAATTCTCGTTCAAAGGATTCCTATAGTATCACAACATTTGCAAACAATCATATATGTTATAGTTAATGAAATTAAAGTATATGAGTCCAGTTTGAACTACTAATTAAAAATTGAGAATTGAGAATAGCTTACGTATATTTGTTGTGATTTCTTATCAACCTAAGGGCCATCTTCTTTGTGATAGAGTTTGTAAGTGCAGCTGAATAATTTAACAATTATGGGATCTGTCCCAAGTTGTTCCCTCTACGTGTCAAACAAAATTATATGAAACACATGCAAAACCACATTCAAAGTACTTATAGTATTAAAATTAAAGCTGTAAGAGGCAAGGTTCGTTACTAGATACCTCCTATGCTCATGCATAGGGATTAAGCCACAGGTGTGGCGAGATGGCCGCCACCTTCTAAAGTACCTAGTCGATTCTTTTGGGTTGTTTCACGTAATGTCTTCTACACTTCGTTTGCCCAATATTATTGGAGTCCATCCTATTAAGCATCGCCGACCCAAATAGCCTTCTTGTTATACGTCCGTGCTTTGCCAAAGAAGTCTCTCAAGCGTGCATTGCCTCTATTCTTAAAATTTTTTCTTATACGGTCCTCATAGACCGGATCTTAAGTACACCACTTCTGCATATTACGAAGACAACAATCATATCAAATAATTCAATAATAATTTATCAGGTTCACACAAAGTTTTAATATGTAGTGACTAAAATTATGTTGAACTCTCTAAACCGCAAATCCCATACAGGTTTGGGCACTTTACCTTAAGTAGGTTAAGCTCCATCGTATTTGCTTTGAAATATGAGAGAGATCCTAATAACAGCGCCTTCAGTTGGGAGAAACCTAATTGAACAAAATAAATCAAATTGATTAGTTATTAAGCAAAATACTTGAAGTTCAAAACATATAACAATTGAAGACTTACCAGTTACTGTCTGGCATAATATACGTATTTGTTCGAGTGCTCCAATGACCAGATTGTGTTTCACTATCTCCAGTTACAAGGTTTTCTTGGGACTAGCTTGAGTCAGGGTCAATGGGTTGGGGAGTAGGGTGCACATAGTTGGGAGTAAGGGTGCTCGGTGAAATGCTATAGGCAAACTGATTGTACATGGTTGTGTAGTTGAGAATATATGGGGTTTGATGATGGAAAACCCCAAATTGACTTGGGATTGGTCCTAAAAGACTTTGTATAAAGGCAACCATTGTTGCTTCTAGTTGAAATGTGGTATGAGATTCCTGGGGAAAGGTTGACGAACGCTCATTGCAATAGGATCTACAACAGAGCTCCTACGTCCTCGTTCACTACCTGAAGTAGAGGACTTACCTTTACGAGAAGTGGAAGCTATACCTGAAATAGGTGACAACAAATGCAAGTACAAATATATAACAATTGCACGTATTAATCGTTTATTTAGGCAACATAATAGGTAGGTAATAAATATTTTCAAAACTCATTCATACAATAAAAGTGAAGTCACAATCTATAGTTTTCTAAGTAAGTACTGAAATACATAACAATTCATAAGCACTCAATTATTTGTATCATCATCTTCATCAACATCATCGTCGTCATCATCATCATCATCATATATAAATGTAGATTTTCCTCTACTTCATCTATTTCATTCCCGTCATCCCACTAAGCCTCTTCATCTCCCTCATCCTCCTCTTTGTCATCTATGTCCTCATTAACCTGAATAAATGAAAAACCCATTTCATCATTAACCTCTTCGAGTGGTGTACTTTCATCCACTAATGATGTGGGGATAACATCATTAATAGGTTCGACGAGTGTCGTCATGCCCGTTTGTTGGTAAGCAGTAGGTAGAGTGCATTGCTTATTCACTCTCGCCCTTAGTTTGGTTGGTATAACAACAAGCCAATTGGCCTTATCCTTGAGTAATCTGGATGTGGCATAAAGTATACTTGTGATGCAATATTTGGGAAGATAAATGAGTCGTACTTCCTGTACTTCCTTGTGCAATGTACCTCAAGAAGCTTACTTAGTTTATGAGATCGTACATCTTTTAAGTAGTTCGCCTACATACTCAATTTGGACAATATCCTTATGTACGCAATAATAATCATTTTTAATATCGCCTTCTCCCATACCACATATACCAACACCACAATTATATGTTTTCTTCCCGACACTGTGAGCTTCTGTGTGGAATTTAAATCCAGTGACTCTATATGCTGTTCATGTTGACACATACCGATTTGGCTTTGCAGTCAATTGTGCCAAGTACCAATGTTTGTGGTTGTCGAATAGTGGAACGTAATGCACCTAAGGTGATATAAGATGTGGTTTTAGTTAATACAATGCACCAAATATTCTGTGAAAGTTATCAAGGAATAAGTTATATTACTTACATTTTGACTAAACTAATATGCAAAATGAGTTTAGGTGATGGTGCAAACATCAGCATCGTTCACATTGGGACGTGCAGTTCGTACCTATTCTATAAAAATTCTACCACATTTTATGAAGGTGGTAAATAAAGTAGCGTACTGAACGATAAACTCAATAGAAACTTATAATGCCTAGGGTAGCACTCGCCTACTATAAGGCTTAACTTCATCACAATTTAACAACATGTGAAGATGGGTAGTAATATATTTACCATCTGCGAGATACCTTGATCTTTCCCTACCAATAGTGATCCCTTGCGGTTCAAACACGGATAGAGTTAGGAAATGATTATTATGTTCATCACCATCCTCATTTCTCTAGCATCTAGTGCACGTGGAGGGCACATTAGAGCTAAAGTAATAGGAGGTGAAGAATGTCCTTTCAGCTTCTAGGTAAGCTTCCATGATTGAGCTTTCAGGGTACACTTGTTGTTTTATCTTTTTCTTCAATCGGTTTTATCTTTTTCTTCAATCGGCCAAAGTACCTAACAAATTTATAATTCGTTACACTTGTAAGCGATTGCACATATGAGAATTGAGATAAGTTTTCATCAAATATAGTCTATTTTACTTATTAAATGGATACATCCGTTGGTATTCTACAGGACTACTAAGTTGTGCCTCTTTTGCCAAATACACTGGTAAGTGCTCCATTACATTAAAGAAGCCAGAAGGAAAAATCATCTCTAACTTACAAAGAGTGATGGCAATCTTCCAATGCATTTCCTCAAGCGCATCCTCTCGTACTCTTGTTGAGCACAATTTCTTAAAGAACTGACTTATCCCAATAAGAGGTTTTAGCACATCATCTGGGAGCGCACCAAATGCAACGGGTAAAATAGTCTTCATGAACACATGACAATCATACTTTTCATATTGTTAAACTTTGCATCATTAGGGTCCACAACGTTCCTCACATTAGAGCAATATCCATCAGGCACTTGAAGCTTGTTTACCTATTCACACAACTCTCTTCATTTATCCATAGGAAGAACGAACTTTGCTTTCGGCTTAACCATCTTGCCACTAGGGCCTTGCTGCAAAAGCAGTTGTTCTCTATCATATATATTTGTAACATTTATTCTTGATTTAACATTATCCTTTGTTTTTCTATGAATGTCCATAATAGTGTTAATGATGTTTTTGAAGAAGTTCTTCTCGATGTGCATCCCATCTAAATTATAGTAGAGCAATTGATGTTGCCAATAAGGCAACTCCCAGATTTAATATGCTTTACTTCGTCCAGTTGTGTTCATTTTTCTTAAATCCTGGTATAATAAAGTCACCATTTGTAGTTATCATTGGATAATCTTCTACCTCGACATAAGGTTCATCCCCAAATATTCGGCAAGGCGGACCCCCTTCAACAATTCTGCCTTTTATAAATGATGTTCTATTTCTTCTAAACGCATGATTCCTTAACAAAAAACACCGATAATGATTAAACCATGAGAATTTACCTCTATTCTTCAGTCTCAAAATCTTTTGTTGTTTCATAAATATAGGATATGCTAATTGCCCATTAGTCCTATACTCATATAACATTCCATATGTCGAAAAATAATTGATTGTGCACATAAGCGCAGCCTTTATCTGAGACGTATGCCTTGTAGAAATGTATATGTTTCAATTCCAACATGCCACAACTCCCTCAACTCATCAATAAGAGGTTATAGACACATATGTATTTTATTCCTGGGATTTTTAGGGCTGAGGATTACACAATTGAAGAACATAAATGACGTGGCCATACACATTTTAGGGGGAAGGTTACAAGGTGTAACTACCATCGGCCAAATGCAGTAAGATCTTGAAGACAAAGTGTAAGGGTTAAATCCATCAACACATAAGCTAAGCCTCACATTTCAAGACTTTACAGTAAAATCAGGGTACTCGTTATCGAAATATTTCCATGCTGCCCCATCTAATCGATGACATTAAACACCGTTCTCACGCCAACATTTATAATGCCATCTCATGTGCCCTGTCGTACTTCTGAATGCATACAACCTCTAAAGTCGAGGTTTTAATAGTAAGTAATGCATCCTCGAGTATTATAATGGATTTTGATTCCTTTATTACGACCTTTGCCTCTTTCATCTTGAATGCCCACAAAGGTTGCATGCACCCAGGTTTGCGTCCTCCTTAAAGAATAGCATGCAACATTTACGGCAACAGTACCACATCGTTGCCGAGATCTTTACAACCTTCTTCGTCTGCCTATAGTTGTTCGGCACACGGTTGTTAGATAGACACATCTCTTTCATTAATTGAACAATTTCGTTGAAACAATTTTATGGCATTTTATAATCAGATTTGATACTCAACCGTCTCACAGCAACAGAGAGTTCACGGTGGGTGGAACAACCATCATATAAGGGTTGTTGAGTAATAAGTGCCTATTGTATACAACATTTTAGGGCCATTTTGCTACATTATTTTTAAGAGACTTATGTGCTTTATGTTATAGTTTGTATTCTTTTTTCCGTTTTATGCTTAGGTATGGTTGTTTGATGATATTTGTAAGATTTTACCCATTTTAACCCAGCATTTGACCCTCATTTAGATGTATTTTGACTCACCATAGATGCCCCTAAGTTGCTATACCCATGGAAGAGAGGAAGAATAGAAGAATGATGAGCCAGCCAAAACCGCGGTCTGCCCGTGGTGGATGCCATGGACCGTGGTAGAAGCATAACTGCAAATCTCTTCGTTTTCCTCATCGTGTGACTGAGGTTGATTAGGGTTTCCTATAAATAGGCCGTCCCTCAATAGCAGAAGGCATACCACCATCCCATTCCATTCTTTTTTTCCTCTCTTCAAGTAGATTAGGATTTTAAATTAGAGTGAGAGAGAGCAAGTAGAAGAAGAAGATTCGCGAGGAAGCGGAATCAGGTCCTACAATCGAAAGATTCAAGCGGGCATTTTGGCTGAGCAAACTCCTCTCTCTTCTCTTATCCTTTCTCTTTAGATTTATCATTTTAGAGTAGTTAGATGCTTAATTTAATCATGCGTGAGTAGTTTAGTTTTTATCTAGGGATTTAGTAGTATATGAAAGTGTTGTTGGATCATTTTTTAATCTAAAGGATTGTGCTTATCTTCATGATTGGTTTGATTTCATTCTATCAAGTGTTATTCATGTTGTTAGTTGATTTTTGGCCAAAATTTGCTTGCTTACTTGAAACAAATGAATGAAAAATTGAAAGGTGATATTTTGTTGTTGGACTGCTGAATTAAATCTAATATGGAGTCGTCCCGAAACAGATATTTGCATGTTAGGAGGACTAGAGAGTAATCGAAGATAACTAACATGTTCATCATTTTGATTCAATCAACTTTCATAACTACATGAATTCCTAGGCATGTTCCCTTAGTTGATTTAAAATTAATGAATTAAAAGTTGTTAAATTGAAACCCCTTGAATTAGTTATACTTGTTTCCTTATCTTCGTATTTTTATCAATCTAAAGTTTGGATTCGCTCAGCATATCTTAAGGGAATATAGTGCAATAGATCAATCTAGTCTCTGTGGGATCAACCTTGATTGCTACAACGCCACTGTGCGCTTGCAGGCCTATCAAGTTTTTGGCGCCATTACTGGGGAACTAGTGTTGGATATTGGATTTTTCCTGATAAGTTTGACTAAGCATTTTGTTTTTCTTTGATATTGAAAATTAAAAAACAAAATAAAATAAAATAAAATTTGGGAAAAAGCAATAATAATTTTCCATTTTCCCCAATAAGAGCATAAATCATTTTAGAGATACTTTAAGCGTTTAAATGTTTTTCTTGTTCAATGTGGTTATTGTGCGAGTAAATGAGAAATTTTGGCCATTGTTGATGAAGGTGTGAATGGTGAAACCTGAACTCTTTTAGGCTATTGAGATTTTCATAGTAAAAATGTTGATGATGCATGGTATTTGCTTGAGTTGATTGGTTAGGATTCATGTCTTGACCTTACATGATTCATCATTTCCTTTAGCTAAGTGCATGGGGCTCGAGGTGGCTGAGCCTTTTGGGGTAGTTACTAGGTTTAGCATTACTTATGCATGTTCTGAGTCAGAAGATACTTTTGATAAGGTGTATGATCTAGTTGAGATGGGCTTGGAGGGTTCACGCGATGTATTTACGCATGAGGAGTCTCTTAGCCTTGGTTTTGATAATAATGTTCTCCCTAATCCCTTTTATCATTTCTATGTTTCTCCTATCTATTTATTACCCTCTATTTCCTCCGAGTATTCTTTAGATGTGCCCAATGATAATCCTATGACTTGTGATACTAATGTTGATTTGGACTATGAGGATAATATATTTAGTATGCTTGGTGGAAACATTCAAGATTATGTGTCCCTAGGTTACTTAAGAGGGTATGATCCCTTCATTGATCCTTAATGTATAAACCTAGAGGAATTGCCTGGGAAAATCACATGGATTACATTCTTTAATCCTTTCTATGATTTTTCTATGGGCTTTGATAAAGTTAAGAGGATGCCTATACTCTTTAGTGTGATCTTGGTTATTGCCTCTTACCTTTTATTTTCTAAATTGGGGTCCCAAGAGTTTGATAAGCTCATGCATGCTTTAACGACATCTAATTTAATAAGTCGAGTCTTTAAGTTGTGACGGAATGGCTGATGCTCCATGTGCCCTGTTTGTGAGGCCGCATAGCTTAGGTGCACTCTGCACATAATTTGGTGAGATTGTTTTCTTTTGTTCCCCCTTCTCTTACTATCTTTCCTTTGAATAATAATGCTTTATCTAAGCATAGGGGAATGGTAGTTTCTATGTGTTCTATTTTGGTTATTAGTTTGCATACATGTTAGAGCATATAGTTTTAGGTTTTTTTTGTTTGCATTAGTGATTTGCATTTAGTTGATTTTTAGGTTTGCATTTTAGATTTGTGTATAGAGATGGTGAGATTGGTTTGAGATACCCTCCGGTGATATGTTTGTTAGGCAAAATAGCTCTCATGAGTTTGAGTAGCTTTTGATGTGTAATCCCTTTTGGTGCTAAAATTTTTGAAGCTTTTGTTAATATTTCTTGTTTTGGCCCTTGTCTTGATTGAGAACTTTGTTCTTCGTTGGAGTCTTTAGGACTAACTTTGGTACATGGACTCATTTTGTGAGCTTATTGTGACTTTGGTAGATATTCCATAAGATTTTGAGCTTTATTTGGACTAACCATTATATTTAGTCTTATGTTTCTTTCATGTGTGTGACATTTCCATATTGCATCTCTAGAACTTGTCTTGACTGTTGTTCAAAAGTACATTAGCATGTGCATAGTTGATGATGTGATAGAGGCATTTCTTTCTTTGACCATTTTAGCCACATAGCCAAATCGCTTACCCTTATATTACATGTTTATTCCCCTTTGCTTGCCCCTGTGAACTTATATCCATGTTTGTTGTGATCCCGTTATATTAGCTCTTAGCAAAACACATATTCCTACCTTTAAGCCAAGTCTACGGAGTATCACTTCATCTATGTAGTGGGTAGTTTTGAGAGTAATTAAGACTAAGGCTGCTTTGGTATGTTGGTTTGTTAAGGAATTGATGATATTGAGCATTTGCTTTTGTTACCTCTTATTTGGGTTGTGTATGTATATATATTAGGTTATGAGTTGATAGTGAGTGATCCTATGCATTTCAATAATTGTAATTTTTGTTTCATTGCACAAAAAATTATGTTGAAGAAAAAAAAAAAAAGGCAGAGGAAGTCATCTTGCAAGAAAACAAAGCAAAGCAAAAAAAAGAAAAAAAAAGAAGCGAAAAAAAAACCAAAAAAAAAAGCTTCATGATTGGAATTGGATATGTAAATAGCTAGAGATTTTTTCTTTGTTAACTCATTTCCTATTTCATTCGTTGGATTTGTTTGTTGTATTTTAAGGTTTAAAGTGTTGGTGAACTTATTGGTTAATTGGTGTCTTGTTGGTTACTCCCTAGTCACTTGGCTAAGTGGCTCCATATTGCCCAAATGCATTTGTCCACTTCTTACCCTTAACTCTCTTTAGCCCACGTTACAACCCATACAAAGTCCTTTTGATTGTCTTATGTACATTACATTCTAGTAGAGGAGAATTTGAGAGTCTTGTCAAGCATATAATGGATTGCATCTTTGAAATGAGTCTTGAATGAACCTATGCTATATTTTAAATACATGAGCGGGAGCAATTCATATTTCCTAAAAGTGAAGCTCCATCGGTCCATTAGACTCTACTCAATTTCATGTGCATGCATGATATGCTTTGTCGTTCTTTGGGAGTGATCAAGTTTAATATCGACCTTGTGGTCATGTACTTTTTTTTGAAAACATTCACCTTCTTTTGATTTTGAAATGTTTTGCGCATTATTTGGGGTTGCCGTTGATTGATATTCTTGTTTGTGATATGCTATGTCTTGCCTACTTTAAGGAGGTTCTTCCACTTTGAGTCCTCGATGAATTTTTCCTTGTAGGTTTTCTATAGTGCTTGCTTGAGGACAAGAAACAGTTTAAGCATGGGAGAGTTTGATGAGTGCCTATTATATACAACATTTTAGGGCCATTTTGCTGCATTTTTAGGAGAATTATGTGTTTTTTGTTATAGTTTATACTCTTTTTCCTGTTTTATACTTGGGTATGATTATTTGATGATATTTGCAGGATTTTAGGCCATTTTTACCCAGCATTTGACCCTTATTTAGTTGTATTTTGACTCATGACGGATGCCCTTAAGTTGCTATGCCAGTGGAAGTGAAGAGAATAGCAGAATGATGAGCCAGCCGGCACCAGGGTCAGCACGTGGTGGATGCCACGGACTGTGGTCGAACCATAACGGCTAATCTCTTCGTTTTCCCTCATCGTGTGGCTGAGGTTGATTGGGTTTTCTTATAAATAGGGCATCCCTCAGCAGTAGAAAGCATACCACCATCCCATTCCATTCCTTTTCCTCTCTTCAAGTAGATTGGGACTTTAGATTAGAGTGAGGGAGAGCAAGCAGCAGAAGAAGATTCGCAAGGAAACAGGATCGGGTCCTGCAATCGAAAGATTCAAGCACGTATTTTAGCTGAGCAAGCTCTTCTCTCTTTTCTTCTCTTTTCTCTTTAGATTTATAATTTTAGAGTAGTTAGATGTTTAATTTAATCATGCGTGAGTAGTTTAATTTTTTTCTAGGGATTTAGTAGCATATGATAGTATCGTTAGATCACGTTTTAATATAAAGAATTGTGCTTATCTTCATGATTGGTTTGATTTTGCTCTGTCAAGTGTTATTCATGTTGTTAGTGGATTTTTGGCCAAAATTTGCTTGCTCACTTGAAACAAATGAATGAAAAATTGAGAGGTGACATGTGGTTATTGGACTACTTGATTAAACCTAACGTGGAGTCGTCTCGAAAGAGAGATTTTCATGTTAGAAGGACCAGAGAGTAATCAAAGATAATTAACTTGGATTAAGACAAATCAGTTCGAAAAAATGACTTTTGCTTAGTTTCTGCAAATTTGGCTGATTTCGAAATAATAGACTAAATTTTTGCATAGATTACAATTTCTTGAAATTAACCGATTAGAGAAAAGCATATATTCATCATTTTGATCCAATCAACTTTCATAACTATATGAATTCCTAGGCATGTTCCCTTAATTGATTTAATTAGTGAATCAGAAGTTGTTAAGTTGAAAACCCTTGAATTAGTTATAGTTGTTTCCTTATTTTCGTATTTTATCAATCTAAAGTTTGGATTTGCTTAGCATATCTTGAGGGAACCTAGTCTATGTGGGATCGACCTTGATTGCTGCAACGCCACCATGCTCTTGCGGTGCTATCATTGAGCAGCTTGAACCATATTATAAAATGGTTCTCAACAAGTGCTTGATTCCTCCTCCCTTACATTTTGACTTGCCATTATAGCATCACCAACCATATACTCTATGCGACCAATGTAGGATTCATTGTAGTCATTATTAATATGACTTGAACCTCCAGTTTCGGGAATTTCACTATCTGAATACCTAAATTTATATTGCTGATACTCTCTTTCTCCATGACTTATCCAAAATTCATACTCTTTTACAAAATCCTTATACATAAATTGCATCTTAGCCTCATCGGGTGTTAAGTACACCCTATTTCTGCATCTAGCACATGGACATCTATACCTTTCCTCATCTTAAAACTCTGTCTGCCTACGCACAAATTCGTCAAATTGATTTACTCCATTTAGAAATTCTTGTGTATGACCACTACGAACAAACAATAATCTGTTATATATCCACCTACGATGTGGAAGACCATTCATATTCTACTCAAACAACAATAACCACATAAGTTATTGAATAAGAATTAATTTTAATTTAAATAATTATATAAAGTACTCAATTGTATATTAATTATATTTTAATACTCAAAGGTAACATTAATTAATCTACAAAAAGACATATAATTACATTCATTTGTATATATGTAATATAAGAAACTTGCATTATATACGCTATCTTATATTCTTGTGATTTTCAAAAAATAATATTAATCCAAACTTATAAATTAAACTTCTACATCATTCATCCAAACTACTTTCACAAAACTAATAATTCATTAATTCACAAACATACTTATATTAAATGAAATAATTTTATACATTTACTTATAAACTTCTACAAACATACTTATATTCTCACAAATTTCAAAAAACTAATAATCAACACAAACTTGAGTATTTCATCCTACCAACATATCAAATTTTAACTTCAAATTACCAAACCTAAATCTAAATTATATTAGGCAATGTCATGAAACAAATTAGAGCAATAACTTTACATAAATATCACAATTCAACAACATTATGAACTAAAGAATTTTATTCCACCAACATATCAAATTTTAACTTCAAATTACCAAACCTAAGCCCTACGTTGCATTGATCAATATTTTAAAACAAATTAGAGCAATAGCTTCATAAAAATACCATATTTCAACAAAAATATGAACTAAGTATGGAATTCTAACAATGTAATACAAAAATTTGTAGAAATTAAAGCTAGTTGAAGTGAGAAAATTACCTTAATTTCACCAAAAATAATCGGCAATGGGTAGCTGTTAGCCGCAGTCAGCGGTGGCAAGTGATGGCGACGGTGGGATAGGCGGCAATCGGCGATCGCTGGGGTTCGCGGAGCTTTTGACCCCTCTCTCTGGCCCGTTTGCGAGCAGAATGAAACGAAGAACCAGATCTGGTTCTTTTAATTTGGGCCGCGATGGATGGGCGAAGGAAATTCCGTTGCCCTGCACTGAAAAATTTTTTTAAAAAAAACTGGCGACGGAATATATAATACTAAAAAATTTTGCCCACTAGCGACGGAATTTCCGTCACCATTTTAAATTAAATTAAAATTTAATTTTCTTGGTGACGGATATTCCATCGCTAGTATTGAAAACTAGCGACGAAAAAGGACTTCCGTCGCTCAGTCTGAGTTATTTTTAATATGATTTTTCCGTCGTTCATTGTGTTGTTATTTTAGTCCATCGCTGAATATCGTCGTTATTTTATACTTTTTTAGCAGTGGTTGAAGTTGATTGAAGTGGGTTGAAGTTTGTTGAAATTTGTTGAAGTGGGTTGAGGTTTTTTTTTTTTTGGTGTGATGAGTAAAAGTTGGTTAAAATAGTGGGAAGTAAGTTGAAATTGATTGAAGCAGATTAAAGTTGATTGAAGTTGGTTGAAGTGAGTAGAAATTGGTATTTTTTTTATTGAAGTTTGTGAGGTGGGTTGAAGTGTATTGAAGAGGGTTGAAAAAGGTTGAACTATGTTGAAGTTGGTTGAATTACGTTGAATTTTTTTTGTATGATGGATAGAAGTTGGTTAAAATAGTGGAAAATGGGTTGAAGTTGATTAAAGTGGGTTGATGTTGGTATTTTTTTATTGAAGTTTATAAAGTGGGTTAAAGTCGGTCAAAGTGGGTTGAAGTAGGTTGAAGTGGCTTGAAATGGATTGAAGTTGCTTAAAGTAGGTTGAACTTTTCTTGTATGATTGGTAAAAGTTGGTTAAAATAGTAGAAAGTGGATTGAAGTTGGTTGAAGTCTGTTAAAGTGGGTTAAAATTGATATTTTTTTATTGAAGCTCATAAAATGGGTTAAAGTGCGTTCATGTAGGTTAAAGTTGGTTGAGGTTGATAAATTTGAATTTACCATCAAAAAGAACATGGCCTGAATATATGTGTATTTTTTTCGTTGTTCGTATTTGTTTAATATATGAAAAAAATACATCTGCAATTTGTTTTATGAATAACAAAAAGTACAATTTTTTTGGTTAACAATAGCCACGAAATAATATTTCATACCCGAGTCAAAACAGAAAATATTTTTTTAGTCTAAAATATTTTTTATCATCGGTAATTAGTATCACAAATAAAAGATTACATTAAAAAACAAAATATGTAATTTACATAAACTCTCCTACTTTATTCAACTCCTTCCACTCCTTGTCACTACCACATATAACAACTACTCCTTCCCTCCCCTCTTTCCCACTCCCACCCATTCTGCAACTACAATTTCTCAACGAAAAGAGCGGGCCTTTAGTTGGCCATATTCTTTTGCTGCTCATGCTATCTAGCAGTATCCTTTTCTCCCTCCCATCTTTATCTCTCTCATCTTCCCCCACAAAATCAATTCAACAATGGGGAAAATGGCGACTTCACCGTAATAACATTTTCTACTCATGTTCACCATAATATCTTTATCTCTCTCTCTCTCACATCTTTATCTCCCTCTATATATTTTGACTTTTCTTAGACCTCATTTTCATATCATCCAAAGCATTGATATCAAACCTGACAATTTACAGTCAGTTACGTTTAACAAAAAGAAAATGCGAGTACTACATAGTCAATTATTATATGACTAATCAAATTTAGAATCTCAAATGTAAGGTCTAGAATAGCCCTCTATTTATAATTTTATAATTCAATTAAATTTTTCACTTCTAGTTCATTATTAGGTTTATTCCTTTTTAAATTACTTTTGGATTTTTTATTTCAACTAAAAAATTTAATTTTTTAAATTTTCTAACATTGTTAGGTTTATTCTTTTTTAAATTACTTTTATCTAAGTTTAATGAAAAATATCGTTGTTTTTACTTTAAACAAAATTTAACATTTTAATTCTATTTTGTAAAAAAATTATTTTCCATATTGCTAATGGACTTGTTCTATTTTATTTCTGGTTTCTATCTTCTTTTTTTTTGAATTAAAGTGATTGGAAAAATGTAAATAGTTCTGATCTTGCAAGTCAATAGTTGTGTGTAATATGCAATGGATATTAATGTGTTTTGCTCCTAGAAACATGAGCATGTGAACTATTTTGTGCTTAGGGTTATACTATTAGCTAGCTCAATTGTCCATGGAAAATGGCTCATAGACAATGTAGTTGATTTGCAACACTTTCTTGAGATAAAGTACACATTGCTAAACTAGTTTAGTCTAGATAGTTAACCCAACTTACTACAGGTCACTAATCTAGTTAACATATAATTCTGGGGATGGCTAAAGATGTTGATAGTCTGTATTATCTCAATAGTTATTTTTTGACTAATGAACACCCAAATTTTAAGAAATTACTACTTGATTCTTATTTGAGTGACAGTGTAGGGGTAGATACAATAACTGAAAAAATCTATATTGTAATCTAGAAGGCATTCAAATGAATACTCGCAAAACATTCATTTCCACCAAAATATCATGTATAGAATACCTATATGTCTAGATTTTTAAAATGAAGATAACGTTTCATTATATATAAACATTTAGAGTCTATGATTTATGGTTTGGGATTTAGTGTTCCAAGTTTAGGTTTAGGGTTTGTCATTTGAGATAAGTGTTAGCGGTTTAAAATATGTTGTAACATCTCAAATTACTTAGATATATTGATGGCAAACTAGCAATGAAACCCTAAGATCTAAACTTCACATCCTAACACCCCCTCTCCCTACCACCAAAAATCTTAAGTAGTCAGCCCAAATTGTAAACTAGACCCCTAAACACAAAAACCTTCATTGTAAACCCTAAACAGAAGCCTAAAACCCTAAAGCCTTGACACATCCATAACAGGATTACCAACAAGAGGCTAAGACCATGTAATATATGTGTTTGTACATACTTATATTAACTGTATATTTTTTCTATGTGTGCATAGACACATCTGGGAACACGTGTGTGCATGGACATGCACATATACACCCTGAACCTTAAGTCCGAGCTTGAAATCCTAAACCTTGAGACGTCAGTTATAAGGTTAAAACCTAGCAAATAAAGGTCATAAAATATATGTGTTTATATAAGTGCTATATTAAATGATGTGTGTGCGTGAGTGAGGTGAAAAATAAGTTTTTATATTAAATCTTCACATATGTCTATAATAATAATATTAGTAATAACAACCGTGAAACATAACATAGAAAATAACAAAAATGGCAATAAATGTAACAATAACAAGAACAATAATAATAGCAATACTATATGAAATATATTTTTACTAAAATTTCTACTAATAATGTTATTATTAAAAAATAGCATTTAAAATAATAATGTCATTGTTATTGATAACACTAGAAAAAATATTATTGTTGTTGTTGTTGTTGTTGTTGGACACCCTGAATGAATTCTGTGAAGGGGTAGGCTCGCCTTTTGTGCCATTAATCCGCTTAGTCCCTACCACGTCAAAAGACAATTTGTGCAGCTGTCAATCATAATTTAACAAAAATCCTCAAAAGATGGGCCTTTAGGAAACACTTATTGGTAATTTTCCCAATTGAAGAACCATGGCTGTCATAAATGAACAGAGCCATATTCTCCTATTTTATGGCCACTAAAGATCCTCTAGCTAAAGAAATTTGTGTTGGAAAACAACCCAAAACTCATGATGCCTCTACTTCAAAGCAGGAGTTCTCCCTACATCAAAGCAGGAGTTGGGGGACCAGCTACATGGAGCTATTAACAAGAACTTCAAAAAAGATTGGTTATGGCAGAAAAGGTTAATGTCGATAGCGGCAGCTTAACCTTCCTATTTGTATGCTTCAATTGAGCTTGATATTAAAGGAAATTTTATTAGAAAATACAAATAGTTTTAGGGTGTCTTATATACAATTACAGCAATTATATATATTTTATCACAATATATCAATCAAATGACTGGATTCAAATTAAACCAATCAACTTAATCTTACCTAAAAATATGAAGTAAGGAGATTACTAATGGCAAAAATGATAACGAATATTAATTTGTAGAACAAATTGTGCTGTGGCCTAGCTATTGTGCTAGAAATGATTTTTTAAGTTGCGGTGCAAACTTGTTTCCCATAATTGGCATGGTGTTAACCATGTAGGTGCACCTAGGTAACCCAGAGTACCTGAATTATTACTCAAGGATGTTTATATTAGAAGGTTATATAAGGTATATAAGTATGTGTAAGTTTAAGACTTGTGTCTAGGATAATTAATTAGAAGAATATGGCATATTTTCCTAGGGTTTAGGCATGATGCAGAGAGGACATTGGGGCTAGAATTTTCTGCTCTAAATGATCAAGACTAGTTGAATGTTTTTTGTTACCTTCTCTGCCTCTTAGCTAGGAACTTATATAGGCAAAGGAAGCAAAAATTAAGTCAACAACATCTCACATAGGTAGTAAACAACCTTATATGAATAGCTCAACAACCTACATTGTTGGTTCACCTACTATGATAATAGGCATACGTAGTTTATCAATATTTGACAAGGAGGCAGAGTAGGTTAATGATCTTGACCACATTTTGATTTTTTCCAACAATCCCCAACAAAATCTATTGGGAAATTATGGACATACCTTAATACAGAAGCACAGAATCTCATTACTCGGTAATTACCCACAAATTGTTGAACCGGATTGACGGTGGCTACTAGAGTCACCGTACAACATCACACCCAAAGTCCAGTCCATAAGTGATGGTAGGATTAACGTGATATAGAGTGGAGAGAGGTGGAGAGAGATTAACCTTTTTACTTCTCTTAATCAACTCCTTTTAATCAACTACAAGATTTATAACTGATAGGAGATTATTACAAACAATTAATAGATAATTAATCCTCCACTTAATGTGGGTATCAGTATGGCTGTTACATTCTATCAACAACTCCCCCTTGGTCACATAAACCATGAGTTACACATTTCTCCCCCAACTAATCTCTTCACGCCTCATGCTAAGAATGGGGCATGTGATAAGAAAGTAACTAATAGTGTTATATATAGTCATCATCTCACATAACACCTTTTCAAAATACAATACTCTAAATCATCCTCAATATTACAAATTGCATACATAGTCCCTTTATGCCATATGATATATCATATGATTATATACTCAATATAATCGTCCGGGCTGATGTGGTGGTGATGGATAGATTTTTCCTTAAATACTCATGAACTTTTATCTCAACTTAACTACATTCCTAAAGTGTTCTTGCTGAACTGTATACATCATCACCCTTAAGAAACACATTAAGGTAGAATCATCAAGTTTTGACTTCATATCATAGCTTTAAGTTAAAAGGTCATCGTCCATAGGGCCACATAGTGACAAGAAATAGGGAAGTCAATTGTCACTGCATGTTTGGGTCGTCTTGCAAGCACACACATTGAAACATGTGTCATGGCATAGGCCCCACACTCAGTTGGGCACATCACTTTATATGCCATGTGAATCACCAATCTGGATTTTCACCCAAAAATATAACTTGAGCCACTAGATCAACAAACTGAATGCTAATCTTAACACTCAAGATTTGGCTTTTAAGATATGAATATGAAATCCTATTTCATATTCGACTCCCTTAAGTTTTTTTTTTAAGAATCACTACGGCAACTATATTCATTTTACTCATACACTTCCAGTACGAGTAATCAATATTGCATATCTAGTGCTAATATAATTAGTCATATCCTGCTCGCCGCTCAAGCACCAGGGCGATTGCCTATGTGACTAGATCAATCAGAAGCTCATGACATTTTAATTTGCCTTACACATAAAAATAAATCATGAGCATTTTGGTGATTTATAAAAGAAACATGTCCATCACATAACAGGACACATCTAAGCGCTAAACCTTATGAATTCCTAGACTCAAAAAGTTTTGAACCATCACTAGGAATAGCTTTAATTAAGTGAACATAATCACCATGTTAGTGCACATATACCTAATGGCAATGCTTTTTGTCTTTATGATAACAAGATGCACAATCTGCTTCCATAGCTGGGCAGTTTTGCCTCTTATTGCACCATGACATGCTATCCCACCCTAGGTGAAGTCATATCCTAAGGTTGACTCATACTAATCTGGGCCACCACCCCCAATCAATATTTGAGTGTCCTCTAGGCTTGAGGTCTCCCCCTTGATAACAAAAGACTAAGTTAGTAGTACCACAAAGGTAGCACTTGATTCTCTTGGTGGCTCACCAATCAGTAAATCCTAGGTCTACTTTGATAACGGCTTACCAAACCAGCCGCAAAGCAAACGTCAGGCCATGAACATAACATGGCCTACATTAAGCTTTTTATCACACTGGCATAAAGGGACATTGTTTGTTGTCTCTATTTCATCATCTGTTTTATGGCATTAATGAAGACTAAACGTTAGACCCTTCTCAATTTGAGTACCTACGGGTTTAGAATTATACATCCAATATCATTCCAAGACCTTATAAATGTATTTTTTTTAGGACGGTTTCAGATTATTTCCACTCCTAGGACATACCTAACTTTACCCTTATCCTTCATCTCAAAGACATAGGGCTACCACTTTTTAGTAGCTTCGATCATCTCCAAATTGTTCCCAGCCAATAGCTTGTCATCAATGTTCAGGGTAAGAAATATAATTCCACATGTTGATATTTTGACGTACACATTATGGTCTTCTGAAACTATAGATAAGACAGACTAAGTTATAGCCTCATGGAAACTAAAGTACCAAGATTTAGAAGATTATTTAAGACCATATATGGACTTTTTAAGACGATATACCTTGTCCTCTTATCCCTTTGATATAGAACGAATGGGTTGGGCTATATACATCTTTTCCACAAGGTTGCCATTGAGGAAATCAATCTTTAGGTCCGTTTGAAACAACTCTAAGTCCAAATGAACAATCAGAGCTAGGAATAGGTGAATAGAGGCAAATCTTCCCACATAAGAAAATGTCTCTTCGTAATCTATACCCTTAATTTGGTTAAAGCCTTTTGACAACAGATGGACCTCAAACTTTATTAATCGAACCATCTGCCCCAAGTTTTGTCTTGAAAACCCACTTGTTTTTGATAGACTTACATTGTTTTGGAGGATCAACGACTTCCCAAACCTTATTTGTTCTCATTGATTCCATCTCATCCCTCATGGCATTCATCCACTTTTTGTGATTTGGTGAATCAACCACCTTTTGATAAGAGGTAGGTTCCTCAACTTCCAAGGGTGAGCATAGAAATATTTCCTCTTTAATTTAGAATATCGTCAAAGAATTCTTCCACGCTCACTCAATTTGATCCTGGGATCTTCAGTATTTGTCTGCTAGGTAAGGAATGCATCCCCCTTTTTCTAAGAGGTATGGGACCTTGAGCATTAGGAGAATCACTCCCACTATCCCTTAGATGTATGGGGTCCTGAACGTGTGGACTAACCACATATTCAGGAGCATGAGAGTGAGGATAAGCCTCATTCTTAGGTTGAGACTCCTCAATATTTGGGGATTAAGAATGAATCTCATTCTCCTTGACAGACAAACCTTCACCATTCCTATCAAGTAAGGAATGTATACCATCCTCGGCGACTTAGTGAGAATTCAAATCCTCCCCCTCATCGAGAGAAGGTTGAAGGTCTCATTGTGACTCATACAATTTGAGGTCCTTTGGAAATTTCACCAAATGCTTGGGAACTTATCCTTAAGAAAATTGACATTACAAGAAGTCATTTCATCAAAGAGATATTCACGATCTTGCTTAGCTTAAGGAGTTATAAGATTTCGATCCAATTGAGCCTCTACTACTGCTATAAAATCTATGAACACATTAAGTACTTAATAGCAGTGAGATAATAGGCACACATACATAAATCATGAATAATATATAGCTCCATGATGAGCTTTCATACTCATAGCCTAGCAGCTGTCTGGAGTGAATGAACTCTAAGGGACTCGATGCCCTCGAAGCCTTACTAAAAGACGTTATAGTTGCTTTGCTAGCTCGACATGACTCATGTAACACCCCCACTATGCATGTTTCACTCTCTGTAATCTCTGCAATTAATCTCTTAATTATAACTGATAAACCCGATGGTTAGGGTGTTATCGTCTTCCAGAAGGACAAGACTTTAAGTAAATGTGCAAGATATAATGCCATAAGCATAGCTTACAACCATACACTTGCGCACATATTAAAAACCATATACAAGTTACTACTGACTACCATAAAGTTTACACAGCATAATAAAGTAATTCTCCATAAAGTTTACACTCCAGCAACTGAAGATCTTGAAATACATCTCCCGAAACATCCATGAACTAACATCATCATTAATCCATCCAGATTCCCTTACTCACGTATTCTTAGTAGCTGGTTTGCTAGCATAAGGGTGATTCACTTAGCGTTTCCCTAAAACAAAATATGACAAACGGTTTGAAATGAGATCCAAAGCTTTGTACATGCATTGTTATATTGTTAAAATAATCACTATAGAATTGAATGGGCCCGCTTTGTAATTGATTTTAGTTTAAACTAGTGAATAAGATAAATGTAAAATTGTATTCCTAGTTATTATCTTATAGTGAACCCTACTAACTGTTATGACCTATAGATAAGTGTGCATCCTCCATGTCGATTGAGAGGCCGGGCCTGAGGCCGTACGGGTAACTAGAGGGTGAATGCCCTATAAATGGTAACTAATGGGGTCACTAATTAAGTAATAAACTGTTAAATAAACTGATTTATTGATATACATACCAAAATATTATAACTTTGGTAAATGCATTCTGATTTTTAAAGATGCAGACAATGAACGTACCTGAGATATTTAAATGCAATCTCATTGGATGATATTTATGTATAGAAGGAGGAAAACGATAGACTAAGCCCTGAATCTATTTCAGAAATGTCACTATAAATATACTTATTTAATACACAACACTCACTCCCTCATAATTGATAACTTTAATGGAAATTTATTAGCTAAATGACACTCCAAACTTCAATAAATCAATATAAGGTAGGTTACACTAAAACAATTACAAAACTAAATTGTAAAATCCCGAAAAAATTTCTAAAATTTATTTAGATTTGTTTGTGGGATGGACCAACTTAGAATGCTTGAGCTCCTAAGGTAATTAATTTCTGGGGAATTTAGAGGTCTAACCTGGGTGCTAGTCAAGCAGCCCAAGCAAAAAGAAACATTTATTTTCTCAATCGTCTACACCCAAAAATTTAGAAATTCTCTTTAAAAAAATAAGAAAAGAAAAGGAGGGGAAACTGTATCCATTATATTCTTATCTTTCCCTCTCCTTGCCTCGCAAGAAACTGCCAAGCACACTCTCTCTCTTCCTCTCCCCTCTCCCTCACGATAACCCCATGGCAATCTCTCACACATACCAGTAGCCACCCCTCGGCCACGTTGCCAACGGCCACCTTGTCCGGCCACCTCTTCCTCTTTTTCTCACTCACTTGGTAAGTCCTCTCTCTTTCTCTCACTCCCTTGGATAGTAAGGTTCTATCGGCCTTGCTAGCCTTACTTGTTTCATACACTGGAATGACTGTATTTGATGATTTGGAAAGATAGGTTCAAGTTTGACATTGTGGTCTATCAAAAAGGTTTTCGCAAATTTCATTCCCTAATCTGTTTATTAATGATTTTTGCATCTTTTTGGGCTGCCTTCATTTCAGCATGGGGGAGTTTGATAAATGCTTAATGTATACATCATTTTAAGGCTATTTTGTGTCAATTTTTTGGGAGAATTATATGCTTGATATTATTATGTACACTCATACTCTTGATTTATACTTGGGTATAGTTCTTTGATGTGTTTTACAGGATTTTTAGCCTTTTTGCCTAGCATTTGACTATAGATAGATGTATTTTTTGACCTCCCCCGCGGACACCCATAAGTTGCTACGCCTGTGGAGCAAGAATAGAGTAGAAAGTCGGTTCTAACCGAGACCACGTTCGGACCATGGTGTCTGCCACGTACCATGGGGAGCATGAAACTACTGCCTCTTCATCTTCCTTAGGTTATGTGGTTGAGATCAATCAAGCCCCTCTAGAAAAGGCCCTGCTCTACAACAGTGGAAGAGCAAAAAAGCATAGAGTTAGCATAGATTATAGCTTTAGCATAGTTTTCTTCTCAAATTTTGTTGCTTCTTTTAAGATTTCTAGTTTGATTTTAGTTTTGGTGAGAAATCTTGAGTGTATGTGTTTGGTATTCAAGGTAGTTTGAAGCCCTTGGTTGAAGGCCATATAAATCAAACCTTTCTCTCAGATTTTGCCCGATTATTGGTTAGTTTGTTTAACTCTTAATCATGTATGAGTAATTTACTTTTTGTCTAAGGATTTAGCAGTTTATGAAAGTGTAGTTGGATCATGTTTTAATTTATAGAATTGTGCTTATTTACATGATTGGTTTGATTTTATTTATCAAGTAATTATATTGTTGTGAGTGGATTTTTGGCCAAAATTTTCTTGCTTACTTGAAACAAATGAATGAAAAACTGAAAGGTGACATTTGATTGTTGGACTGCTTGATTAAGCCTAACGTTGAGTCATCTTAAAAGAGAGATTTGCATGTCGGGAGGAATAGAGACTAATAGAAGATATTTAACTTGAATTAAGGCAAATTAATTTAAAAGAATGACTTTCACTTAGTTTAGGCATATTTGATTGATTTCGAAAGAATATATCAAGTTTCTGGATATATTGCAATTCTTTGAGATTAATCGATCAGAGAAAAGCACATGGTTGTCATTTTGATCCAATACCCTTTCATAATTACGAGAATTCCTGGACATATTTTCTCTTTTATTGATTTAGAATAGTGAATTAGAAGTTGTTAAATCGAACCCTTTGAATTATAACTTTACTTAGCACATTCTGATAGACAAGATTTGGTGGAGGTGAGCCAGGTTAGCGATAACCATCCAAATTGACAGTAGGCCAAGATGTGGTTAAGCAGCTGCATTAAAACCAAATGCAAGTCATGAGATCTAGTGAGGTTGCTCGCCCTTTTTCCTTGCAAACTGAATGAGTAGGACTTGGATGACTTTATGTTTCTCGTTCAGAATGGTTGGGTGCATATCATGAACATTTGAATTACCCGTGTTTCCCCCACCCCTAAAACTCTTTGAAATAAATTTTTGTGCCTAGTTTGACCGGTGGGGGTGGTTTTTACGGAGCATGTCTCACCCCTTTAGAATGCTTTGTTTTCATGTGAAGTTCATGAGCATAGGGAAGGGACTTCAGTTTAAAGTACGGGCGTAGTCATATAAGACTCATAGATGGAGTTTGAGATGAACTTTGTTTAGATTGAACTTTGTTTCAAGATGAATTTGTTTTAGATTGGACACCCTTATGTAGTGGTAAACTAGATTTGAAGTTGCGTTTAAATTAGCAAAAAGATATTCATTAATGGGTTTTCATATGATACTCAGTCTTATATTGCCCAACAGGGAAAATGGCGGTAATACCTCATTAGATTTTCCACTGCCATATAGGATAAAATTAGTAAATAAAAGAAATTAGGAATTTCAGGTGTTACAAAGTGGTATCAGAGCTCAGGTTGACTGAGCTGAAGGCTCACCTAGAATAGTATAATCCAGAATAAAAGTTTAAAAGAAAACGTTCAGACTTAAGGATTGTGTGGAGGGTGAGTCTAGCATGCGAGAAAAGGGCATGCACACATTAGCATAACTGTATTATCATATGGGTCTTATTTGGAATTATTGGTGCATCGGATGAACGGCACTCAGCACTGTCACTGCCTCGAAAGTAGGTTTTTCAACTAACGGGTAGAAAAGTAACCTGAGGTTGACGTAGCTGTATATTCTCTACGGATTCGAGATGTCATACATAGGTATCTGGAGCAAGTCCCAAACAGCTGCCTGAGATTCGGGGAAACCCGAGCCTTGTTTTTACTTTCGATCCCTTAGGGGTGACTGGCGGTTGCACTATCGAATGAATAATTTACACCATGAGAGCCGAGTGCCGGATGACATAAGGAGATGTTATTTATGTGATTGGGAGTCTATTGGCATGGATCTAGCAAAACTAACTGAACGGTTACATGGGAAGGGCCCTCATCATACGCCCCCTACACCTACAGCCCATGATGAGACCCCAGAACCCCCGATTGAGGATGATGCTTATAGTTCCGCCTTCTGGGATGAAGAGTCTATAGGGGAAAATGAACCCATAGAGGAAGAGAACCTAGAGAAAGACCTGAGAGGGAACTTGTCGAAGAGGGAGATCCAGAGGAAGAACCCATGGAAGAAGAAGACCATGAGGAAGACCTTGAGGAGGATCTTATAGAGGAAGAAGATCCCGAGGAAGAACCAATTGAGGAGGGAGACCTTGAGAAATAGTGGGAGGTGTATGAACACCTCAAAGAAGCCCTAGATCAGGGATTGGAGGAGATGCCAATAGAAGAACCTGACATGGAGGAAGTAATTACAACTAAAGTTGAACCCAAATCTGAAGTTGCTTACTGGAAGCAGGGAAAGTGTGGTAGGATGTGTCCGGGTACTTGCCCATTAGATGCCTCTGCACAACAGATGTTAAATGATGGCTTAAAGTTAAAGATATTAGGCTTTGAACATTGTATTGTACTTTTCCTTCTTTTGCTAGTAGAGTACGAACTGAGAAATTCATCGAGTTGCTTATGTATAGATAGCGGTAATATGAAAAATAGTTATTATTTCTAATCTACGCATTAAAATTTGCTTTTATTAAGCTTACATGGATGCAACTGCTTACTTATGATTAATTGAGAACTATGTGTTCGATCTATGTATGAAAACTTCTAACATGAATGAGACATTTGGTGGTGTGCCACCAGAACCTTGTCGCTTGAGTGCAAGGCCAATTGGCCAAATGAACATAGTAAATATATGCCACTATGAGCAATACTGCGTAACTACTTGATGATAGTGATGTCAAATAGGATGCTTAGTAAAAGGTTGTAAATACACATCATAAACTATTAGGGTTGTAACTCAACTGACTTATTTCCCCAACCAGGATGTCGGGAGACAACAGCAACTCTCAAACCAGACCCCATCCCATTCTGAGGCCATAGATAAACCTGGAGAACCCAATGGCTAGCCTCAGAGAACGACTGGAAGCCCTTCGACCCAGGATTGGGAATGGGTCTCCCAGTCATGTAGATGACACTAACTCTCCTATTGGGACGGACCTTACCAACCTCCTACTGTTAGAGTTGCTATAGAAGTAGGAGGAATAAAGGTAACAGTAAAATGAGCACCTACAGAAAATAGTTTAGTCAAGGACATGAAGACAGAAGAGGATAACTCGTGCATGTTCAAGACACTTGCCATCCATAACCCACTGGTGTATGATGCGTTTCTAACCCCAAAGCTTTCGACGATTGAATTAGGGGCAGAGAGAAGTTGATTGATGATCTCCAATGCCCTGAGGAATCAAGGATAGGGTTCCCTATATTCTACCTCAAGGATGAGGTGAACCTTTCGTGGGCTACAGTAAGGGAGAGACAATATGAGCTTGGGTTTGACCAGAAGACGTTTAAAGAGCTGATTAAGAATCGGTCCTACCCGATGTCCCTTTAGAAAGTGGAGGAGAATGAATTCATGCAGCTACAACAAGGAAGAATACGCGTGTTGGAATATGCTTCCAAGTTCATAGAACCCTTTCGCTTCGCCCTTGCCTTCGTAGCTAATGAGAAGCTGAAAATAAATCACTTTGAGGCAGGGCTTAACCCAAGCCTCAAGGAGAGGATGTCAGTGCATCAATATGTCTGTTATGAGGATTTGTACAACACTGTTGTGAATGTGGAGAGAACAATGAAGGAGAAAAATGAGTATTACAACAAGCAGCGAGGGAGCAAGCGGAAAGAGGACCAACGAGAAAATTTTCACTCTCAGGGCCAGCACAAGAGACCTCCCTGGAACTAACACACCAGCAACAACATATGTGGGGGGTAGCACACCAACAATCGGCCTAAAGTGACATGCAATGCTTGCAGGAAACCAGGACACTATACATGTGAGTGTCGCACCAATAAGAGATGTACCACTGTGGGAGTCCTTAGCATCAGGGGGGATTACCTGCATCCACCCTTTCTTACCAATCAAGGCCTTGGGGGATAGCAGTCACAGTAGTATTACCCAAATAAGGGTGGACATGTGGCAAACTTGTACCATCAAGCCCGAGCTCCACAGCAAAACCAGCCAAGACCTCCTACCCAACCACCTCTTCACACTGGGAGTAAAGTCTATGTGATGTGAAGGGAAAAGGCTGAGGATGCTCCCAATGTAGTGACTGGTACTTTCTTTGTTAAAACCCAACCTATCGATGTCGTATTTAATTCCAGTGCTATGCATTCTTTTATTTCTGTGAAGTTGGTTAAGACTTTAGGGCTACTTCTAACACTTAGATCTCATCTACTATC
Source organism: Carnegiea gigantea (assembly GCA_029747015.1). Lineage (NCBI taxonomy): Eukaryota > Viridiplantae > Streptophyta > Magnoliopsida > Caryophyllales > Cactaceae > Carnegiea > Carnegiea gigantea. The sequence continues at coordinate 721,958 of JAKOGI010000093.1, read as the reverse complement.
TGTGGCTCTTTCCAATGGGAAGACGGTGAGATGTGATGAGCTATATAAGGATTACCCTATCCAAATGTACATCCTTGTATTCTCGGCAGACCGTGCAAATTTGTTGATTTCAGTGTCATTTTGGGAATGGACTAGCTAGCTAGATATCAAGCTCGAATAAACTATCCTAAGCAGAGAATCACCCTAAGGGGGCCTAAGGGAGAGAAAGTAGTTCATAAGGTGAATGTTTTGAAGTGCAGGGTGAGGCTTATCATGGCAATGGAATTCCAAAAACTGCTAGGACGAGGTTACGAGGAATTCTTGTGTAATGTGGTAGACACGGAAACCTCTATGTCATCTCTTAATGATATTCAAGCAGTTCAGGATTTTGCTGATGTCTTTCCTAAGGAATCCCCAGCAAGTCACCCTTTAGGGAGCTAGAATTTTGCATTGTCTTAGTGCTAGAAGCAACCCCTATCTCCAAGGCCCCTTACCAGATGACACCAGTAGAACTTAAGGAAAGAAAGGCTCGGCTTGATGAATTGTTAGAAAAGGGCAATATACAGCCCAGTATGTCCCCACGGGAGCCCCGGTGCCTTTCGTGAAAAAGAAGGACAGGACCCTGAGGTTATACATAGACTACAGAGAGTTTAATAAGATAACCGTCAAGAACTGCTGCCTTTTCCCCCGGATAGATGACTTTTTTAACCAGCTTAAGGGTGCGGGAACTTTTTCTAAAATAAACGTTTGATCTAGCTACCATCAACTCTGTATTAATGAGGATGCTATATCCAAGACTGCCTTTCGCACTTGATACAAAAATTACAAGTACATGATGATTCCTTTTTAGGCTTACTAATGCCCCAGCTGCATTTATGGACTTATATGAATATGAAACCATACTTAGATCATCATAGTGGCATTCACAGATGATATACTGATCCATTTAAGGACACCAGAGGAACATACTCATCACTTAAGGACACCCTTAAAGGCACTAAGGAAAAACAAATTTTATATGAAATTGAAGAAGTGTGAGTTTTCGTTAGGGAATGTGGCATTTTAGGGGAAGGTGTCTAGAGAGGGAATATCTGTAGATCCTCAAAAGATAGAAGCCGTAACGCAGTGGCCAAGACCCAAGAACGCAACTCAGGTGAGAAGTCTCCCAGGGTTTACGGGTTATTATTGAACATTCGTTTAGAATTTCTCAAAGATTGCCACCCCCTTACCAACTTGACAAGGAAGATTACTATGTATGAGTAGAACCATAGGTGTGAGGAAGAATTTCAAGAGCTTAAGTGATTAACTAGTGCACCTATATTGGCATTACCTACTAATGACAAGAACTTTATGCTATACATTGATGCCTCTAAGAATGGATTGGGGTGTGTGCTAATACAAGATGACAATGTTATAGTCTATGCCTCTCGTCAATTAAAAACCTATGAGCGGAACTATCCGACTCACAACTTGGAGCTAGCAGTAGTAGTTTTTGCACTGAAAATTTAGAGACACTATTTATACGGGGTGTACTGTGAGATCTTTACTAATCACTAGAGACAGAAATATCTGTTTTTATAAAAGGAACTGAACCTAAGGCAAACGAGATGGTTAGAATTCCTTAAGGACTATGACATAAACTTTCAATACCACCCATGAAAGCCAAATGTGGTAGCTGGTGCATTAAGTTGCCGACCATACCTAACCCTTGACTAGTTCCCGGCACTACTAAGAGATTTAAGCAAGGAATTTAAGAAGCTGAAGATCAATGTGGTGACAAGGAGGGTCAGACCCATGCTTTATACCATCGAGGCACGGCCCACCCTTATTGAGGAAATTCAGGTCGCTCAGAACACTGACCTGTAATTAGATAGGATCAGGACTTAAGTGCTAACACGGAAGGCACCTGGCTTCGTGATTCATAAAGATGGGATGTTAAGGTTCCAAAATCGGGTATGTGTCCCCATCATAGAGGAACTCAAGAAGAAGACCCTGGATGAGGGGCATGACACCCCAGACTCTGTTCAACCTAGTGGAAATAAGTTATACAAGGACTTGAAACGAATTTTTTGGTGGAGCAACATGAAATAAGAGGTGGTAAAATACGTAGCTAAATGTCTGACATGCCGGTGGGTGAAAGTGAAACACCAAAGACCCGGGCTCCTACAACCAATGAAGATTCCCAAGTAGAAATGGGACCCAATTTTCATAGATTTTGTGGTAGGTCTACCGCCCACCCAGAGGAAGAATAATGTGATCTGGGTGATCATGGACATAGATCTATTAGCCTGTGCCTACTCAGAGGAAATCGTCCGACTACATGGGGTGCAATTTCCATAGTTTTAGACTAAAACACTATATTCCAATTAGGATTCTGGCAGAAGCTATAAGAGCAGTCCAGGATGCTGTTATGTCTCAATATAGCCTTCCATCTAGCTACAAATAGGCAGACTAAGCGAATGATTTAAACACTAGAAGGCATGCTATGAGCGTGTGCGCTAGACTTCAAGCAATCTTGGGATGAGTTATTGGCACTGATCAAGTTCTTCTACAGCCATAGCTATCATTCCAGTATTGGGATGACCCCTTATGTAGCGTTGTATGGTAGACAATGCAGAACGTCATTGTGTTGGCAGAAAAATTGACGGTGCGTTGACCATTGGACCTGAGCTAATCCAAGTTACTACCTAGGAAGCCAAGATAATAAAAGAACAAATGAAAGCGGCCCAGAGTTGTAAGAAGAGCTACACTTGACAGGAGGAGCAAACCTTCAGAGTTTGAGGTAGGAGACCAACCTTTCCTTCGGGTGTCCCAAACAAAAGGCATCACGAGGCTTGGCGTGACCGGCAAGCTTAGACCTAGATACGTCAGGCCATACCCTATTGTTTAACGAGTTGGATAAGTAGCCTACCGATTAGAACTACCACCAGAACCACCAAGAGTGTATAGCGTCTTCAATGTATCACAATTATTCAAGTATGTCCTTGACCCATCCTATGTCATTATGTCAGATCCCATACAATTGTGAGAAGATCTGTCTTATAAGAGCAATCAATTCACATATTGGATCGAAGAGAAAAACGACTCCATAAAAAGACTGTGCCATTAGTGAAAGTTCACTAGGAAAATCATAAGATATCAAAAGCTACATGGGAAACGGAACAAGAAATGTCATCGAAGTACCCTCACATATTCAACTGATCAGGTGCGTTCGAAGTTTTGAGGACGAAACTTCCGTTAAGGGGGGTAGAATGTAAAACCTTAGAAAATTTCTAACATTTACTTAGATTTGTTTATATTTGTTTATGAGATTGACTGACTAAGGACGCTTTAGCTCGTCAGGTGATTAATTTCAGTGGAATTTAGAGGTGCAAACTAGGTGCTAGTCAAGCAATCCGAGCCAAAAGAAACATTTATTTTCTCAATCTTCTGCACCCAAAAATTCAGAAATTCTCTTTAAAAAAAAAAAAGAAGGGGAGACCCTAGCCTTTATATTTTTCTCTTCCCCTGACCGTGACTCACAAGAAACCCTCAAGCACACACACTCCCTCTCTCTCTTCCTTTCCCCTCTCCCTCACAGTGCCCCCACGGAAATCTCTTTCACATGCTAGCAACCACCCCTTTGCCATGTTGCCACCAGCCGCCGGCCACCTTGTCTAGCCACCTTTCCCTCTTTCCCTCACTTTCAAGGTAAAGTCCTCTCTCTTTCTCTCACTCCCTTAGCAAGTTTAGCTAGGGCCTATGGAAAACTCTAGGCTAAGTATCTTCTCATCATTAAATTCATGGCAAATTATAAACTTTTGGCCAAAAATCTGAGTATCTTAATGTTTTCCTCAAATTTTCAAGTTTGTATACGTGGTTGAAGAGCTAAAAACAACCCCAGCTCCCTCCTTTTCCTTTACAATCTTCTTTCAAGCTAAAAATTAATTCTTCCTTATGTCTTGGATTTGTTTGATGGTTGGGATTGGTGAGTTATTAGCAACGACATTCTATGCATGCATTATGAAGGGTTCTAGTTGAGATTTATTGAATTCAAGACCAAACATAGGGTAAATTACTGATTTCACTGTGACCAGAACATAGGCTGACTTCGTTGAATTACTGGTAATTATCGGCCTTTCCAAAAAACATGAAAAATTATAGATGATATATCTGTGTGTCCTCTGACCGCGAAATTTTTAATCTTGTAAATCAGAGTTAAAATCCGAGAGTTATTACGAAAATACAAAGATTGCCAATCTTGACCTGTTCTAGGACGGTTTGGGATTTTTGGTAGATTCGAATCCATTAGGTACAGTATTTGTTTGTAGCCCTAAAAGGAAAGTTGTAGTTCATGAGATATCATTCCATAGCGGGCTGAATCTCCAAAATCCAACATCTAGAGTAGAAGTTATCACCCCTAGAAGTCCAACATATAATTATTCCTGTAGTACCCCAAAAATAGTTTCAAGAGCCTAACCTGGTATTTAGGCATAACAATGGAATTTCGGAAATTAATAGGCTATAATTCATCGTGCGAAAGGTTGGGCTAAAACTTAAGACTAATAGAAGCTACTTTGGAAATTTCCATAGGCCCAAGTTAGAACTACAGGCTCAACCTTAGGCATTGTTCCTAAATAGGTAATGATCATCCTTTAACTCCCCTAAACATCCCCTTGAAAATGCACTTTGTGGGTGAACTTCGAAATTGATTTGAGTTGATATTTGGCGGATTTTTCCTCATTAAAGTGATGATGAGATTTATGTGAATTTCATGTATGTATCTTTTAATGTTTTGTTACGAAAATATCTTGAAATGTTTTTGGACTATATTGGGCCGGGATGGGCTACATACCAGTTGAACCTAGCCCTACCATTAAGTGTAAGAACAAGTGAATGATTAGGCGACACTAGGGCGGTTTGCTCCCGTTTTTTAAGGAGGCCCAATACCCTTCCCTAAGTAAACGACATGCATGATTAACGGCCACATGCCTCCCTGTGGGTGGACATGGGACAGGTTAGTGGTAACCATCCAAATTGACGGTAGGCCAAGATGTGGTTAAGCGGCTGCATTAGAACCAAATGCTAGTTATGAGACCTAGTGAGGTCGCTCGTCCCCTTTCTCTGCAAACCGAATAACTGGGACTTGGATGAGTTTATGTTTCTGCTTGAGAATGGTTGGGTGCCTGTCATCAACATTTGAATTACCTATGTTTCCAAATTATTTGAAATGAATTTGTATGTATGTGTTGACTATTAGGGGTGGTTGATCCTTAGCTTGTCTTGCCCTTTTAAAATGTTTTGTTTTAACATGAAGTTCATGAGCATAGGCAAGGGGCTTTGTTTAGAGCGAGGGCGTTATCACATACGACTCATAGATAGAGTTTAAGATGAACTTTATTTCAAGATGAATTTGTTTTAGATTGGACACCCTTATGTAGTGGTAAACTGGATTTGAAGTTGCATTCGGATTAGCAATAAGATATTCATTGATGGGCTTTCATATGACACTCAGCCTTGTATTTTCTAATAGGGAATACAGCAGTAACTGCCCATTCAATATTCTGCTGCCATGTAGGATAAATATTAGCAAATAAAAGCAATTAGAAATTTGGGGGTGTTGCATAAATAAATTAAACTAATTTAACTCAGGGTAAAATAATTTGGGGTAAACAGACCAAAGTAACATAATTGAGGTTATAATGGAAAGGCTTTGATGAATATAAATGAAATATGCATTTTTGATATTTTCGAGGTGTATAATAAGGGTTTAAGGCTAAGAGGGGTGTAGTTAGGTTCAGGAAAGCTGACATTGGCCTAACTTGGCCTGATAGACACCATTCTTGAGTCATTACTCTCCACATTTTTCAGATTTCATTCACAAGCCCATTTAACTCAGTTTTCCAACCCAAATAAGCTTTAAGTACAATCAAAGTTGCTAAGGTTAGCGACATTAATAATCAGCCAAGATTCTTAATAATACTTCCAATTTTCATGGTTTTTTTATTTCTTTCAGAAGTCGAGCTAACTGCCCCTTTAAAGATCACTGAACTTTGTTTCCTTCCTTTAATTACCTTATTATAACCAAACACTGGAAAACTACATCATGATCAACCTTATACGTTTTTTAATGTTTTTCTTCACATAATCACTCAAAATACTCCCATAAATTCACCTACTTGCATTAATAAAACAAACAACCTCTTTTGGTCACTTATGGGATTTTCCATAATCCTTTAATTTTAGTAGAACCTGCACAACATCATTTTCCAAGCCAAAGCACATCCAACCTCCAAATTAAATCTATATTTGATTCAAAAATCAGAATAAATTATGCATGATCATAAAATCCCAGGTTGTACGCAATTGAAATTTACACCCAAATCCATCCAAAATCACCTTACACAACATCATATCCATTCTTTATGCTAAAGGTTATAAAATTAGAGCACAAAACCCAAAATCCTTCAACTTTATACATAAGGCTTACATGATGATGAATGGATTCAAAGTTATACATGACTTACACACTTTTTGTACTTAACCAAACTCAATAAAACATCAAACGAACAATTATTTTTGTCAAGATAACATGATCCATGATCAAATCATTCCTAAAACTAAAAAATTAAACAAAGTTGGGTTAGAGTTTACCTCACTTGCAAGCTTGAGATAAAGAGATGGAGGTGGTGGCTAGTGGCTAGTGGTGCTGGGTTGGAGAGGTGGTGGCTAGCGACAGCTAGCAGCGATGGCAGCAACACTAGGAATAGTAGCAGTAGCCGGTAGAACAGGGGGTGGCTGTTTGTAGGGAGAAATGAAATGGGATTTTACTTAGTTCATAATTTTTGACTTATTTCAATTACTTGGTTGAAATTTAACCACCATAAAGTAACTTCTTTGCTAATTATAATTAGAAATAAATAATGATAATTAGCTAAATCAATTGCATCAACTTTTTGGACCTCAAATTGGGCTCAATTGAATTAAGCTTGAGGAAAGATAACACTTCATTGCGATCAAGTTCTTGCATAGCTCGAAATTAAATTTTTGTGATGTTATGGAAAATAATTTATCGCTTAACTATATTTATCGGGGCCTACTATTAAATTTTACGATAATTAAAACCCCAATTACAAAGTGCGACCCAAAACGAATTTTTTCAAAACGGAATGATTAAATGGATAATTAAATGCAAGGGGATTAATTTCATGACTTAATTAAATAAATAAGCATGATTTAGGGTCGGGCTATTACAGTCTTCCCCCCTTAAAGAGTTTTATCATCAAAACTTATGAATTTTGTCAAAATTGCAAGATTACCTCAAATAGGTGTGCTTACATTGCTTTCATTTTTTCCGCGGTTTCCCAAATGGGTTCTAAGGATGTATGATTTGTCCAAAGTACTTTGACTAAGAGTATCTGCTTGTTGCTTAGCTGTTTCATCCTATGATATAGTATCTGAATAGGGCGTTTTTTGTACACTAGATCCTCAGTGACTTCAATAGGCTTAGTTACGATAGCATAGCCAAGATGTGGAATATACTTCCTGAGTTGTGAGATTTGAAACACGTTACATACGTGTTTCATATCTACACACAAATCTAGTCAGTAAGCTACGGGACTCAGCTTTTCAATAACTTCATATGGCCCAATATATCTTGAGCTCAATTTGCCTCGCAGTCCAAATGTCTTTATACCCTAAGTTGGTGAAACTTTCAGAAAACTTATCGTCTACCTGAAACTCTAGAGGCCTCCTTCTTTTATCAGCATAACTTTTCTGTCAACTCTAGGCAACCCCTATATGCTCCTGAATCTTCCTTATTATTTTAGCGATTTCTTGGATTAGTTCTGACCCCAAAATCAATGCCTTATCTAAGTCACTCCAGGACAAAAGGGTTCTACGTGTTCTTCCATATAAAGCTTCAAAAGGGGCCATTTTAATGGAGGATTAGTAGCTATTTTTGTAAGAAACTTCCGCCAATGGTAACTCATTTTCCCATCTCCCTTAGAACTTCAATACACAAACTCTTAACATGTCTTCTAGAATTTGATTTACTCTTTCAGTTTGTCCATCTATTTCAGGATGATAAGAGCTGCTAAAATTTAATTTGCTTTCGAAAGCTTTTTAAAACATTTGCCAAAACAAGCTTCAAATCTCTAATCTCTATCTGATATGATGTCTCATAGAATTCCATGTAATCGAACTATCTCCTTAACATATACATAGGCTAGTCTTTCAACTCCCAAAGTATCCCGCATTGGCAAAAAATGGGCTGATTTAGTAAGCAATCAACTATTACCCATATGGCGTTCGTCTTTGAAGCAGAAAGAGGCAATCCCATGATGAAGTCCATTGAGATTGAGTCCCACTTCCACGTGAGAATTTCTAAAGGTTATAGTTCGCCGACGGGACACTAATGCTCAGCTTTAACCTTTTGGTAAATCAGACACAGGTCTACATGCTCTGTGATCTCTTTCTTCATATTATTCAACCAAAAGTATTACCTCAGGTCTCTATCCATCTTGGTGCCTCCTAGGTACACCGTGTATCAAGTGTTTTGAGCCTCCTCTAAGATCTTCTTCCTTTATTCCACATTTTTTAGTACACATAGGCAATTCTGAAATCGCAAGGTCCCATCTTAATACACCACAAACCCAGGTGACTTCCCTCTCTCGAGGATTTGCTTTATTCGTTGGAGCTTAAAATCACTTTCCTAGTTCACTTGAATTTCCTTCATTATGAAGGGCTACAAACTAAGTGCTGATAATCGAACACTTTCCTGTCCTGTGACATTAATTTAATACCCAAGTCCTCAAGCTCTCTTAAGATGTTCAACTGAGTAATCACTACAATGTTCAAGCTATGTTGTGCCCTCCCACTTAGGGCATCTGCCATAATGTTTGCTTTTCCGAGGTGATATTGGATCTGCATATCATAATCTTTAAGTAGTTATAGCTAATGCTTTTGTCTCAAATTGCGCTCCTTCTAAGTTAAGATGTGCTTCAAACTTTGATAAACAGTATAGATCTTACAAGATACTCCATATAACTAATGTTTCTAAATTTCCAGTGTAGAGACCAACGCTGCTAGTTCCGGATCATGGGTAGGGCAGTTTCTCAAAAATATCACTGCCAGATACCCTACTTTATATGGAAACTATAACTAGCGGACCATGTTATTAGAATATATTTAAAAGGGGTAATATTTTGTGGAAACTATTTTAAGGGAACTGTTTATTGTTTTCATTTTCTTTTTAGCCTTTAAACTTTTCATATTTGTATTTTAGCCAAAATCTTTAAAAATTTACATTCGAAAATCCAAAAATTTATGCATCTGAAAATTTTCTTATAAGTACTACTCGAGGCCCTCTTTCAACTGGTATCAGAGCCACATGATCAAAAACAATTAAGATAATAAAGCTAATTAATGATTAACTGTGATTAATGCTAGAATCATCACTCCCTTGCCTTGGACCAAATTATTCATATATTATTCTCTCACCAGAAGGCCTTTCTTCAATAGCACCTCAATTAAACTATATCATTTATAGTTTTAGAATTAAAAGCAGAATTAGCTAAAATTAAGACCGAAGGCAAGGAGCTTAAGAAGCAAATATCTGTAATACACTTTTCTCTAGTTAACGAATTGAGACATAACAAAAAAGCTACTTCTAGTATTAGTACTTCATTTTAGCATAAATGTCCTTTCCAAAACCAAAAAAACAAGATTCTATTTTCTTTACACGATATAAAAATGCAAAAAGAAGCAGGAGAAAAATCAAATGAAATCAGCTGAAAAAGTAGAAAAAGAAGAACAAGATGGACTATAAGCAGTATATTCTTAAAGAACTACATAATATATTCGAAAAAGAACAAAACCCAGAAAAATTAAACAAAATTATGGGCGCAATTAGTGACAAATATGACGTATTATCTAATAATAATGAAGTGACTAATAATATCTTATTAAAAGAAGAAATATGTCAGCAGATGAACCTTACTAAGCTAGAGGATCTTAATGTGTTACTTTTAGAAGAAGTTAGAAGAAAACTGGATAAAAAAATATGGCAAAATGATTGTTGAAGATGAGATTAATAAAATTGGAGAAGAACTCAACTTAAGTGAGATAGAGACCAATTTGGTTAAAAATGTTGTCCCTAAATCTTAAGAATTTGGAGAATCTTCTAAAAGAAATACTCATTTTATAAGGCCTAGGTACCTTCTAGCAGGATGTACAACCAATTTTTTCTTCGGGTTCATCTCAAGGAAAACTAAAACCTTTGAAGAAGTTAGTCTTACTCCAATTAGTCAAACCAGATACATCTTAAACATTGATGGAACTCGAAAAAGAGTAGAACTATTTGAATATTAGAAAAGACGCATGAATAGTGTCTTAAACCTAAATACTACGTGGACTGCTGCAAATTTCTAAAACAATATCGAATATAATTTCTCTGGTGCTGTTGCTGGCTGGTATGATTTATTAGATGAAGATAGAAAAAATACATTAAAAATGATGGAAACTCCAGCTGCTATGTTCAAAAATTTGCAAAAGAAAATTGAAACTAAATTTATCAGAGCTAAACTTGATTATGAAGAAAAGGCGAAAGAATGGAAGAGAAATATTAATAACATAGAATTATGAGATATGAGATATTTGAAAAATTATATTGCTGAATTTAGTCAATATTATTATAAAATTGGGCATAATAAAACTAATCTTGATATATTCTATGACAAATTGCCATATTCTATAAATTTCATAATTAATGAAAAATACATTGCATGGCTTGAATGAGCAGATGTCATTGATACCCTTGGTTCGAAAATCTCTAATTTAAGAAAATGGATCAATGATCAATGTCTTGATCTCTAAAAGCAAAAGAAAATGAAGAAGCAATTCCTAACTTGCAAGAATTCGCCTCACCAAGGGGGAAAAGAACATGAAAGAAGAAGAAAGAGAAAATTTTTTAAGAAAAAGGAGCTTTAATAAGTAAAGGGGAGAGAAATACAGAAGAAAGTATTAGAACAAACCAAGTCCTAAAAACGTAGATTTTTTAGAAAAGCAGCTTATTGTGTGGCAGGGAAAAACAATTGCAAATACTAGGCATGCGGAGAGGTAGGATATTATGCTAATGAATGCGAAAATAAGAAGAATAACAAGCTTATCAAAACCTTGGGTAGCCTAGATTATGTTGAGCTTAGTGAAGAAGAGGCATTAGACCTAGCCTTAAATAACAACAAAGGGATTGTTGAAATTATATTGGACAATGAATATGAAGAAAGTGATTATGTAGAAACAAGTCATATGATAGAAAGGAGCTCGATTAGTCTCGGTGATCTTAGAGAGGAAGAGTTTGTTGTAGACAATGATCATGAGGATGTTAAAGGAGATTAGGTTCTTACCATAATTCAGAAAGATATGATCTATAAAAAATACATATTTCAATTAAAAAGTATGTATGCGAGATGATGGAAGGAGATTTAGAGATAAAAGACTAAGTATGATGTGGGAGAAGTTAATCTCATTAATTGAGAAAACATCCTTAAGCATAACAAAGATAGAAAGTATCGGTACATCCATGTTAGAAGGGTCTAAGTGCAAATAACTCAATGGTAATATTATGGTAAAAATATTGATCTTTTTACTTTGCTCTGTGATATTAGGAATACCAAATTTAATAATCGAATTATCATAGGGATTAAGACTAATTTATGTAATGGATCGGTAGGATTCAATTGTTGACCTAGATATTATGTGAGTTTAAAAGACGAATTTGCCAAAAACTTCTTATCGCTTAAGGTAAAAATAATTGGGATGGATATGAAAAGAGGAGGATATCCATTAAGGATATTTTGAAAAATTATCTACAAATTAGATAATACTATAGATCCAAAGACTGGGGTCATAATGATAGAGGTCGAAAATTTTGAAAGTCCTACCCTATGCAGAAGATTCAGAAGATTAAATCCAATCCACAACAGATAAAAATTGATCATTCATGGATATCTAGCTTTGCCAACCCCACAAAAATTAATAAGAAAAATGTGATAGAAATTGATGAAAATGGTAAAATAATTATTAAATCCCAATTATTAAAAAGCATGAGTATAAAATATGAATGAGAGGAAGGATCTTCATCAACTAAAGAAGAACTTGAAGAAGATGATACAATTAATATGACTAGTGAAATAGGTAGAATGAGCTTTGAAGTTACGAGACCCCATATAGATCGAAGTATGTGTCAAGAGAGAAAGGTCATAAGGTACAAAACAAGAACTATTAGGGAGGTAATTTATGGGGATGAATTAGTCAAAAATATGACTATGGAAATATGTTATGAAATCACCAAAATAAACTCTAATAGCATCTATATCCCAATAAACGTATGCTTAGAGGGATATAATAAATATGAGTTGTGTGCCTACATAGATAATGGTTGTTTGGTGCGCTTTGGGAAAAGATCATTATTTCCAGAGTTTATGTGGAAAGGAGCTAAAACTCCTTTACAAGTAAGGATATCGGATAATAGCATTATGAATCACAATGAAGCCATGTAAGGGTTATCCATAAAATTAGGAGGAGTTCAATGCATTATACTAGTTCTATAGGTTACTGATCAATCCTCTCATGATGTGATTGCTAAAAATAATTTTCGGATATTATATTCTCCATGCACACAGACCATAAATCAAATAATATTTACAATCAATGGTCACTAAATTCCTATTGAAAATTCAGCAAGGTTTACACTCATTAAAAAATTGAATTTATATGCAGCTAGCGTGGTGAGAAGTTGATGCCTGCACAATACGAGATAGCATTGATAACCTCACTACTTGACTTATCTATTGAGGGACAGATTTTTAAATAATAAGAAAAATTATACAAAGAGATTTACTCTAATAATCCACTAAAATTTTGGGATTAAGACAATTTGTAAAAATTACTTTATTAAATCCTAGTATTATTATTTGAGTCATACAAATGGTGTGTACACACCAGGATATCCAAGAATTTGATAAACAAATTAAAGTACTTCTGGATAAAGATTACTTAAAAACTGCAAGAGTCCTCACACCAGTTCCGCTTTCATGGAAAGAAGTCACGCTGAAGAAAAGAGAGGAAAAGCAAGAATGATAATCAACTATAAAAGGCTTAATAATAATCAACTATAAAAAGCTTAATGATAATACTATCTTTGATGGTTATTACATTCCTAACAAAACAGTCCTTTCAATAAAATTCAAGGTGCCTCTTAGTTCTCAAAAATGGACTGCAAAAGCGATTATTGGCAAATAAAAATGGATGAGAAAAGTATTTCTTTAACTGTATTTAATGCCCCACAAGGACATTATGAATGGATAGCAATGTCATTTGGTCTTAAAAATGCACCTCAAATATTCCAAAGAAGAATGAATAATATCTTTAAAGACCTTAATCATTGTTGTTTAGTTTACATCGATGATATCCTTATTTTTCCAAAGACCATAGAATAGCACAAAGATGATGTCTTAACTGTCACCAAAAGGTACATTGGTCATGGTATTATACTTGGAAAGAACAAGTGCATTTGTGTAGAATAAGAAATTGAGTTCCTAGTCCTAGAGATAAAAGCTGGATAAATCATCCTACAAAAACATATTCTAAAAAAATAGAAAATTTCCTAGAAAAGATTGAAGATAGGAAATAGCTAGAAAGATTTCTTGGATGTCTTGCCTATGCTTCAGATTTAATTAATGATTTAGCTAAACTGAGAAAGCCATTGCAGTAGAAACTTAAGAAAGAGGTAAATTGGACATGGACCATTATTATTCAAAATTTCAAAAAGATGTGCAAAAATCTTCTTGTTCTTAATTTTCCGAATGAATGAGATGATTTAGTTCTTGACACACATTTCAGCAATAAGCACTGGAGTGCAGTACTCAAAATCCAAGAAGGTGAAAAAGTCTGTAAATATTGCAGTGCAAGTTTTAGTTAGGCAGAATGCAAATATCCCATAATGAAAAAAGAAATCCTTGCAGTCATGAGGGGAATTGAAAAGTTCTTGATCCTTTTAGCCCCAAAACCTTTTCTTATTCGAACTAATTGCAAAGGAATACTTGGTTATGTGAAAAAAATTATCAAATATAAAAGCACAAGGGTGACTCTTGCATTGGCAATTATGGCTTAATCAGTTTTCCTTCTCTATTGAACAAATACAGAGATCGAAGAGCTCTCTGGCAGATAGTTTAATTCAAGAACTCGCCAATGGTGATCATCAAAGCAGAACTCCTGCCAGAAAAGGAGGAAATCCATAATGAGATGTCATTACCACTAGAACGGGTTACTCCTTCTAGTAAAGTCTTTATTGATAATTTAGAATTCCACACAAAAAGTAGATCACGCCTTAGTCTACTATCTTCTGCCCACCTAATAGCCAAAGATTTTCCCTTCTAGAGTTGTAAGTTCATTATTTTAAATGTCCTTATGATATCCAAGAAAAAATAAGTTTCTTGTGTCTAAGAAAAATGGTTCAACGAATGGTATGCAGCCTACATAAACTATTATCATCATTATTCCTATGGTATTTAGGAGTCTTAGAGTACCATAATCTACTTTCTAGATAGGTCTGGAGTTAGTAATGTTAGTTTCCTAGCAAATGCACTCTCTCCAAATGACCCTATCATGAAAGTCTGGGAGTACAGGATGGTAGTTTACTTTATGGAGTTCCTAGATCCCAAGTTCCCATTTTTCTCAACACTAACTAAATTACAACAATGCATGCTCAAGAAGATCCGCTGGATTCTTACATCTCCTAATGGTCCAACAAAAAATGCCAAATAACGGATGTCTATATGTGGAGATACATTGTGCACTAATTGAGTATGAAAATGGAAAAGCAAAACTGACTCATTATCTTATTCAGATTGTTTATTTCGATGACCCTAGAGATCGATGACAAGAATGGAATCCAGACGTCGAGAATTATTTACTGATCCTACTTTAGCAAGAGCCATTGGATTTTTCAACATCCATCAATAGAGTTGGAGATTAATTGAATGAGGAAAAACACTAATGCATTGCAGAAATACTACTTTCAATTATCAAAATGAGTTTAGCAAGTATATGGAGGTGGAAGGAGCAATTTCAGAAGATGTTTTTTATTATCTCTTTGACGTTGGAGCTAGAACATTCCTGTCAGAAAAAAATATCTTCTTCAGTTATTTGAGAAATAAGACCCAGAGCATCTACAATTAGATGAAGATTTTGATGATTATCCAAATAATGATCTGGAAGGTATAATTGGAGATGAAGGCATGCAGATCCCAATAATAATAACTAGTCTTGTTATCATTAAAAGTTCTGAAAAATGTTTGCTCCATTATTGTATTATTTGACAAGTGTCAAATCTGTAAAATAAAGTAATGCACTGTAGCAATGTGAAAAATCAGTATATACTGTAGCCAATAGGGCATCCTTTGTACCCCTATTCCCCTAATAAAAAGAGACGTGGGGTGTTAAAAAGGGACACGGTTATTTGAGCATTCTCGAGCAAAAGAGAAGTTGGGATTCTCCATTTCTCTATGTGTAAGCATTTCTAATGATCTTAGCTTAAGTCCTTCTTCAAGTTTTCCATTGTAATATTTCCACTTTCAAGCTTTCAATAAAAGAAGTTTTCCCAATAGGGAACATTGTTCAATTGAACCTTATGTCTTCAATATTATAATTTCTTGATTAAAGTCCTCATTATCCTTTAAAAATATATAAAACTTGATTACTGATTACGGTCCGAGGTAGGAAATGAAACGGATCTGTACTCTGCCTAATATAAAGAAGGTGGGGTTGAGATTAGCAATCTCTGTAAACTGGAAGCTAGAGGAACGCCGAAGTCCAGCGTCGACTAAGTTTTGGTGATGGTCGAAACTCTCTAATTAAGTTTTAATTATTTTACTAAGTATGGTGGACCGTTAATAGCAGAAAATATAATATTTATGATATAAGTAGTAGATTGTGATAATTAGTACCAATAAAGTCACTATAACAAGTCCAAACAAAAATTTAATCTTAGTTTTACTAAAAAGTCCCACAAAGTTGAGTATTTGCATGTTAAACCTCATTTTGTGCAAAAATAACAAATTTAAAAAGTTTAGGGACTAAGTTGCGAAGAAGAACTTCGGCCAGTAACTATTTCTTAAAATATTGACCCCTGTTAATAGTTTTCCCAAAATAGTAAGTACTTGGGAATACATTCTAAAAAAGTTGACCCCTAAAAATTATTTCCATAGAATTAGGGTACCCCAGAGTCATAAATTATAGTTTCTCTCATAAGACTTGAGCTGTCGGGAAGCATAAGCCACAACTTTACCTTCTGGCATCAGGACACACCCCAACCCATTCTTTGATGCGTCACTATAAACAGTGTACTCCTTAACTTCTACCAGTAGTGTTAGGATTGGGGCGATAGTTAATCACTGCCTTAATTCTTCAAATGCCCTTTCACACTTCGCTGTCCACTTAAACTTATTAGCTTTCTTCAACAAATTAGCCAGGGGAGATGCTTTTTCATAAACCTTAGATAATAGCCTGCTAAACCTAAGAAGCTTCTAATCTCTATGACATTGGTGGGCCTTGACCTCTCTATAATTGGTTTAGCCTTCTGGAGGTCAACCTTAATCCCCTCCTTTGTAACTTTGTGTCCTAAAAATACCATTTCTTCTAACTAGAACTTACACTCTTTGATTTATCATATAATTGGTGTTCCCTTAAGCTTTGCGACACTGCCCTCAAATGAGCAGTGCGTTCATCTCCATCCTGGAAGTGTATTAAGATGCCATCTATAAATACCACCACAAACTTGTCTAAATAAGGATCTGAAAGTACTATTCATAAGATCCATAAAGCCTTTGGGGGCATTGGTGAGACCAAAGGATATCTTCGTGAATTCGTAATGACCATACCTAGTCCTAAACGTGATTTTGAAGATGTCTTCAGGTTTAACCCTAAGCTAATGGTATCTAGATCTCAAATCAACCTTGCAAAAGACTCCTGCTCCTTAAAATTGATCAAATAAATCATCTATTCAGGGAAATGGGTATTTATTTTTTTATGTTGATCTTATTCAGCTCCTTATAATCGATACAGAAGATGAAGATTCCATCTTTCTTCTTTACAAATAAAACCGGGGCACCCCATGGTGAAACAGTTGGTTGGATAAATCCTTTCTGTAATAGCTTATCTAACTGAATTTTCAATTCCTAAGCTCTGTTGGGATCATATGATATGGGCTTTGGAAATAGGTTGGGCTCCTGGGACTAATTCAATCTCAAAATCAATTTCTTTTTGAGGGGGCAATCATGATAACTCCTCAGGAAAAGCATCCCTAAATTCACAAACTAAATGAATATCTTTAGCTTTTTCTTCCTTTTCTTGACCATCCACGGCATAATACCAATACCCAATGCATCCTAGATACAATAGCCTACTCGTTTCAGAGCAGAAATTATGGGACATGGTTTTTCCTTTCGTTGCCCATAAAAACATAGTTTTCTCCCTCTTGCATCCCTCAAAATAACCTTAAGCTCATTACAATCAATCTTAGCCCTATAAGTATGAAACCAATTCATTCCTAGAATGATATTAAGGCTAGACAAATCAAATTAAATCAAGTCTCCAGAAAATATGATTCCACCAATAGTAATAAGGATAAGTTTATACAAGATAGGGCACTCAACTATAGAGTGATTGGCTAACTTTATTCTATAATTGGTTTTAACCTTTCTGTTCTTAAGGTTCAATTGCATAGTAGATCGGGTTCATATAAATGAATGAACGGCACCCAAATCAAGCAATACACAAAATGGCTTTGAACTTAAAAAGAGAGTTCCAGTCACTGTCGTACGAGATGTGGCAGCTTCTTTCTTGCTCATCACATATGCGTTTCCTATCTCTGCAGGCCTTGGAGGTGGGGGCCCTTAGCAAGGTGGAGCCAAGGCTTTTGCTATGCCCTTATCCACATCCTTCAGTTTTCAAGGACAGGTATTAATGAGATGCTCTGGACTACCACACCACATGCATTTATTAGTTCCCATTCGAAATTCAGGAGTGCTGTGGTTGGTTCTTCCACATGTCCCACAGAGTTTTATTGGGCCTGCAGGATAACTCTTGGGAGGAGTGGGAGTAGGCTACTTCTGGTTTGTACTCTCACTCAAAACTTTTTACTCGATCTCATTCCTCTTTTGATTGATCAGGTTTAAGGCCCTCAACTTTGTTTTTGCTTGTCCCACTTCAGCTGCTTGCTCATATAACTCTTGGTAGGTATAGATTGGTTGACCAGCTAGCTGATTACAAATATAGAAAGCTAAACCTTCTTCAAATTTCCTCATCTTCAGTCTTCCAGATGACATAAACTTAGGGACAAATGATAGGGCCGCAAGTGCACATAGTAGTGTTGTAGCAAACCAAGATCGATCCCACAGGGACTAGATTGATCAACTAGATTATAGTCCCTCAAGATAGGCTAAAAGAATCAATACTTAGAATTGTAATTAAACTAATCTACTATCTAATCTAATGGATAAATAGTAAAAGAATTATATAAAACAAGCAATCTCTTAATTTATGCATCAAACAAGCACTTCTTCCTTAATTAGTTTTTTTTAAAACTGACAATCGAAGTATCACAACCCGCTTTCAAGGTGAAGTGAAATGCCTGAATCTAACCAATTACCACTTCTCAAGGGCTCTTGATTTGTTTAGGATCATTAGAGATACGATTATTATATTCATGGTTTCTCAATTAGTATGCTCTCTTAAGACTCCACACAATTAAGTTAAATCCTATGGTTCAAGTATCAAATTTCACATTTTAGTTCTTCGTCCACTAGCCAAAACATGAAAGAAGGTGATCAAGTTTCTCACAAGACAATAAACATCTAAGATCTAATAGAACAATCCAACAATTCGAAAGTACTCAAAGAGAATGACACCAAATCAAGAACATAACTAGTATTTGCATAAATTCAAAATCAAAACAACAAAAGAAAATCAAAATTACAAAACATAGATCCCAAGATAATGACAAAAGAGGATAGAGGAGAAGAGAAGAGAAAAGAAATGCTCAACCAATTAACGCGCTTGAATTCATCGATTGTAAACTCGGCATGGAATCCTTGTAAATCTTCTCTTCAATTCTCTCTCTTTCTAAAATCCTACTCTAATTAATGAACTTGAAGAGAGGAAAATGGGCAAATGGATGGGTGTGTGTTTAAACGAGGTTGAAAGCACCTTTGTATAGTGAAACTCCTGGAAGCCAGAAAGTCGCGAGAGATAATGAACCTAAAACTACCTGGAAGTCGAACAGTCACGAGAAAACAAAAAGCCTCGGGGGAAAAGAGGTCCACCTCGGACCGCGGAGGCCACCGCGGACCATCCATGGTCAGCTCTGGCTCAACATTCTTCTATTCTTTTTTCCTTCCATGGGCATAGCAACCCAGGGACATCCGTGAGGAGTCAAAATGCACTCACTTAGGATCAAATTTAGGGTAAAATGTTCCAAAACCCTACGAACACAAAAAAGAACATACCCAAGCGTAAAATGGAAAAAGAAGTATAAATCATAACATAGAGTGCACAATTCTCACTAAAAATGCAGCAAAATGATCCTAAAATGATATACACTGTGAGTACTTATCAAACCCCCCATGCCTAAACCGTTTATTGTCCTCAAGCAAACACTATATAAAACTAATAAGGGGAGATGCATCTATGTAACGCCCCGACATTTTTGGGGAATTACTTTTAGAAATATTTTTTTATATGGAAGCTTAAAAGTCGGGCGCACTAGGCTGTGTCACCTAAGAGGCGACACAAGGCTCATACTATGAACAATAACATTGGTTTGAATAAGACAAGAGGCAACAAGGACGTATTCATTTTATTTCAATGGGATAGTTTGATGGAGCCATTATTATAAGTCGTGTATAAATAATTAACACTATAAATAGTGGCCTATATCTTTTGCGTATGATCTCTCCCAACACTTGAACCCCTTTTTAGATGAACTTGAAAATGTAAACTACAAAAACAGTAAACAAAACGGGCCTAGTACAGGATGATGTTATCCAGTAAAATAATTCAGTGCACAATTAAATTCATTTTGTTCAGCAAACTAAGTTAAAACATTTGCTCCTTTATTTATCTTATGGTGGCACCCAACATTATTGGACTAACATCCCATTAGTAAAACATTTAACAATAAGAGACTGAATCTCCGTTACGATCATTAAACACATTTGCGCATACTTGGGCTAATCAAGAAGCCCAAACTTTATTGATCAACATACAATATAGTAGTAAGAGGGTCCACCATTAATGTCTCAAGACAATTAAAACAATTATTTCATGTTACATTTCATTAGCCACAAGGATTCAATAAAACGACATAACCATAACAGCATAACCATAATACTGTACCTTAACTTATGCGATTGTATTCACCAATTCAGCTGTAGCGATCTAAAGGTTCACGTGCCCTCGATAAATGACAAGTAGGCCATACAAGTTCAACAAAAGAAGCCACAAAGGCAATAATAGGTCAACCATGATCATGTTGCTCGATCCTTCGCTTAGGTCAAAGCCCCACTGTTCTATTAATTTTGCCCAATGAGGGGGCAGAGAGGGGGAGAAAGGGAGAGAGATAGAGAGTAAACAATAAATGATATGTGGCAAAGTAAGGGAGAGATTTAGTATTTATAGAGAGTCTTAGATGTAAGATTAAGCCCCCTTCTATGGCACAAAGATTTAGGAGGTGGATAAATGAATGTATGTGGATAAATGAACGTATGTCCCAAGATAATTCATTGGAATTAACTAGTTGGCTAGTCAAAAATAATTATTATGGTGGTATTCTCCATAATCTATAAATTCCCACTATTTTTTTTTTTTTTGACTGGCTCTCTTTTTGGGTATTACAAGCCCAACTTCTCCACCAAAATTAGCCCACTCTTGTTGGTCTATATGGTGATGACGATAATTTTTTTTCATGTAAATAATGATCAATGTTTAGGGTATCACATCCTTCCCCTTAACGAAAGTTCCGTCCTCGAAACTACTACCCATTGTTAAATTCTCCAATTCTCCAATCAAATCTTGCCATTAAAAAAAGTCTCTAAATCCATCCGCGCTTCCATATGTTTTGATACACTTCTCCATATGTTGAACTTAATACTTGAGATCTCCTTTTGATTTTGGGTCATAATTGACTCCTCCTTAAGTAACAAGCCCCCAAAATTATAGATGATCCAATTATCTCATATACTCTCTAGTCTCTATCTAGTTTCATCAAAACAATCAGAATTACCTTCGCACAGATATGAAACTCTACTATCTAACTCCTAAACAACGAAGACAACTATATTTGTAGTATTCTTGATATCAAATAATGCTATGAATACCCTTATACTATT
Source organism: Carnegiea gigantea (assembly GCA_029747015.1). Lineage (NCBI taxonomy): Eukaryota > Viridiplantae > Streptophyta > Magnoliopsida > Caryophyllales > Cactaceae > Carnegiea > Carnegiea gigantea. The sequence continues at coordinate 700,554 of JAKOGI010000093.1, read as the reverse complement.
GCCCATGTAAATACGATGCCTCACATAATATCCCAATTGTCACATGTATTCTCCAACCTTAAATTTTGTCTTGACATTTATATAACTTTCCCAGTATCTAAATAACCTCGACACAGACGACAATCAAACACATGTATATAATCAGCCACGTACCTTCACATTAGGAAATAAACTTTTTCCCTATATTGACACTCATATAAAATAATATATCATGATCTTAACACCGCATCTCACTTTCATCATAAGTAAATGACTATTAGCCATAATCAAATATACCAATAATTTCACATCTATATGTTAATCCAACACAGAATCCAACCTCAAAAGAATATCTTCACAATGAAATGTCAATCCTTTGATGAACTATGAACTCCAAAAGGTCAACCAATATCCATGATTTAAATCAACTATGGATCTATATAAGCTAGCTTAGGGTCTCAACCACACAAAATAGCAAAATATAATGCTACACGAGACTATCAAAAGAGAACCACCCAAATTGAATATATCATGCTGCCAAAATCTATAAAATATTTTAGAATTTCATACGTCCGTACTCTCCCATTAGCATCCCACATCATTATTGTCATAAGTAAATAACTATCAATAATAATCAACTACAAACATAATTTCATATGACTTACGTATTTCTGTGTCCCCTAAATTGATCAAACAATTAATTAAAATGAACACATATTCACCGAAGCACCTCATGTATGTATGTATGTATGTCTATATATATATATATATATATATATATATATATATATATATATATATATATATATATATCTATTTGTATATATATATATATATATATATATATATATATATATATATATATATATATATATATATATTATACACACACATATATATATATATATATATATATATATATATATATATATATATATATTTCCGCTAAGTCACATAGCTTGAACAGGCATCATTAACTCTTTATATCAGAATATAATCACATATACAATAACTCATGTAATGTCAAAATCGTTAGGCGAACATATTCTCCATCCTTAATTCTTCCCTTATTTGTATATTTTCTCCATGTAAATAGCGGCAAAAACTGTTGTCACTCATGTTAAAGAACTTGCAAGGCCGATGGACTTCCCACCCAAATAATATTCATCCATACCATAAATGTCCAAAAAAATTTCACACGCCCACACTTTATTCTTAATCACCGTACACATAAACATATATTCTAGCATATAACTCTAACAATGTGCACTTTATTGCTAGACTTTTCATGATAAAAGCAACTTAGTGGAAAATACAAACAATTCTTCAAATACATGCATCCCATATATCTATGCATATACACTTCTAACTTCATTCAAAGTATCTCAACATCCATAAACATGCAACCCATCAATTCTCTAAAAACCATAAACTTAGAAGGTCATACTATATCCATTTTAATCTCTAGATGCGTGCATGTAAATCTATAAAACTGTGCTAGCCATGCAAAGCCAAAAAAATATAAAACACATAGTATCATATAATAGTAGTGTAATACCGATACCCGATGTATTGTGCTTAGTCAATCTATTAGCTACTTAAGTTCTTCCATATCCTATTCTCCTCTTGTGAACCTAAGGCTTTGATACCATTTATAATGCCTAGACATTTTCAGAGTATTACTTCTAGAAATATTTTTTTATGCAAAAGCTTAAAAGCCGTACGCGCTGCGCCATGTCACCTAAGAGGTGACACAAGGCTGATGCTATGAACAATAACATTGGTTGTAATAAGAAAAGAGGCAACAAGGAACTATTCATTTTATTTTGATGGGGTAGTTCGATAGAGCCATTACTGTAAGTCGTGTATAAATAATTAACACTGTAAATAGTGGGCCTATATCTTTTACGTGTGATCTCTCCCAACACTTGAACCCCTTTTTAGATGAATCTGAAAATACAAAATACATAAACAGTAAGCCAAATAGGCATAGTACATGATGATGTTATACAGTAAAATAATCCAGTGCATAATTAAATTCATTTTATTCAACAAACTAAGTTAAAACAATTGCTCCTTTATTTATCTTATGGTGGCACCCAAGATTATTGGACTAACATCCCATCAGTAAAATATTTAACAGTAAGATACTGAATCTCTGTTACGATCATTAAACATATATGCGCATACTTGGGCTGAACAGGAAGCCCAAACTTCATTGATTAATATACAATATAGCAGTGAGAGGGTCCACCATTAATGTGACAAAACAATTAAAATAATTATTTCATGTTACCCTTCATTAGACACAAGGATTCAGGTATAACCATCATACTGTACCTTAACTTATGCGATTGTATTCACCAATTCAGCTGTAGAGATCTAAAGCTTTATGTGCCCTAGATAAATGACAAGTAGGCCATACAAGCTTAACAATGAAGCCACAAAGGCAATAATAGGTCAACAACGATCATGTTACTCGATCCATCACTTGGGTCAAAACCCCACTACTTTATCAATTTTGCCCAATAAGGGGGGGAGAGAGAAAGGGAGAGAGAGATAGGGAGATAGAGAGTAAACAATAGATGATGTGTGGCAAAGATTTAGGGGTTGGATAAATGAAGTTATGTGGATTCATGCCAGTATTTTCGAGGCAATGCATTGCAATTAACTAGCTGTCTTGTCAAAAATAATTATTATGGTGGTATTCTCCATAATCTATACATTCTCATTATTATTTTTTTATCGGCTCCCCTTTTGGGTATTACAAGCCCAACATCTCTATCAAAATCAGCCCACTCTTATAGGTCCACATGGTGATAATGATAATTTTTTTTCATGTTAATAATAATAAATTTTTGGGGCATTATAATCTAGCCCTCAACTACATAACAACCTCCTTAAAGTAGTCAAGTCATAGCATATTCCAAGCAAAAATAGCAATCAATGGCAATCCCAAATTGTGTGCAAAACATTTCAAGATTAGGAAGAGAAAGTTTTCGAAAAAGTATTAGACTATGAACTCGATATCAAACTTGATTACTCCCAAAGAACCACAAAGTATGTCATACAAGCAAATCAAATTGAACAGAGCCAAATGGACTGGTAGAGCCTCACTTTTAGGAAATGGGAATCACTCTCATTCATGTATTTAATATTGCATTGGTTCACTTTAGACTCACTCCAAAGATGCAATCTACCATATGCTTGATAAGGCTCTCAAATTCTCCACGATTAAAATGCAATGCATACAAGACAATCAAGAGGACTTTATATAGGTTGTATTGTGGGCCAGAAGGGTTAAGCGAAAGGAGTGGACAAATGCATTTGGGCAAGGAGGAGCTACTAGCTAAGCGACTAGGGAGCAACCAACAAAACACCAAGCAACTATGAAGTTTACCAACTCTCCAAACACCAAGAATACATTGAACATACCACACGAATGAAATAGGAAGTGAGTTGACCAATAAGGAACTCAAGCTATTTACATATCCAATGCCACCGCTAAGTTTTTTTCCCCTTTTTTTTCTTTTACATGATTTTTCTCTTTTTTTTTTTGGTTATGGAAAATGAAATAAGAATTTTAATCATTGAAAGGCATAGGATCACTAACTATCAACTCACAGCCGAATATATATATACATAACCCAAACAAGAGGGAACCAAAGTAAATGCTCAATATCATCAATCCCTCAATAAACCAACATACCAAAGCCACCTTAAACTCAATTATTCCCAAAACCACCCACTATATAGATGAAGTGATGCTCTATAGACTTAGCTTAAAAGGTAAGAATATGTGTTTGGCCAAGGGTTAATGCGAAGGGATCACAACAAGGATGGACATGAGCTCAAAGGGGCTAATAAAGAGAGTAAACATGTAACACAAAGATAGGCTATGTGGCTATATGGCTAACATGACCAAAGAAAAAAATGTCTCTACCATCTCATTAACTATGCACACGCTAATGTGCTTTTGAATAAGAATCTAGACAAGTTCTACAGATACAACATGCAAAAGTCACACACATAAAAGAAATATGAGACTAAATATAATGAATTAGTCCAAATAAGGCTCAAAGTCTCATGAGACATCTACCAAAGTCTCATTAAGCTCATATAATGAATCTCGTGCACCAACATTAGTGCTAAGAACTCTAAGAGACAACAAAGTTCTTAATTTAGTTGAGGGTCAAAATAAGAAATATTCATAAAACCTTCACAAATTTTAGCACCGAAAGGGATTACACATCACAAGTTACTCAAGCTCATGAAAGCTAGTTTGGCTACCAAAGACATCATTGGAGGTTATCTCAAACCAATCCACACTATCCCTACATATAACTATATGCAAACCTAAATGCAACTAAATGTAAAATACTAATGCAACTAAAAAGAAACCTAAACCTATATGCTCTAACAATTATTCAAACTAATAACCAAAATGAAAAACATAAAGCCATCCTTCCCCTAAGCTTAGATAAAGCATTATTATTCAAAGGAAAGAAAGTAAGAGAAAGAAAAGGAAAAACAAAAGAGAACAATCTCACCAGGTTAGGTGCTAAGTGCACCTAAGCTAAGGCCTCCATGCAATATGGGCCAAATAGAGCATTAGCCACTCCACCATAATTTCAAGACTTAGGTCATTAAATCAGATATCATCAATGCACGTGGAAGCTTATTGAACTCCAAAGCATGGGATTTGTAAGCATCGCAATGGGAGAACTTGAAGAAAAAAACATTAAAGAAAGTTAGCGCTCTCCTCATCAAACCAACTACAATAGAAAAATCAAAAGAGAAATCAAAGAAAGTATTCCACATGATTTTTCTAGGTTTATCCACTAGGTGCATGTAATATGGGACAAGGGAGGTATTATACCCATTAAAGTAACCTAGGGACATAAAATTATCAACATTTCCACCAAGCATACTAAACATGTTATCCTCATAACCCAAATCATTATTAGCATCAAAAATCACAAGATTTCGATGGGCGTGTCAAGATAATACTCGGGGGAAGGAGAGGGTAATGAACAAAGAAGGGAACCATGAGAATGATCAAGAGGATTGGGAAGAGCAATATTATCAAAACCAAGGCTAGGAACTCCTCATGCATAGACACATCACGTGACCTCTCCAAAGGAGTCTTATCTAGAGCATGCACCTCATCTAAAATTTCTTCCGACTCAAAACATCCATCAGCAACACTAAACCTAGCAATTCCCCCACAAGCCTCACCTACCTCGAGCCCCATGTACTGAGCTAAAGGAAAGGATGAATTAGGCAAGGTTGGGACAATATCAGTATTATCCAGGGTAATACAAAGTAATGTTGAGCATAGCATACATAATAAGGACACGAATTAGTTTCAGGGTTAGAAGAATTACATAAGTAACACCAAAAAAGGGCATAAGAAGATCTAGCATAAAATGCACAAGGATCAGGAAATGAATATCTAGAAATATGACTAGCCCTCTCAAACTCACACGAATCTCAAGCAATCCACTCAAACGAATACGATGCGTCATCAACTCCTTTACCTAGAAAACCCCAATACTCTAAAAGAGCTCTGGTCTCACTATTCACGACATCATTAACAATGTCTAAAACTTTTCATTTACCCATATAATAACGACACTGAGCAATAAAAGCACACAAATACTTAAAATACCTCCAAAATAATTCATGCTCGAATTGGGGGAAATAGAAAATTGCGATCGTTTGTTCCTTAAATGTTCTATCTTTTTTTTTTTTAATTTTCTTTTTTTCGATTTCTTTTTTTTTCAAAGAAAAACAAAATGCTTAGTCAAACCTATCGAGAAAAACCCAATATTCAACACTAGTCTCCGGCAAGGATGCCAAAAACTTGATGGGGCCACAAGTGCACTGTGGCATTGTAGCAAATCAAGGTTAATCCCACGGAGACTGGGTTGATCTATTGAGTTATATTCCCTGAAGGTAGGCTAAGAAAATCAATACTTGGTATTGAAATTAAACTAATCTATTATCTAATCTAACAAATAAATAATAAAGGAATTATAAAAAAACAAGCAATCTCTTAATTCATGCATCAATCAAGCACTTCTTCCTCAACTAATTGTTTTAAAACCGACAGTCGAAGTATCATAACCGTCATTCAAGGTTAAGTGAAATACCTAAATCTTACCAATCATTATTTCTCAAGGGCTCTCGATTTGTTTAGGATCATTAAGGATGTGATTATCATATTTATGATTTCTCAATTGGTGTGCTCTCTCAATACTCCACACAATCAAGACAAATCATATGGTTCAAGCATTGAATTTCACATTTTAGTTGTTCATCTAATACCCAAACCATGCAAGAAGGTGATTAAGTTTCTCACAAGACAATAAACATCTAGGATCCAATAAAATAATCCAACAATTCCAAAGTACTCAAAGAGATTAACACTAAATCAAGAACATAACTACTATTTGCATAATTCCAAAATCAAAACAACAAAAAATAATCAAAATTACAAAACATAAATCCAAAGATAATGACAAGAGAGAAAAGAAGAGAATATAAAAGAAATGCCCAGCCAATTAACGTACTTGAATCCGTTGATTGCAAACGTGGCATGGAATCCTTGCAAATCTTTACTTTAATTCTCTCTTTTTCTAACATCCTAATCTAATTGATAAACTTGAAGATACTAAAAATGGAAAAATGGATGGGTGTGTGTTGAAATGAGGTTGAAAGCACCCTCTTTATAGTGAAACTCCTGGAAGCCAAAAAGTCATCAGAAATAATGACATTAAAACTATCTGGAAGTCAAACAGTTGCAAGAAAACAAAACGCCTCGGGGGAAAAGAGGTCCACCATGGACGGTGGCCACCACCAAAGGACCATTCGTGGTCAGCTCTGGCTTGATATTCTTCTGTTCTTTCTTTATTCCACGGGCATAGCAACTTAGGGGCCTCCGTGAAAAGCTAAAATACACTCACTTAGGATCAAATCTGGGATAAAATGGTCCAAAATCCTACAAACATAGAGAAGAACCATACCCGAGTGTAGAACGAGAAAAGATGTATAAATTATAACATAAAGTACACAATTCTCCCTAAAAATGCAAGAAAATTACCTTAAAATGATATGCACTGTAAGCACTTATCAACAAACCTGGATAGTTCTGTAAACTTACTAGCATATTGCAGTACCATAATACGTCTACCCATCCTCAGTTCCATGAACTCTTTTTCCTTCTGTTGTTGAACCACAACTAGGTAAAATTTGGCTCTCAGCTCTTCTAAGAATTTATTCTAAGTGAACTCAGGCCCTAATAGCTTGTCATTCATAGTGTTCCACCAAATATATATTTCCTCAGTTAGGTAAAACATCCCAATGTTCACGATTTTTTCATCTGGAATTTCTGCTACTGTAAAAATTTTCTCCATTCCTCTAATCCATTCCTCTTACTCCATTGGGTCGTACTTTCCATCATAGACTTTAGGGTTTCTTCGCGCTACCCTATCTACTAGTTTATCATCTTTAGGAGAGATTTCAAAAGATGCTAGGGTAATTTGTTTCATCAGTTCAGATACTAAGGTCTACCAGTAGTTAGGGTTCCCAATATTATTAGCTAACTCGGAAGGAATCGAGCACATTCAACTAAGGTTTGGCGGCATGTCACATAAAGCTTGGTCTTGACTATGGCCTGAATTATCTACCACATGGCCAAAGGAAGGCGGCACTAGTCAACACTGTTGGAAGGATCTATCTAACTATATAATATGCCATAACCTGTATGAAATTAATCTAACCAAAGTACTATATTCACGTTGGCTCAAAATATAAACTAACTGAAAAGTCAGCATCTAAACCAACCTAACGATCCCTAGATGGATCGTAATATGGATCAGACTCGTCCTCAGTCTTCTCGCCTGAGTCAAAACTGATGTTTGATGCTCCCGACTCTGCATCATTGACATCATGATCAGCCTAATGCTCCCCCCACTCGGGATCGTCCTCGAGGTCCTCCATGAGCTCATCATTAGAGCTAAGTTTCACTACCCCTAGCATGTTAGGGAGATCTACCACCACGTGAACCTCCCCAGATCCGGAGGACACTGGATTATCAGGCTACTGAGGAGCGTCCGGCGCAGGTGGCCATCGTGATCCTTAAGTTGGTGCACATGGGGAGGGGTGTAAAGTGTAAAAGAAATACGCACTAAAGAGTCTCCATAGTGATCCCCGTCTGCTCAAACTCCTCCCTAAGGAACAACTCAGTAGTAACGGTTACCCTAGCCCCACCCCAAGGCTCTAGTCATTATAAAGTCATGGTATCGAATCCTAAACTTGACCCACAGTGCAACTATAAGTAAAGACCACAACAGCCTACAAGTGCAGACCATCATACTGTGAAACTTCAAAAAGAGGTCGTGCATTTGGGCTACCATACTAGCATGTAGCAAAGAGATGTGAGTGACCACTAAAGTACCGGACATCATATTTACTGCATATGGATCCATCTAACAATGAAGAACATAAAAGGAGAACATGTAATAAATAAACAAATATTTCTATTTGGCAAATCTCTAATGATTTGACCCTCACTAACTAACCTTCTCACCCTCCTATGTCTAATCTCCATACTCCATAACTCATCAAGAAAAATCGAACGTAGCTTTGATACCAAACCTATACACCCCCACTATGCATTTTTCACTATTTGTAATCTCTTTATTAATCCCTTAGTTAAAACTAATAAACCCAATGGTTGCGATGTTACCGTTATCCAGAAGGACAAGGCTTTAAGTAAATATATGAGATCTAATGCCATAACCATAGCTTACAACCATACACAGTCAAACATATTCAAAACCATATGCAATTAACTACTAACTACTAAAAAGTTTACATAGCATAATGACGCAATTCTCCATAAAGTTTACACTCCAACAATTGAAGATCTCAAAATACATCTCCCAAAACATCCATGAACTAACATCACCACTAATCCATCTAGATTCCCTTTCTCATTTATTCTCATCAACTAGTTTGCTAGCATGAGGGCGGTTCACTGAGCATTTCCCTAAAATAAAGCATGATAAATATTTCGAAATGTGAGCCAAAGCTCAGTACATGTATTCCTGTATTGTTAAAATGATCACTGTAAAATTGAGTGGGCTTGCTTTGCAGTTCTTTTTAGTTTGAAACAGTGAATGAGATGAATTAAAACTGCATTACTAATTATTATCTGGTAGTGAACCCTTAGTAACTTTTACGATCTATAGATAGGTGTACACCTGCCAAACTGATCGAGAGGCTTGGCCTAAGGCCGCGCGGGTAATTAGAGGGTGAGTGCCCTATAAATGGTAGTTGGCGGGGCCACTAGTTAGGTAATAAACTACTGAATAAACAGATTCATTGACGTACTTATCAAAACATTATAACTTTGATAAATGCATTCTGATTTCTAAAGATACATACAATGGACATACCTGAGATGTTTAAATGCAATCCCACTGGATAATATTTACGCAAAGAAGGGGGAAAATGAAAAACTATGCCATGATTCTGTTTTAGAAATGTCATTATAGATATATGTGGTTAGTAAGCAATACTCACTCTCTCATAATTGTAACTTTAATGGAAATTTATTAACTAAATGACACGCAAAACTTCAGTATATCAATACAAGGTAGATAAACTAAAACAATCCCAAAACTAAATAAATTAAGGTAATTTAAATCGGGATAAAAGAATTTGGAGTAAAACAGACCAAAGTAAAATAATTGAGATTATAATGGAAAGGCTTTGATGAATATAAACGGGATACAAGTTTTTGATATTTCCAAGGTGGATAATAAGGGTTTAAAGCAAGAGGGGTGTAGTTAGGTTCAGGAAAGCTCACATCACCATAGCATGGCCTGATAGCCACCATTCTTCAGTCATTACTCTCCCCAATTGTTAAGCTTAGCAATATTAATAATCAACCAACATTCTTAATAATACTTCCAATTTCTATGGTTTCTTTCTTTCTTTCATAAGTCAAACTGAATGCCCCTTTAGGGACCATTAAATTTTGTTTCCTTCCTCTAATTGCCTAATTCTAGCCAAACACTCAAAAATTACATCATGATCAACCTTGCAAATTTTTCAATATTTTTCTTCACATAATCACCCAAAATGCTCCCATAAACTCACTTGCATTAATAAACTAAACAACCTCTTTTGATCACTTATTAGATTTTCCATAATCCTTTAAATTTGGCAAAACCCACACAACATCATTTTCCAAGCCAAAGCACATCTAACCTCCAAATTCCACCTAATTCAATCCAAATATCATCCTTGATTCAAAAATGAAACTAAATCATGTGTGATCATAAAACCCTAGGTTATACTCAATTGAAATTTACACTGAAAATCACCTTAACAACATCATATTCGTTCTTTAGGCTAGAGGTTATAACATTAGAGCACAACCCCAAAATCCATTAACTTTATACATAAGGCTTGCATGATCATGCATGGATTTACACTTACACATGACTTACGCATGTCCATACTTGACCAAACTCAATAAAACATTAAAGCAATGCTTATTTTTATCAAGATAACATGATCCATAACCAAATCATTCATCAAAATCAAAAAAATTAAACCAAGTTGGGTTTGGGTTTACCTCACATGCAATCTTAAAAGAGAGAGATGGAGGCGGCGTTTGGGGTTTACGGCAGTGGTGAGTGGTCACTGGTGGCTAGTGGTGCAGGGTTGGAGAGGTAGTGGGTAGCAACAGTAGCAGCAACACCAGGAACAGCAGTAGTAGCCGACAGAATATGGGGTGGCTGGCCGTGCGAAGAGAAGAGGGAGAAATGAAATGGGATTTTACATGGTTGATAATTTTTGACTTGTTTCAATTGCTCGGCTAATATTTCACCATCATTGAGTAGCTTTTTGGTTAATTATAATTAGGCCTAAATATTGATAATTAGCTAAATCAATTGCATCAACTTTTTGGGCCTCAAATTGGGCTTACTTGAATTGGGCTCGGAGAAAAACAACACTTCATTGCGATCAAGTTTTTGCATTGAAATTAAATTTTTATGATGTTATGAAAAATAATTTATCGTTTAACCATATTTATCCTAGCCTACCATCAATTCACCTAAAATTTTATGATAATTAAAATTTGAATTGCAAAGTGGGGCCCACAATGAATTGTTCCAAAACACAATGATTAAATGCAATAATTAAACACAAGGAAATTAATATCATAGCTTAATTAAATAAATAAATATAATTTAGAGCGGGGATATTACAACTCACATATGGAAACATAACCCTAGTGAGTTCTTTGCATAATTGCTCTTTGATTTGCTTATCAAATTCTTGAATATTTCTAGTGTGTATATACCATTTGTTTGACTCGGATAATAGTGTTGGAATTTAAAAAAGTAATCTTTACGGATGTCTTATCTTTATAACAAAATTTTAGAGGATTATCAGAGTACAGTTCTTTGCATAATTGCTCTTCTTGTTCAATAATCTGCTCTTCAATAGATACTTTAAGTAGTGAGATTGCTAATGCCATCTCATGTTATGCAGTATTACTTTCTCACCACACTGACTGCGTGTAAACTTAATCTTCTGATAAGTGTAAGCCTTATTTAATTTGTCAATAGTAACTCAGTGACCATTAATTATGAATATTATTTAATTTATGGTCTGTGTGCGAGGAGAGTATAGCCTTTGAAAATTATTTCCAAAATCATATGATTAGAGGGTGAATCAGTAGCTCATAAAACTAGTATAATGCATTGAATACCTCCCATTTCTATGGATAATCCATCTATATCTACATTATGGCTCATTATGTTATTATCAGCTATTCTTACTTGCAGAGGATTTTTTACTTTTTTCCACATAAATTCTGGGAATAATGATCTTTTTTTAAAACAGACAGGACAACCACTATCTATATAGGTACACAATTCATATATATTATATCCCTTTAAACATATATTTATTGGGATATAGATGCCATGAGGGTGTGTATTATTAACTTTATAGCATATCGCCATAGTCATATTTTTCACTTACTCATCCTCATAAATAGCTCACTCACAGATCTTGTTTTGTACCCAATGACTTTTCTATCTAGACTCATACTTCGATCTACACTGTATCTTGTAGGTTCAAAACTTATTTTACTCATTTTGCTGGTCATATTAATTGCATTGTTTTCTTTGAGTTCTTTTTTAGTAGTTGAAGATCCTTCTCCCTACTCTAATCTTGCACTCATGCTTCTGAATAATTAGGGTTTAATAGTAATTTTACCATTCTCATTAATTCTTATTATATTTTATTATTGATTTTTATTGAATTGGCAAAACTAGATATTCAAGACATATCGATTTTTATTTCCTGTAGATTGGATGTTATCCTTTGAATTTTTTATATAGGGCAGGACTTTCATATTTTTGTGCTCGTATCATTATTACCTTAGTCTTTAGATCTATAATATTATCTAATTTGTAAATTATTTTTCAAAATATTCATAGTGGGTATCCTCCTCTTTTAATATCCATCCCAACTGTTTTTATATTAAGAGATAGGAAGTTTTTAGCAAATTCATCTTTTATGCTTACATATATCTAATTTAGCAATTGAATGCTATTGATCCATTATATAACTTGGTCTTAATCTCTGTGATAATTTGATTATTATATTTGGTATGGTGTATGCCTGATACCATAGAGCAACATATAAAGATTAATATCTTTGCTATAATATTGTAATGCAGTGATTTGCACTTGGACATTTCCTACCTTAGGATAGGAATTATATCTTTTTAAATTATGGGAAGGACCCAATCTTCTTTCACTTCACCATACTTATTATTTACCACAAATTCTTCTCCTTGAATGTCGTAAAGACTAATTAAACTAATTTCCATCACGTGACTAGTTCCTTCATAATCACTTTCTTCATATTCTTCCTCCAATACAATCTCAACAATTCCCTTGTTGTTTTGCAACACTAGGTCTAGTTCTTTTTTGCTAGGCTCAAAGTAATCTAGGCTACCCAAAGTTTCACTAAGCTTGTTATTCTTCCTATTTTTGCATTCTTTTCCATAATTACATACTTCTCACATACCTAACACTTACAATTGTTTTTCCCTGCAGGACAATAAGCAGCTTTTCTAAAAAATCTTCGCCTTTCAGGGCTCGATTTGTTATAATATTTTCTTTTATACTTCTCTCCCTTTTGCTTGTTAAAGCACATATTCTTATAAGTCTCCTTTTAGGTTCCTTATCCCATTAGTGAAGATTATCCCAACATGCTAATATTATGTCTTCATTTTCTTTTGCTTTTGGAGATCCAGACATTGATCATTGATCCATTTGCTTAGATAAAAGATTCTTGTATCAAGGGTGTCAATGACATCTGCTTTCCTAAGCTATGCAATGTATTTTTCATTCATTATAGAGTTGATCGGATATGGTAATTTGTTATAAAACATATCAAGATTGGTTTCATTATACTCAATTTTATAATAGTATTGATTAAATTCAACAATATAATTCTCTAGAAATCTCATATCCCTTAATTCTATGTTATTAATCCTTCTTTTTCACTCTCTAGTTTTTTCCTTGGAATCAAGTTTAGCTCCGATAAATTCAGTTTTAATTTCCTTACATGATTTTTTGAACGTAGCAATTGGTGTTTCCATTATCCTTAATACATTTTTACGTTCTTCATCTAATGAGTATATCAATCAGCTACAGTGGTAGAAACACTATGCTAAATATAATTAAGAAAATTTCCTGCACTCTATGTGGTATGCACATTCAAGACATTATTCACACCTCTTTTCCAATGTTCAAATATTTCTTCTCTATTGCGGGCTCCATCTATCTTTAAAATGTATCCTCTTTGGCTAATTGGAGTAAAGTCAAACTCATTCTAGGAAATGGCTTTCCTTGGGATAAAGTGTAACGCCCCAGCCCCCTCGGGCCGCTGACAATTGCCATGAATGGCTTCAAGGATCGTGGACTAACCCCATAAATCACCACAAGTCTTTTTGGCATGTTTCATCCTCGCTCACACGTTACCTGGGAAACTTCCTAAGAGGTCATCCATCCCAAGAGTAATCCCTAATAAGAATGCTTAACTATGGAGTTCTTAAGAGGACGCTTCTAGGAAAGAAAGGAACACCTTGGTGATATAAGTAGTCACTTCAAATTCTTTTAAGCCACACTCAGGGTGTTACAATGGCCCCTACTTGAAAAGCACAACGTCCCCGTTGTGTCCCACTAGCCGACCAATTACGCGTTCTCTTGACCGGCGGTCCATCCCAATATCTTTGCCCTGCTAAGTGACTGCCTAGGGCTTTCCCATCCACTGGCACAGCTCACGGTCGCAAGTCAGCTCCGATACCATCTGTAACACCTCGAGCCCTCTCCCGTGACTCTATAACGCCCCGGCCCCTCTAGGGTCACGAGCAACTACCAGGAACGGCTTTAAGGATTGTCGATTGACCCCACAAATCACCACAATTCTTTCCGACGTGCTTCGTCCTTGCTCACACACTACTTGGAAAACTTCTCAAGAGGTCACCCATCCTAAGATTGCTTCTCAGCAAGCACGCTTAACTGTTGAGTTCTTAAAAATAGGCTTCCTAAAAAGAAAGGTGCACATTTAGTGATATAAGTGATCACTTCAAATCATTTTAAGTCATGCTCGGGGTGTTACAATCACTCCCACTTGAAGCGCACAATGTCCCTATTGTGCCTCACTAACCAACCGCCTTACGCATCTTCTTGATCGGCAGTCCATCCCAGTATCTTTGCCCCGCTTAGTAACTGCTCAGGGCTCTCCCATCCAGTGGCGCAACTTACGGTCATGGGTCGACTCTGATACCATCTATAATTCTGGCGTGCTTTGTCCTTGCTCACATGCAACCTGAGACACTTCTCAGGAGGTCACCCATCCTAATATTGTTCTCCAACAAGCATGCTTAACTATGGAGTTCTTAAGAGCGGGCTTCCTGAAAAGAAAGGTGCACCTTTGGTGATATAAGTAGTCACTTCAAATCCTTTTAAGCCATACTCGGGGTGTTACATAAAGCCAAAGAAAAAATTGGTTGTTCGTCGTACTGGAATGTACCTGGATCTCATGAAATGGATGTTTCTTCAAGATGATTCATCAAACTTTCACGTTTTGGGATTACATTATTAACCAGATCAGACTCGATTTCGTCCATGTTGAGCTCTTCTCCTATCTCATTGATTTCATCGTCAAATGTCATTTTGTCATATTTTTATCCAGTTTCTTCTTATTTCTTCTAAATGAACAATATTAAAGCCCTCTAGTTTAATTGCATTCATCTGCTGATATATTTCTTCTTCTAACTAGACATTATTTATCTTTTCATTATCATCAGATAAAACTTCTTGTTTTTCAACTATCGCGCTCATTAGTTTGTTTAATTCTTCCAGGTTTTGTTCTTTATCAAATATATTTTGTAATTTTTCAAGAATATACTGTTTATATTCCATCTTTTTCTTCTTTTTCGGCCTTTTCGAATGATTTTTTAGTTAATGTTTTGCCTACGTTTTTTGAATTTTTACATTATGCAAAAAAAATGTATTTTTGCTTTTTGTGCTTTGAAAAGGATATTTATTAGTAATGTAGTTTATTTGCGATCCTACTAAAGTGGTTTCTTCTGAAGTGTGCACACTACTTGAATAATTGGGTGCAGGACAAGTAGAAGATGATTCAAGCATTAATGATAATTAATTAGCTTAATTAACTATTTATTAACTTAATATATTAATTATTTTTAGTCACGTGAATTTGATACCAGTTGAAAGAGAATCTCGAGTAACACATATGAGAAAAATATCACATGCACAAATTAAAATTTTCGAAAGTAAATTTTTAAGGATTGAGGTCAAATATACAAATATGAAGAACTTAGGTACTTGGTGTAATTTAAAAAGGTAGGTTTGATCAAGTTTGGTCTCAAAAAATATTTACCTAAAGTTGGATGGACTTGAAAATATTTACCAGAAATTTTGAGTTAGAAAAATTATTTGCCGTAACCTCGATTATCCAAAAGATAATTTATTCAACAAAGCATAAAGGCCAATATCTTTGCTATAATATTGTAATAGAGTAATTCGAACTTGGACACTTTCAATATTGATATACCTATACGTTCTACCTTACTATGTTTGGATATTTTCTCAATTAATAAGATTAATTTCTCCGACAACATACTCACAGTCTTTTATTTCTAGGTCTCATTCTATCATTCACTACAAAACGGCCCGCGTTTAGAAACCGAAAAATTCAGTTTCAAAATCTGGAAAATTGGCTTCAAAGCGCTTTTTGAAACCAAATTGAAACCGAACCGCATCCGTTTCTGGAGTAGCAGTCTCTAAATAGTTTTGATACTGAACTTTTATCGGTTTCAAAAATTGAAACAGATGTGGGGGTTCAGTTTCAAAATTTCCAAACCGAATTCTGATTCCAAAAATTATCGATTTTAAAATGTTGAAACCGAATTTCCCCAATCAAATTCAAAATCTTGAAACCGAATTTGGCATTCAGTTTCAGAATATTAAAACCGAATTTGGCAATTCAGTTTCAGAATATTGAAACCGAATTTGGCCATTCAGTTTTAGAATATTAAAATTGAAATTGCCCATTGATTTGATATTTGGTTGTGTTGTACTGAGGATTGCAATCAAATTAAAGCTTCAATTTTGGCTTGAATACCTACTCTTTAATTTTGGCTTGAAGACCTGATTGCATTTCAATGTTTTCAGTTTGTTTGTGTTGTACTGAGAATTTGCCCACTCTGTTTTAATATTTTCATTTGGTCATTGCCATCTAGGCATACACCAATTAAGCTCAGCACCTGCTTCCATTTCATACCATAATAAGAGCACTATAGATGCTCAAACTTCTACAATTAAAGCATAAATGATCATAGTATAGCTTCTGTGACAAAGAAATTATCCAAAAGGTAGAGCTACTACACAGTGATGTTTACAAACCCCAAAATCTAGCTAGCTTTAACCAGCACCTGTTTGGTATATATGTGCATTTCCAGAATCCAAAAGCATGATTTATGTGCAACTGTAATGTGCAGTCTATGCTGTGTAATACGCACACAAAAGTGAAGAACTGATGGATGAGTACATCAAATTGACAACTCTTGCAATTGTGACATGAGCTTCATTTGGGCTTGCATAGCTAGTAGCATTTGTCTTTGCTCCTTCATCATCTTTTGTTGCTTCTCTAGTTGGTGGCGTTGCTCCTCCATCATTCATTGTTGGTTCTCCACAGACTGACACTACTATTGTAGTTCATTTTTCATGGAGTTCAACTCAGCCTTTGTTGAATCTAGCTCATTTTGGAGCTGCGAGACAATAGAAGGGGTGTATGAAGGTTTAATAGAACAGGTCCCAGTAGTAGGCCTCTTGTAGAAATATTCTGCAGCAGTACATAATCCATAAACAGTGCCCTTTTCAGTCCATCCCCCAGCTGCCTCAAGGAAAAGGACATCATCTTCCTGGTATGTGGGCATTTGTTTTGTAACCTTAAGTGATTGATACTTGTCCTGAAATTACAAATGCAGAAATTTTGTAAACAAATTAACTTGGTCCGTCTTTTGTATACCAAATATTCAATAGTAATGAATTTCAATCAAATGCACTAGTTACTAAGCACCTAGGGTGAAGAGCACAAATTCTATTGAAATTACTCCACTAGACATCAAAAAATAGGGTAAAGACTACAAATTCTGTGCAGAGATGGTCATACAAACAATAAAGGAAGAATAAGTCAAAACAATAGTGCTCAGGGACGAGGGGAGGCTGCTGCCGTCGACTTTGTCCACTAAGGGCTATGCCACTAGCCTCAATAGTCAACTATAAAAGAAAAATATACTCATGGACAGAGTCAAATCCACCAGAACAATGAAGAAAGAACTGGTCATAGAAACAGGCAAGTGTTCTACAGTTTTTGCTAGAACAAACAAAATGAAAAATTGACTTCCAGTTCCAATAAAGTCGTAGCGCAAAACTGACCTCTAAGAAGAATAGGCTCCTTATAGTGTTCACAAATCAAATGAGGCTTTCATTTGTCAGTCAAGACACCATAGATTTGTACAATAGTAATCATCTGATCAATAAAATTTGACATACAAGTGAAATTACTCACCTTTATCACACATGTTCTCATATTTTGTGCCCATTCAAGAATGTTCTCACATGTGCAAACAACTGACACAAGCAACAACAAGGAAAAGGCCAAACACATCTGAACTAAAAAAGTGAAATGCAACCTAAAATGTACAGAATTTGTTTAAATAAATTTATAAATAAAAATAGTTACAAAATTTTGTTTAGGATGAAGTTTTTCTCACCTTAAAGTAATGAGATGAGAGTGAAAGGACATTACAGCAGGAAAAAACAAACTAAAAAAAATAATTCTTGAACAACCATGTGTGAAACACTTCCTTCAAAATTGGCATAGGCAAAAGTTAAATCAGAATGAAATTTTATGCATCTTTAATGAATTTGATCTTGCATTAAATATACTTTTTCTTTGCTATCAATATACTTAATGACCGTTTACTTCCCCCCTCCCCAAAAAAAGGAACCAATTGTGGCCCGACAATTTTTAATCCATTAGCAACTTATTCTATTGTTAAACTATATGATAAGAAATAATATTCCTGTTTTTGGGGGGGTCAAGTATTGCTTTGAGGAGGCAACTGGTAACTCAGCCAAGCAGACTTCAGAGAGAAATGAAGTTTGAATTCTGTTTGCGTTCAGCAAGGCACCTTAATATATATTCCACTGCAAAAGCAAACAAGTTAGGTGGCACGCTGGGAGTCAGTGCATTCTCCCTGCCTCAAGCTACTTGGGGAAGGAATTACAGGGCATATGACATGTAATAAAGAAGAAGGTACCAAACTGATGGGAAGCAATTTACAACTCAAGCCACAATGATAGTGGGGAGTCTAGCTTAGGCAAAATGTACTTTAGAAAGATCCACTTTGGGGAGTCTAGCTTAGACGGAATCTACAGATTGGCAATTTGCACTACGAAACAAACTCCCCTTTGATGCCACTTGTAGAACTCCAACGATATCCAAACTACGAAGTGTATCCCCAACAAGACATTAGCAACTGAAAAATAATAAAAAGTAAAAAAAAAACTGCAACATAGCCATTCACTCAATTCAGGGTATACCAAATAAGCCAAGAAGCTTTTTCAACCCAATCAAATACGTACACCTCTAAGCCTATCACCATAAATCACTCAAACAGTTACACCCCAGCTGCTCTCAAGTTAAATAGTTTGATTGTTACATCACCCAAAGCACAATATTTCAACAACGTTCATGGATTGATCATCTAAAGCACAATTTTTCAACAAAGCACAATATGCAAAAGAAACCGTAGAGTTGTCCTTAGTAAGGTGCTGCGAGTAACACTGCCACTTTTGTTTCAAACTACAGTTCCTTCTTAAAAATAAGAGACTTACCCATACGGCCTTTGATCGATCATCTGAGAAACTCTTCTCCTTAGCCCTCACACGTGCCTTAGCAAAGAGCTTTGCAGCTGTAGGTATTTCACCAGCTTTCTGCTTTATAAATGCAACGCAAAATTAAGAAATTAGTTAAATGTCATGAATCCACCGCAAAATTAGAACTCACTACCACAAAATAACCAAAAAGTTAAATGAAACAGAAAATATGACATGGTTAGCCAACAAATAAACTCTCTACCGCAAAACAACCATAACGTAAATTAACCTGACCTAAGAGCAAGCCCATTATATTTCACACACATTCACCCAAAGAGAGGGGAAGAAGGATGTGCAAATGATCTAAATCCATTACAAATGTCAGCACCCAAATTTTGCATGTGCAAAAACCTCCAACACAAACCCCTCAAAATGAACCCATTGTATTTCACACAGAGAACTCAGCATCAAAATCAGATCGAGCATCAAAATCAGATCGCACATCATCAATTTCTAGAAGCTTTATAATCTATTTTTAAGAAACTAAAAATGTACCAGAAACTCATCAAATCAAGCAATTAAAAATAGAAATTCTACATAATCTATTTGCACAACCAAACTCATCACAACTGAGACATATAATGAAGCTTTATATAGAAAACAATTCAGAAATCTTGCCCTCCACGACAAAGGGAGCGATTGGCTATAAGAAAACAAACACACACTTTGGGTGAAACTATAAGGCGAAAGACACAAGATAAACCTCTCCTACCCCAAAAGGAAAAGGGGAACAGTGCAAGACAGCCATCAGTTGATGCATTATAATGCAACGGAGAAACAATGTGGGTCAAGACTTCCAAGCATTCATAAGCAACTTACAAAATACAGCGATTAAGAGAGGTACCACTATAAAAAAAAAAAAACAAAGTCCAAAGACATGAACAAAACTACCGCTACATTTTTCGAAGCTTCATGAGATCTTCCATCAATTTCTAGCACAAATAGATGACATATGGGATACTAATCTAACATGTTACAGAAAGAAAATTCCATGCCCCATCTATCACGTGTAAGTCAATGGTAGCTCACAACTGAGTAGCTATGTTTAGAACACTAGAGCCCATTTTCATGCCAGTACAACAGTTTTCAATAGAATGGCAACATTTATAATACATTATGTGAAGTAGTAGATTGCAAAGATTTAAGAACACCAGTGCTCTCTCACATCTCAGATGTCTGCAAGCACAAACCCAATGGCACAAAGTCTAAGTAGTAGCATAAATGATGCAAAAT
Organism: Carnegiea gigantea; assembly: GCA_029747015.1. Taxonomy (NCBI): domain Eukaryota; kingdom Viridiplantae; phylum Streptophyta; class Magnoliopsida; order Caryophyllales; family Cactaceae; genus Carnegiea; species Carnegiea gigantea. Next base: position 679,765 of record JAKOGI010000093.1, on the reverse strand, counting down.
TTCACAACAGCATTGCAAGCCTTATACATTGAATATTGATAGTCCTCAAAATCTAAGCACCATTCCATTGTAAACTAGTAGTGGCATAGTGAAAATGTGGAAGGTTATAGTTTCACTCACTGCAAAGCAAAAGACAAACCATCCATAGGTTGGATACATGTGAAATAAAAGCATACAGTTTCAAGGATATCAGAAAATTCAGAACACGAGAGAAACAGTTCTCAAATTGCAAGATATGAAAGATATATGATCAGTAATAATTTTGGAACTTTATCACACAGAGAACTCAGCATCAAAATCAGATTGCACATCAAATAGCAACATTTTTAAGAAACTGATTCATATATTAATTAAGGATCCCATACCAATCACTTTGCTATTTTAGCAGCAGAAACTGATCCCAAAATATAGGGACTCCTAGCTTTTGGTCCAGTAGTTTTGTTTAGCATTGATTGCCTTGATCTCTTAAGAAAACCTCTAGAACTCTTCTTATGTTGAAGCAATTGCTCCCGAACGTCAGGAGATAACGAAGGTATGGGGCCTTCTGGTTTCTTCTTAGTCACCTTGCAAACCAAGTCTTTTAGGTGATTCTGACCTTTTCGGTAAAATTTTTTTTTGACCAGAGATGCATGCTCAGGAGCCTATTGGTATCGGTCCTGTCAATAAAATCAAAGGAGTAGAACTGTAAATGTATTGAACCAACATAAGTACCTGATAAATATACATAGTTACGCACCCTAAATACATTCTACCAAAAGCTTTTCACATGGTCTGGGGTCTCCCTTCAACATGTATAAGAAGCTCTGTAGTAGCTTTTGATACTTCTAGTGACTTGACAGGATACCTCTTGATTATCAAACCTATTAAAATAAGGCAAACTTAAATAATTCAAAGTAACAAATGTTATTCATGAATGCAATAGATACCAAACAAAAACAAAAAAGATAAATGAAAAGTTTAGATAAACCACTTTAAAACCACTTAGTTTCTTCTGCTGCTAGAAAAGGGATGCCTGTGTGGTTAAAAAAACACAAGCAAACAAATGCAAATAAACCACTTCAAAACCACTTAGTCAAACTAAACCACTTAAAAAGCAATACAGCGCAATTCTTGAATATAAGAAGAAATTTTTGATTATACTAACCGAAGACCTTTAGGAGAAAGAATCTGTGGACTGATTCTCAGCAGAATTCATCAATGCATTATGGTTGCAACCACCCTGAACATCTGTAGCACTTGTACCTTGTTGTCTATCTTGACCAAACATTGAAGTAGACTCCAATTGTGAATCAGATGCCATCTGGAAAACTATTAGCGTACAAGAAGTTATATAACGAAAAATATTATAATAAATACTAGTGAACCTGCCATCGAAATATATATAGCTGTTTTGATAAATATCCAAACTTACATATAATATAACAAAGGGAAACATGTGAGCAGCAAAACTAATTAAATCATCAGTTAGTCATGATCTTCTACAAAATAAACACATCATCAAAAGCTAGTTTGTTTTGTCATTCATCTAACTCATCATCTGCATTGTCATCTTCATCTTCATCTTCATATTGATATTGATCTTCATCTTCCTCTACATCCTCCACTTCATCTTCCATTTCATCTTCATCTAGATCACAATCACCTTCTTCTGGATCAACCTGAACCCCATCACTATCTACCTCTTCAATAAATACTTCATACGCACCTCCCTCTTCTTCCAAATCTACTTCTGATAGAGTTGGTGGATTGTCATTCACATCCTGTTGAAAAATAATGTCTTCTACATAGGCATCAATGGTTGATCTCGGCTTAACCTTAAACACAGCCCACCACGCTTTTTTGTCATTTTTCGTACTCGGATAAGGTATGAAGTATACTTGCTGAACTTGGCTAGCCAACACAAATGGATCATACTTAGGATATTTTTTTGTATGATTGATCTCAACAAGTTTGTACTATTGATGGACGTTCACACCTTTACTTGAGTCAAACCAGTCACATTTAAACAATACAATTTTGTAACAGCCCTTTGTCCCGTCATAAGTGACCTCAATGACTTCTTGTAGGATGCTATAGTATTCAACTCCATCGACACTTCTAACGCACACTCCATAATTCATAGTAGACTTGTCCTTTGCATACATGTAAGTATGAAAATTGAAGTTATTAATGTAATCGTTCTTCCATGTGCACACTTCTTCCTTAGGACCCATTGCAAGAGCCTTAACTATATCATCAGTGATGTTGGAGCTCAATACCGATGAATACGAGTCATTTGTTACATAAATTGTCAACCATGATATTTAATTTAAATTATGATATCTATTTCTACAAATGACTTACATAGTGTTTCAACCAATTGGGAAATCGAGCCGCAAACTTACTTCAAACATCTTCAAGGCGAATATTTAGATGCGATCTCAACATGTCTTGCTCAAAAATCCTATTAAATTAAACAAAACTTGATATGACTCTAGAAAATTATCTACTAATGATAACTCATATAACGCTAAGCAATATTAAGAATAGAAATCATACCGTTCATATTCTCTTAACAACTCATAGTTGGAAAAGACATATTGATTGACAACATCATAATCTCGATCATCCAAACACTTAGACGCTCCCTTGGATGTTGCATATCCAACATTTTTAGAAAAGATAGAAGGCAAATCAGGATTAACCTCTTCATCCACACCAATCCTAACATTTCGACCCAATTCTCTAGCCTTCGTGTCAACATTGCTTCCAAAATAATGAGTAAGGAAATTTGATACTTCCTCTGTGAGATATGCATTGCAAATAGAGGGTTCCACTCGAGCTTTATTGCCCACTTTTGTTTCAAATAATGAAGGAAGCTAGATTACCATTAGCATAATTACAATTTAACATATAAATAATGTGGAAAACAATGACATCATTGCATTTGACTTAGATTTCAGATGAGTACATCCATGTACATTGAACTGGTCCACTAACTTTAGCTTGGTAAGGCAAGTAGACTGGAAGGTGCTCCATAACATTGAAGAAAGCAGGAGGGAAGAACTTCTCCAATTTGCAAAGAATTTCAGGGATATTTTTCTCTAAACGAACCATGTCATCAATATGAAATTGTACAGAGCTTAAATCCTTGAAAAATTGGCTAAGCTCTGTAAGTGCCTTCCATATATTTGTCGGAAGCAACTCCCTCCATGCAATTGGCAACAAACTCCCCATAAAAATGTGATCATCATAGGTTTTCATCCGATGTAGTTTACTACCCTGTATATCTACGCACCTACTCAGATTAGATGCATAGTCATCTGGGAACTTCAAGTTCTGTGTCCATTCACATAAGGCTTTCTTTTGTTTTGTGTTAAGGACAAATGGGGCCATTGGCATTGTCACTCTTTCCCCTCCAACCACCTTAGTTGTTTGCACATGTAACTTTCTATGCTTGCAACGCTCAACTAAATCTCTCCTTGCATTGACATCATCTTTTGTTTTACAGTTCACATCCATAATTGTGTGGAGTATTTGTTCACACACATTCTTTTCTATATACATGATGTCTAAATTGTGTCGAATCAATAAGTGTCTCTAGTAAGGAAGTTTCCAAAATATGCTCTGTTTCGTCCAATCGCGAGAAATTCCATACATGCTGCTCTTTCCAGAATGATCAGTAGTTTTTGGTATTTTTGAGACATGATCCCACACTTGATGTCCATTTAGCCTTGGTGGAGGTATGGAATGTTCAACTTTGTTCTCATAAAAGGCACTTTTATTCTTTCTAAACACATGGTCATGCGGCAGAAATTGACGATGACAATCAAACCATGAGTGTTTTTTGCCATGCTTTAACCTAAATGACATCGTGTGATCCATACAGTAAGGACATGACAATCTGCCAGCAGTCATCCATCCAGATAACATGCCATAAGCTGAGAAGTCACTTACAGTCTAAATGACAGCTGCTGTCATTATAAAGTTTTGCTTCCTAGACATATCATATGTTCGTACTCCAATAAACCACAACCGCTTTAACTCCTCAATAAGAGGTCACAGGTAGATGTCAAAGTTTCCTTTAGGAGATTTTGGTCCAGGAATAAGTACACTCAAGAACACGTATTGCCTCTTCATGCACAACCACAGTGGCAAATTGTATGGTATAAGAATGACTAGCCAGTAAGAATAGATTTGCCCAAATTGACCAAATGGTGAGAAACCATCTGTGCACAATCTGATTTGAACATTGCAAGGCTCAGAGGCAAACTCTGAAAAAGTAGTATCAAAATGTTTCCATGCCTCTCCATCACACGGACGTACAAGAGTGCCATTAACAAGATGGTTTTCTGAATGCCACCTCATTTCCCCTGCTACATCCTTCGTAGCATAAAGTCTTTATAATCTTGGAGTGAGGGGGAAATATATCATCTGCTTCTTCACAGTAAGCTTACCTTTCAATATCTTGTTACGATACCGTTGTGCATAACATACTTCACATTTGTCCAAATGTGTAGCATCCTTCCAGAATAGCATACACCCTTTAGGGCATACATCTATTCTTTCATGCGGCATTTCTAGACTAGTAAGTATCTTTATGGTAGCATAAAATGTCTCAGTTATCCTATTATCATCAGGACAAATATCCTTAAGTAACGAGGCAAAACCATCAATTGCCCTATGTGGAATGTTATATTCACATTTAAGATTTATTAGCCTTGCAGCCACCGATAAAATGGATGATTGACATCCATCATACAATGGCTTCTCATCTGCTTGTATCATGTCAAAAAAAGCTTTCATTTCAGCATTAGGATCTTTTTCAACATTGCTCAACCCCTCTTCCACCCAATTTGAAGACATGGGACCAAATGCATCCATAACTATATCTCTTATAGAGTTATCTTCAATCCTACTTAAAGTACACATCCCACTTTCAACTCCTAATCCCATGTTTAGTTCACCATGATAAGTCCATTGGTAATAATTAGGACGAAACCCATTCTTATAAATGTGTAATTTCACAGTATCCTCATCTAAATATGGCACATTCTAACACTTATCACAGGGACACTTTAGCTTTCCATATTTCTTAAAATGCTTTTCTTCACTTGCAACCTTAATAAATTCATCTACTTTTTCCACAAACTTCTCACTGAGGTAATTATCATCCAATCTCTTATACATCCAATCTCAATTAGTCCCCATTACTGCATACCAAAAACAACAACGGTTTTTCTAAGATTGCCTATTTTACGCTTAAGTATTTTACAGAGTCAATACAAACCCAATATCCACTTCCTAAATAAGTATCTAATTTAGTATTTTAATGAAACATAATCAACTATTATACATATAATTATTATACAAGTACTTCCAAGAGACATGAATATAATTTAGTAACTAAATACTAATAAAATTTGAAAAACATATTACGTGCACATATGTCATAACATGGTATGACCTAATCCCCTTTTACAAAGGTTGGCGATCCTAAACCCATTCAGAATTCCTATGATATTTAATTGTTTAGGCTACATCATTGCATATTTAGGGCAAAATTTTGGCAGTATTTTCTTATAGTTCTCCAAGCATGAGTGTTGATGATGAGTCATAGGAATGATTATCATCTTCAAAACCATACCCAGAGAACATTAAGGAAATATTAACGAACATTTGCTCTAAATAACCAATGATTTTGCAGCCAAACAAACAAATATCATAGGTTCCCAAACTATCCAACTTGGATAATTCAAGAATTTACATGTATCATAACTTCCTGTCAACAATCTATGTATAGATATCACTTGCAGCATCTTCCAGTCAAACCAGTGATATGAAAATGCTACATGTAATATCATAAACTAAATTGTTAAGGTGAGTTCTTTACGTATAAATTCTTGAATAGGTATTCTAAGCTTGATAAGAGAATTACTTGCATAGGAAGAACATCCTATACACTTAATTCATGCATATGATTCACACATTTACAAATAAAACCAAATCATCATAATCACTACACTAAAATAACATCATGAAGACAACATTTTAAAGATAACATTGTCATATTTATATTACTGTTGATGCCTCTTTTTCCATGTTTCTAGCTCTATTTCGATGCATGTTCATTAATAGCTTTAGGTCTTTGAGCTATAACTACATAATCATTTATACTGAAACTCAAAAGATAAATTGAAATGAAGATTCTGATGCTCATTCTCTACTAACTTCCTTCTTTGTTTTCTTTTTACTAGGTAAGCAATAAGAATTAAATATTTTCTTTATCTTATCAAGTTTTTGTTTGAGCTTAGGTTTTGGGCTATAAGATTCCAGTTTCTTAACTTTCCAATGTATAAACATATAAAAGTCTGCAATTGAAGAAGCAAACTGACCAACAGACCAGTCTATATCACTCTACCTAGTATTTGAAGAAATCAATCAGGAGACTACTCATTTGTAGTTTCATTTCTTTTCTCTGATACTTACCATAACATACCTCTATATATCTCTCATTTAGATTCAAAGGGGGAAATAAAAAAGCCCTTCTAAAACATCATATTCAAAGAAAAAGAAAGCTATCTACCTTTTTTGAAGGTCTTGAAGGCATCACCAACACAGAAGAATTAAAAACCAATGAAAGAACTAATCATGCTATCAATTTTTAGTGGTCCTTTTATTTCATCTCAACATCATCATCATCATCTCATATGAGAAAACTATTCAAAAAACTTATGGCTTTATGAAAGTAGTGAACTACTAATGCTTTTCTTCATAGTTCAAAGGATACAAACATTTAAAAGAAAAACAAATATATAAAGAAATAATAAAGGAGATCATCAAATGCTCATAAGATTCCTTCAACCTATTCCACTACAGAAAATTCTTTCAACAATCAAAGACACTCCACTGGAAGGCAGTTCGCACGTCAAGGTTAGCTCCCACCTACAAAATGAAACATCGTCTTCATCACTAACAGTGTTTCATATAAGGCAGTCACGTTGACCAATACATATGACTGATGAAAACAATCTAGTGAGAGACAAAATTTCCTAAAATCTACACATACGTTTTATGTAAATCCTTTGCCTATTTATAACTTATAAATAATACAAGTATGTTAAAAAATGAGGAACCTCTGGTTTCTGATATAAAGGCATGGGCAGTGCATGCTACTGCTTTCAAAATCTAGAATCCAGCATATAGTTTGTCTACTATTCAAGGATAATGATATGCAAGTCTAACAAACTCACCTCCTTTAGGAACACCTTAAGATCTGGATCAGCACCTCCAAAATCTGTAACAAATCACTCTAACTACAATTATCAGAAAGCTAAAGAACAGAGGCTGCCATTACTAATCTATCAATTGACACATAGTCAAGTATACATATACTAGTGCAAATCAGTTGCCAATATGATCATCAGGTTAAACAGAAAATAAATAACTAAAATGCCTCCATGCACTTTCTACCCACAAACCTAGTACAATGCAAAGCTCTAGACAATGCATCTAGAAGGTCCAAGGTAAGGAACTACCTAAAGGTGGCATATTATTAAGGTTTATGTAGCGTTTGTACAGATGAAACTGAATTGTTTACCCAAAAAATTTTAGATGAAGTCTAACCTGCAATGGAAAGATTGGCCAATCCTGCAACAAGTAAGAACATCAAACAAACATTAGTGATACCAAAATAGGGATACCTCAGTTTGGATAGTCATGCTTATTTTACATTTACCATATTTATTGTCCTTCGAAATGGTACTCATTGCTGCATAATTCATATTCGAGTGCTATGTTGACCAAAGCTCAAATGCCGATCAAGAAAAAAAGGAAATAAATCTCAAAATAGAAAGAAACAGCTAAACCGGATTCAGCTGAAAAAATATTCGAATGCTATGTTGAATAAAGCTCAAACAATCTGGATAATTTGCATATGATGGGCAAGAAAGTGGGTAAGAAAGACATCGATGCGTTATCACAGCAACAGCTCTTGTATCTAAAAGAAAGCTAAAACTGTAAACTTGAGCTTAAAAGACAGCACCACAACCAAACATGACCTCACTTGTGGCTAGGGTGTAGCCATGTAGGGAGCTCAAGATATAGCGGCCATGCGATGAGATTAGGAGGCCATCAACAATTAAAACAAGAAAATTTCAAGGAAATATTATAGGTATGAAGATATTAAATAGCTACCAAAATTATTGTGGTGTACCAGTAAAATCTACATAATACTTTTCAACCTAATCACCATATTCGTAAACTTTTACACCCAAATGCAAGAATGACCTGGTGGTGGTCAGAGGCGTAGAGCAGTTACCACATGACCAACTTGCAAAACAAAGGCATCCCTCTCAGATTAGATTTGTTCCTTGAGAAACCATGGATTATATTCTCCACTTTTCAATGTAGATTTGTTCCTTGATAATTTTCATACAAGGAAAAGAGGAAAAGAGAAAGTGAGCAAGATACCTCCACAAACGTTTCAGATTCTTTACCTATAGGATGAGAAGCAGCTTTAACCCACCAAATCGTCGGATGGCTAAGACAGACCAGACAGGAAACCATAAAAATTCTAAATAGGAGACAAGATTTAAGGCAAAACAACATCACGCACTCTTTTCAGACAATCAGATTCCATAACACCCACACAAAGCAATTTTATTAATGAAGAAATCGATTGAAGAGAACAAATCATAACCGAAAGTCTCTTCATGAAATCTCAGAAGCAGCAACAGCAGGAGGAACGGAAGAGCGTCGATAAAATCAAATCGCAAGGCAATGAACAAACAGCATAGGAATGCAAAAACAACAATGTAATTATACTAACCAATTTAAGAAAATAAGCTAGTAACAATGGCGAGTTTGAACAACAATGGCCATTTTGAAGAAAATTTTAAAACACAAAAAAAAAATAGAACCACAAATCAGCAAGAAACGAACCGTGTAAATACAGAAAATCACTTCAAAAACTAGGAAACACTGCAAAACCACGAATACACTGCGAGAGAGTGGGCGTCTATTTGCGAAGCCACAAGGTGGTCGCGATAATCATCAAATAGAAAACACAGAGAGTGTATGTCTTAAGCACAAGTTGACAACCGATTTCAAAACTGAGAAAAATCTGAAGAAAGAGTGTTTAAACTAGAAATCAGTGACAAAAAGAAACCCAAAACACAAATGACCATCAACAATAATAACATTCCATCAAAATGAACCAATTTCAACGGTTTGCTCGCAACAACAGTTTCAAGAAAATGAGGAATGTCGAGAAACAGAGAGACAGAGAGAGACAGAGAGACAGAGAGAGAGAGAGAGAGAGAGAGAGAGAGAGTAGAGAACCCAAAATTACTGAACACTGAAAATCCATGAAATCTCAAAAGAATAAAGTATTTTCCAAACAATTATCTTCATCCTCAAAAATCAGCCGAAAATTTCTCCAACTTCATTTCTAATTCAACATAAATCTTCACCCATCGGCCATGTAATTGCTCGCAAACAACAACGAAAATGAAATCAAGAACAATTGGAAGAGGAGAAGATTGATTTACCCCAATTTGGAGAGAGAACCCCGAAGCTTCAAATCTCAGACAACGAAAAAGTGAAGAGAAAGGCTGAGAATATCCGGATGGTCGTCACTCAAATCTCAGACAAGGAGAAAGCGATGAGAGATTTTAGGGTTCCATTTTCAGTCAGAATGGAGTGAGAGATTTTAGCAGGAGTGAAGGCAATAATGGAGGGAGTCGATGGAGGGAGCCAAAATTAGGGTTCTATTTTCAGTGTTCATTCCCGAAAGTTTTTTCAAATATTTTTAATATTCGGATAGAAACTACATCTAGAAACCCCCTGAACTGCGTTGTAATTTCGAAACCGAATGGCTTATCGATTTCGAATTTTGAAATCGAAACAATACGTCAGTTTCAAAATTAGAAACCAAACTAAGTTCGGTATCAAATTTAGAAACTGAAATAATCAGTTTCTAAACACGTTTTTTGATACCCTGTTCATTACAGTTTCCGAAATCAGATGCTGTAAGCTGGTTGTTTTGTAGTGATCTCACATATGTTCATACTCTTTAATTGAAAGATGAATTTGTTATAGATCATGTCTTTCTAAATTATAAGAAGGACTCAATGTCCTTTTACATCTTCATTCTCATTATCTATAATAAATTCTCCTCCTTGAAGATCTCCAAGACAAATTGAACTATTTTTCATCATGTGACTAGTTTCTTCATAATCATTTTCTTCATATTTATGCTCCAGTACAATCTCAACAGATCCCTTGTTGCTTTTTAGGGTTAGATCTAGTATTTTTTTCCCGCTAAACTCAAAATAATCTAGACTGTTGAAGCTTTCTATAACCTTGTTGTTTTTTCTATTTTTACATTCATTTATATAATGATCTACTTCTCTGCATGCCTAACACTTATATTTGTTTGCCCTGCATGACAATAAAGAGCCTTTCTAACAAATCTATGTCTCTTAGGGGTTGGCTTGTTGTAGTACTTTCTTTTGTATTTTTCTCTCTTTTGGTTATTAAAGCTCTTTTTCTTATAGAATTTTCTTTTTCTTCTTTTATCAAGTTCATTTCCCTATTTGTAGGGATTATCCCAACAGGTTGAAAAATTTTTCTTTATTTTCTTTTGTTTTTGGAGATCATGAAATTGATAATTGATCCATGTTCTTAAATAAGAAATTGTTGTACCCAGGATATCAATGATATCTGCTTTTTCAAACTATGTAACGTATTTTTCATTAATTATAGAATTTATCAGATACGGTAATTTGTCATAAAATATCCCAAGATTCATTTCATTATACCTAATTTTGTAATAGTATTGACTAAATTCAGCAATATTATTTTTCATATATCTCATGTCCCAAAGTGCAACGTTACTAATCTTCATTTGCCACTCTATAGCCTTTTCTTTAGAATCAAGTTTACCTTTGATAAATTTAGTTTCACTTTGTTTACATAATTTTTTGAATATAGCAGATGGTGTTTCAATTATTCTTAATATATTTTTACCTTCTTTGTCCAATAACTCATACAGCCAGTTACAGTGTCAGAAAAACTTTGTTCGATATAGTTTAGTAAATTTCCTGCAGCCCATGTGGTATTCAAATTCAAGACACTATTCATACCCCTTTTTCAATGTTCAAATATTTCTTCTCTATTATGAGCCCTATCAATATGTAAGATATAGTCCGTTTGGCTAATTTAGGTACGGCTAATTTCTTCAAATGATATGACTTTCCTTGGGATGAACCCAGATGAAAAGTTGGTTGTATGCCCAGGCGGAACGGACCTCAGTCTCATAAAATGAGTATTTCTTCTAAAAGATTCATCAAATTTTTCAGGGGTTTAGGAGCAATATTTTTAACTAGATTAGATTCAATTTCATCTGTACTGAGTTCTTCTCTAATCACGTTGATTTCAGTGTCAAATATTATTTTACCATATTTTTTATCTAATTTTCTCTTAATTTCCTCTAAAGGAACAATATTAAGATCTTCTAGTTTAATTGGGTTCATATTTAATATGTTTCTTCTTCTAACTAGATATTATTTTGTCTCGTCATTATCATCAGATAATACATCTTTTTTTGTCAACTACTGTGCTCATGATTTTGTTTAATTCTTCTGGATTTTGTTCTTTATCAAATGTATTCTGCAATTCCTCAATATTATAATGCTTATAGTCTATCATTTTCTTCTTTCTCTGCCTTTTCAGATGATTTTTCAATTGATTTTTTCTCCTACTTCTGTTTGAATTTTTATATCATGCAAAGAAAATGGATTATTTTTTTTTTTTTAGATTTTGGAAAGGATATTTATGCTGAAATTTGAGTACTAAACCTAAATCAAATTTTTCACTATGTCTAATTTCATTGATCAAAGAAAGATGGATTGCAGATAATTGTTTTTTTATCTCCTTAACTTCAATCTTGATTTTTGCTAATTTGGTTTTTAATTCTGAAACTATATCAGTGATATAGTTTAATTGTAATGATATTGAAGTGGTTTTTTCTGGTGAATGCACAAATATGTGAATAGTTAGAGTAGGATAAGTAGGTGACAATTTAAACATTAAACACAATTAATTGGTTGAAATAACTATTCATTAGCTTAATTATCTTAATTGCCTTCCTTGGCTTTGATGCCAATTTAAAGACAGTCTCGAGTAGAGTTGGGAAAAGCTGACCCGATACGATTACCAACACGAAGTTAAGTGGGTTTGGGTATAAATTTTCGACCCGTTTAATTAAATGGGTTGACACATTCAACCCGTTTAATTAAATGGATTAGGTTCAAATTGGGATTCTCGATACGAAAAAGTACCTACTTAACCCGTTTAATTAAATAAGTTAAATAACTCAACTCATTTTTCTATTTGTCATTTATCCATTTACTTTTTATTAGATAATTATAAAAATTTTTAAAAATTGTGAATTATGACGAATCAGGGGAATTTTAAAGAGTAATTATTTAATGTGATTTATAAACTTAATTTCTAACACTATAATTACGTATTAGTTGAAGATATTAAATGTGTAAATGGTTAATTAGGCGACTAAACTTGACTTGTTTATCTTAAACGGGTTAAGCGGGTCAATCCGTTTAAAAATTAAATCGGTACAGGTCAAGGTTTTTCAACCAATTTAATAAACGGATTAGGTTCAGGTCAAAAAATTTTCAACCCATTTAAGTTCGACACGAACACGAACCCGACCCAACACAACCTATTTGTCCAACTCTAGTCTCGAGTAATACTTATGAGAAAAATATCGCATGCAGAAAATTAAAATTCTCCAGAGTAAGTTTTAAGGATTGTGGTCAAATATGAAAATATGAAAGGCCTACTGTACTTGACGTAATTTGAAAAGTTAGGTTTGGTCCCAAAAAATATGTTTCCAAAATTAACTGAATTTGAAATATTTACCAGAAATTATGATTAGGAAAATTATTCAATCTAACTTCAATGGTCTAAAAAATAATTTATTTCTCTCATGGGTCTACCATATGAGATCGAGCTGCAATCATGTATAGCTGCTATTATTGAGACAGAAGTCCCTGGAAATATCAATGGTAAACACAAAAACATGACCAATAAGATCAAGGGTTATTTTCTTCTAGTATATATATGCCATTGCAGTCTCAAGAACTCTCTTGGACAAAACTTATGTATTATAGCGAGGGCCTATGAATAGAGCCTATAAATTATAGGGCTAATTCCATAAATTCTTGCACGTGTTTCCTGAACCGGATTGTTCGACACTTATGAATTGCTCGGCCGATTTTGTTTCTTTAAAAAAAGACAAATGATTATGTGAATAATTGCTTCCGAAAAAAAAAACAAAAACAAAAAGGAGGACATATGAATATTGGGCTAATTACTTCAATTTATGCACTAATAGCTTCGAAAATTCTCTCAGATGTATATTGGGGGGGGGGTTTGCAGTTGTTAGACTATATTTTTAGGAATATAATGCATTATGTACATCCTATAATATAAGTAGATGTGAGCACCAAAAAAATAATATAAGTAGACTTAATCAAAGATAATTAGTCTCTGGTTGCATTAGAGAATTTAAGGAAACAACACATACGTTCGAAAGCATCATATTTTAAAGATCATGTTGTCCAAAAATTGAAAAAATGAGTTTTAAATTTGGAAAGAGTGAAATCTAGATGAATGGGAGTGTAATATAATGCACTCTTAGGAATACAATCTAATTTTCTCATTGTTGGGACAAGGCTAACTCATATTTTGTTAATGGCTTGGATGCTGACCTACCATTAGTCAGGTTTATAAGCTCATTATTCTACAGTAATGCCGTATTGCTTGCACTCACTCTGAAAGACTCTTCCCTCACTAATGCAGAAACTCTAGAAAAATATTTATGGATGATTTAGGATAAAATTCAAATGAATTGTGATCATATTACCACAAAATTCAATTAATAATTGAATACATATAGACAACTTACTCTTTTGGTTCAATCGTATAACACAATAACAAAAAAGGAAATTACTTAAATCAAATTTGGCATGATACGTTTCAAAATCACACGCTATGTGCAAAGTTGTAATCAATTACTGAATGACAAAGTCCACATTTCAAATCTGTGATCAATTGAAATTCTTCTGATTGTAGGTATGCCTAGTTAGGAGTTGCTTTTACTTAGAGATATATTCTTACTATTAAGATACATCCAACAAATGAAGTCTTATTCAAAACAACTTGCTTAGGATGTTAGAAGTTGTACTCATGTTGATTACATCGTTTTTGGAGTGATTGTATTATGGGAAAATAGTTGCACCTAATAATATAGCTACAGTAGAGGCCATTAAGGCTCTAAAAAGGCAATGACTTTGAAGAGAACAGGTGAAATAAGAAGCCCCTAGTTAGCTTCAGATGGTGCCATTCCTTGCATGAAAGGAACGTCCAACTGTTTAATTTTATTGTTCAGCGCTCCTTCCATCCACAGACTCTTTGCCCCCTTTTTTTCGGGTATTTTGCACTAATCCCCGTGATGTTTTAGACATTTAATAATATTACCTCGATATTTAAAGGTTTAACTTTATCACTCTAGAAATTTTACTATTATATCTTAAAGCATTACTTCAATTTATATATTATATATTTTTTTAAAAAAAGATATGATTAAATAGTCAAAAGAATGTTACCACTCATAACTTTTCATGTAGGTTTATTGGAATCGATCTCTCTACAGGTAGTAGTTATATCTGTAGAGATAAGGTTGCTTATATCTGAATCTCTCCAAACCTCATAAAAACGGGACCCATATTAGAAGTTATTGTTATTGTTGTTGTAGTGTTACTACTCATAAAGTTATGTAAAGCTCCATTTGTTATCTATAATTTTCTATAATTCTAAAATTATACATGTATGTATTACTCATTTGTTGAAAGAGTTGAGTTGATTTTAGATCATATAATTGATTATAAATATTAGAAGTTTGATAATGTTAGATCATGTAATATATTAATTTAGACTAATATATTAATCATAATGCATATTAATTTGATGATAATTAATCTAAATATTTAGTAAGTATCTTGTTATAAGATATTTGTTATGATCCTTCTTGAAATAACACTATGGTCTCTTTTGTCTCTTCACTTCTTCCTTTCTCCGTACACAACCCTCCTCCAAAACAAAAAGTCTCAGGAATCTTGCACATTCGATGCACGATGAGTGTACATATACGTCGCTAACTCATCAATATTGTAGAGTGTGTGTGTTAGAATGTATAAGGTTTTGATGATAACAAATCCAAGTATTGTAGTAGTTGTTGTTGTTCCAAACAGACTTTACTAATAGGGCCTTACTGCTGTTTGTCAATATATTAAAACTGCTTGACTAATGGTTTATCAAGAACAGGTACTCAAGTCAGCGATGTAAGAACAACCATGAGGAACAGGCTCTGTAAGGTGTTTGAAACATGTCCTGTGAAGTGTTTGAAGTATAGGATATAAGTGCAGCCATGAGGAACAGGTCCTGTGAAGTGTTTGCAGCAGATTCGTCTCTCTACAAGATGACTAGTGGTTACAACAAGATGTCTTGATTTAATTTGGTTTTATATTTTTAGACTCTTGTTAATATGCCAATCAGAAACTCTTAACTTACCACTTACTTGAAACGGTTTTGTTTTCTTTTGGTAAATATTTCGGATCACCCTTCAGAACAATCCTGGAAACAGGGTGATCAGGGTGTTTCCAGAATAAGCTGCGAAAAACTGTTTTGCACGATTTTTATCTTTTGGATTTTGAGCAGCTTCTTCAAGGATTTGCAAGAAAGATTTTTTATGGAGTATCTTACCCCTTATCCTAAAAACGGTTATTAAAATCTAAGGGGATTTGCAAAATCTTTTTTGAATAAAAAGAATATCCAATTTTTGGCAAGTGGATAAGGTTGTTGAGAAAAACATGGGCTAGTTGCTGAGAATCACCGCCTTATGCACACGGTTTAGGAAGTGTTTCCAGCTCATGTTTCCTCATCCCTTGTGGCTAAAGAATTCTATATTCTTTAGGGATTTTAGTTTCCAAAAATTTGAGGAATTGTTTTTCCAAGCACTATATAAAGTCGCTTCTTAGAACGATAGAATCATCGGTTTTTAAAAACAAAAATTCAGAGTTCATGAGTTTAAAAGTTTGAAAAGAAAACCGTGTCTAGTGAGTGAGTTATTTGAGCTTTCAAAGTTGGCATACTAGGATTTCATTGTACCCTATATTAGCTTAGTTGAGAAGCATTGTAATAGGGTGTTTTTCTTTATACTCTTCTTTCACAAAAGTGAGTTGAGTGTGTGTCCAAATCAAGGGGATTTTGGACGTGGGGTAACTTGTCTTAGGGAAGACGGTTACGTGTGTTACAAGTTGTAACAAGGTGTGTTACTATTGTAACGTGTTTAGCCCGTTTAGTGAAGTGTGTAAATCCTACAGGAGGTAGGTCGTGGTTTTTTCACCTCAGTTGGGCTAGAGGTGTTTTCCACGTAAAAATCCTGTGTCCATTATTTCCGCATTCAATTTTGTTGGATTTTCGCTTCTGCTTATCTCAGGAACAACCTGTGCGAACAGGGTCTAAGACTGTTTGCCAGCAACTTGCGAAAATCGGACACCACAATTCACCCCCCTCTTGTGGTTGTGTACTCTCTGAATCAACAAGTGGTATCAGAGCAGGTTCTCCTTTAAAAGGCTAACACTTTTGAGAGATCCTTGAAAATGAGTACATCACAAGGCATGCTTGAAGGTCAATCCATAACTCGACCACCATACTTCAATGGCCAACACTATGGTTGGTGGAAGAATAGGATGGAAAACTACATCCAAGCCGAGGACTATGAGTTGTGGATGCTCATCAAGAATGGACCACTCATCCCAAAGAAAATAACTGAAGATGGAAAGTCAATCCCCAAGGAGCCTAAAGAATTTAATACTGAAGATTACAAAATGATGGAGAAGAATGCCAAAGCCAAGAAACTTCTATATTTTGGCCTAGGCCCTGATGAATATATTCGCATATCTGAATGTGAGTCAGCCAAAGAAATCTGAGATGCTTTGCAAGTAGCTCACGAAGGGACCAATCAAGTAAAGCAATCCCGGATTGAATTGCTTATGAGAAAATATGAGCTGTTTGAGATGGGTGATCGTGAAAGTGTGATGGACATGTACACTCGCTTCACTCACATAACGAATGAGCTAAAATCCTTGGGAAAATCCTTCACCACCGAAGAATTGGTGAGGAAGATCCTAAGAATTTTACCTCATTCTTGGGAAGCGAAAGTAACGGCCATCCAAGAAGCTAAGGACATGAACAAGATCACCCTAGATGAGCTGATTGGCAACCTCCAAACGTATGAACTTAGGAAAAATTCTCAACAGAAAGATGAGACAAAGAGAGATCGAGGTCTTGCACTGAAGGCCTTAGAAGATGATTCTGATTCTGATGAGGAGGAGATTGCCATGATCACTCAAAAGTTCAAGAAGTTCTTCAAGAAAGTCAAAGAAAATAGCAAAAGGAAGGACTTCAGCAAGGCCAGGAACACCTCTCGGGAACAGTTCTCCGGGTGTTTCAAGTGTGGCAAACTGGACCACATTGTGAGAAACTGCCCACTGCACAAGGAAGAACAAGAACCCGAACACCCTAGAAAACAGGGGAGGAAACAGGGTGTAAGCAGCTCAGCGAAACGATTCTCAAAAGCTATGCTCGCAGCTTGGGGTGATTCAAGTGAGGATGAGGAAAGGTCTGAAGCCGAGGAAGCTGATGTAGCACTCATGGCAAGAAGTGACACTGATTCAGATGATGGATCAACAGATAGTCTGACTCAACTCAAGAACAAGGTACGTGGTCTAAATAAATCAACTCTTGAGGAATTAGTGTACACTATAATGGATATATGTGCTGAATTAAAAAAGGATGTTCGAGATCTAGAACTTGAAAATGAAACCCTTAAATTAGAAAAACTTGAAGTTGACAAAGAAACTCTTGCCTTGCATGAAAACATCAATGTGTTTAAAGAAACTCTACTCATAAAAGAAGAGACTTGTTCCACTAAATTGACTGAGCTGGAAAAAGAATCCCTTGACTTAAAAGATAAGGTCGAGTCCTTGCTTATAGAAAATAAAAACTTGCTTGAGAAAATGAAACAAATGAAATCAGACCTTGCCACAAACAAGCTCTGGAACAGGTCCTCACAAGCACTTGAATGGTTAAATACCCATCATAGTCGAAATAGAAGAGGAATAGGTTTTGTGCCTAAGATGACCTGCCTAGTGAATAGAAAATATGTAGGATTATCTAAGAATATTGTATGTTATCACTGTGGTAAAACGGGTCATTACCGTTATACTTGTCCCTCAAGAAAGTATGCCATTAAAAGGAACTCAATGTATGTAAAACAAATATGGATTAGGAAAGATGAGATTTATACCTCTAAAGGAATGGGACCCAAGTGGATCTGGGTTCCCAAAACTAACCCTTGATTTGTTTTGCAGGCTGAAGTGAGAGAGAACAACCCAGCAAACAACCCAGCAAACAGTGCAGGGAACAGTCTAGGGAACAAGCAGCTGTGGTATGTTGACAGTGGGTATTCGAGGCATATGACTGGTGAAAGATCCAATTTTCTCTCACTTACAGCTTCAGAAGGTGGGAGTGTGGCATTTGGAAATGGCAAATCCGGGACAATTGTCAGTATAGGTAAGATAGGTGAGTCACTCTCCCATTCAATTGACAATGTTTATTTTGTGGATGGATTAAAACACAACTTGCTAAGTGTGTCCCAACTGTGCGACAAAGACAACCTAGTAGTGTTCTCACCAACATGTTGCTTGGTTGTGAATATGAACACAGGAGATGTTGTGTTGAGGGGGAAGTGACACAAGAATGTTTATAAAGTGTGTATCTCCACTCTTCCCCAAAATAATTTGACTTGTTTAAGTGCCCTAAATGATGATGTTATACTTTGGCACAAAAGACTAGGTCATGCAAGCCACTCACTTTTGAACAAACTTGTAACCAAAGACTTAGTGGTAGGCTTACCTTCCATCAAATTCAATGATGATAAGGTATGTGATGCATGTGCCAAAGGCAAATAAGTCAAAAATTCATTTAAATCTAAAAAGTGTGTAAGCACTACTCGACCTCTTGAATTGATCCATATGGATTTATGTGGTCCAATGAGGATCATGAGCCGAGGTGGCAAGAGGTATGTGCTTGTGATAATGGATGACTACTCTCGTTTCACTTGGACTTTGTTTTTGGCTTCTAAAGATGAAATCTTTGAAAAATTTCTTGCTTTCATTAAAAAGATTGAAAAGAGAGTAGGACATTCCTTGGTATGCTTAAGGTCTGACCATGGGACAGAATTTGAAAATTCAAGCTTCACTGATTATTGTGATGAGCATGGTGTTGATCATAATTTTTCAGCTCCAAGAACACCCCAACAAAACGGTGTGGTAGAACGCAAAAATCGCACTCTAGAGGACATGACTAGAACAATGCTTGTTGCTAGTGGTCTTTCTAGGAACTTTTGGGCTGAAGCTTTGAATACATCATGTTACATTATAAATAGATGCATGATCAGACCTATTCTTAACAAAACTCCTTATGAACTTTTCAAGGGAAGAAAACCAAATATTATGCATTTGAGAGTTTTTAGTTGTAAATGTTATGTGCATAATAATGGAAAAGATGCCTTAGGGAAATTCGATCCAAGGAGTGATGAAGCAATATTCCTTGGTTACTCCTCACATAGTAAGGCATACAAAGTGTTTAATAAGAGAACCTTATGTGTTGAGGAAAGTGTGCATGTGCTTTTTGATGAAACTAACTCTCCAAGTGAGAATGATGCACAGGAAGAAGACCTCGAACTAGGTCTTATTAGAAAAGACGTGCTACTTCAAGATGATCAAGGTAAGGATCAACCTGAGGGATCAAGACCTGAGGCTGTTCTTCAGGAAGGTAAGCAAAGTGTGAACCAAACAGGGGGAAACAGGATGGAACCCTGTTCGGGACAACATCAGCCGAACCCTTCTGAGATAATTTCAGGAACAAGCTCCCAAATAGGCTTAGAAACAGGTTCTAAACTTGTTTCACCGAGTATTCCACCTAGGATGGAGAGCGAGTCTGTGAACCCACTTTCACTACGATCATGGAAATACCAAAGTTCACATCCTCTTGATCAAATTTTGTCTGATATTAATGCAGGAGTTCAAACTAGATCTAGACTCAAAAATTTCTGTGCTTTCTATGCTTTTCTCTCAAAAATTGAGCCTAAGAATATTAATGAAGCCCTTGCAGATTCAGATTGGGTCACAGCCATGCAAGAAGAACTCCATCAGTTCGAAAGGAACAAGGTATGGCACCTTGTGCCACGGCCAGAGGATAGAACAATCATTAGAACCAAGTGGGCGTTTCGTAACAAGCTAGATGAGTGCGGAACAGTCACTAGAAACAAGGCCCGGCTGGTGGTTCAAGGCTACAACCAAGAAGAGGGAATTGATTATGAAGAAACCTTTGCACCTGTTGCAAGGATGGAGGCTATTCGAATCTTGATAGCATTTGCAGCCCATATGGAGATCAAGTTGTATCAAATGGATGTCAAAAGTGCATTTCTAAATGGATACCTCAAAGAAGAAGTGTATGTCAAACAACCCCCCAGTTTTGAAAGTGATGAATTTCCTAACTATGTTTTCAAACTTGACAAAGCACTTTATGGTTTGAAACAAGCCCCTAGAGCTTGGTATGAGCGGTTGTCAAGTTTTTTATTGGAAAATGACTTTACAAGAGGCAAGGTAGACAATACCTTGTTTCTAAAATCTAAGGGGGAACATTTATTGATTGTCCAAGTATATGTTGATGACATCATATTTGGTGCAACTCATCATGATTTGTGCAATGATTTTTCAAAAATGATGAGGAGTGAGTTTAAAATGAGCATGATGGGTGAGCTTAATTTCTTTCTAATCTTGCAAATCAAGCAAACTTCAAACGGCACCATGATCCATCAACAAAAGTATATCAAAGAGTTACTTGAGCGTTTTAAGATGGAGTCGGCCAAGCCCATTGATACTCCCATCTCTCCCTCAACCAGGTTGGTAATGGATGATAGTAGTCCCTCAGTTGAGGAGAAATCCTATAGGGGCATGATAGGGTCACTCCTATACCTGACGGCTAGTAGACCTGACATTGTTTTAAGTGTTGGTCTATGTGCACGTTTTCAGTCTAACCCTAAGGAAACTCATCTTAAGACTGTAAAAAAAATTTTAAGATACTTAAAACGTACACCTGATCTGTTGAACGGTAAATTTACCCATTTTACGTGCTTCTTTCACCCACCTTTTACTCGTATAATAACTTTATTTTATAGGATTTTACCTTGTTTTATTTATGTTTTGTAGGAAATAACTCCAAATCAAGCAAACGTCGCGAAAAGGGACGAAGATGGGACAAAACGAAGAAAAATAGCGAAAACCGGCGAAAACCAGCAAAACCGGACAAACCGGGGGGAGGCGGCATCGTGCCACAGCAATGTGGCACGGTGTGGCCGTGCCACTTGGCACGGGCAGGCCGTGCCACATGGCACGCCCGTGCCACCTCCCCAGATTCGTCGCGACTTCAGTTTTCTATTTAAGTCCGTTCGGGCGTCTGTTTGTGGGGGGTCGCTCGGGGGTTCTTCCAGGCGATTTCTTAGGGTAGTTTTAGTTTACGTTTTAGTCAATAAAAACCTCAATAGGAGGATTAGATTAGAATTATAGTTTTGTATTTTGGGGATTCAAGCTTATGGATTTCAAGTTCTACAATCAATTCAAGCATAAGTTTCCCTCTTCTTTCTCTTTTTATTTCATCGTTGTTCTTATTTATATTTTGTTGTTTTAATTCTTGTAATTGCTTTGTTTGGTTTATATGTTTAGTTTTTGTCGTTAATTAATGTTATTTAGCTGTTTAGATTCGTTTTATTTCATTGCCTTTGTTTCGTTCTTCATGTTCATGTTCTTATTTGTTAGTTTAGGTTTTCATTCGTTTTTGATGTTTAGTTTGTAGATTGTGTTGGCTTGGATTGTGATTAGCCTCTGGATGGCTAATTAATCTTGTAATTGGCCTAACCATACCCAATCTATGCCTAGAACCTAGAGTTTTCCTTCACGCCCGCCAAGTGTTCGATGAAATGCCTGAGAGGGTTTTCATCCATATTTTTGGGCGATTGACTTATGCTGAGAGGTGAGGTCAATTTGCTAGTGTGGGAGAGGGAATGGCCGAGTTCGGGACACGAAAGTAGTATCCGAATCGAGCTAGGTCCGGGGTTGCTAGTTTTGTGGTCTAATTCGACTAACCCCACGAAAGTAGGTGGTTACGCGAGTTAGACTAGCTCATGACCCTTGAGAGAGGGCTTGGTGGTCTTTGATGATGCAACCGACCATCTCTAGTTCGTAGTGTGGTTTGGGTAGGTTAGGACTCATCTTGGTTAGTTAGTTTATCCATTGGTAAAATCACAACTCCAAGTCGTTTGTTTCTGTGTTTATAACGTAGTTTAGTTCCCCCTTTTCACCCTTCGATCCTGCCTAACTTGAGACGCTTTAGTTAGCTCTGGTAGTTGAAAACACAATTCCCTGCGGACGACACCCCAAGTACTCAACGATATACCTTGCACTTGGGGTTTATAAATATTAAAACTTTTTCTGCAACAAGTTTTTGGCGCCGTTGCCGGGGAATTGGCGTTTTTCAATATTGGGGTTTACTTTAGCATTCGAGGCTAGGCCTTTTGAAAAAAAAAAATTTTAAAAAAAATAATTTGGATGGCCATTTTCCATTTCCCTCAATTTGAGCACGAACCTTTTTGGTAATATTTATCTCGGTTTAATTATTATCGTGCTCAATATGTGCATTTCATGTATGAGAAATGGGAATTATGCGATGCTGTGCTTGAGGGGGTAACGTATGAGACTCGAGCGATCCTTGAGTCTATGTGTTGTGGTAGTCTGTATTCCTTAAATGTCGATGACATGTGGGATTTGTTTGAGTCTCTAGCTTGGCATCAATGGCAATCTAATGATGCTAGGGACCAATATCATCACTATTCTGCTTACCCTCAAGTGTTGTGCTCTTTTTGCCAATCTCTTGACCATGATGTGAATTCTTGTCCCCATCGTGATGTTTCCAATGAATGCTATGCTAAAATTGATGCCATGATAGGGGCAATGAATGAGCAAAACGAACGCTTTGCTAGTAGGATGAGGGAGTGGCGTTTATCGCATGAGACCAACTCTAGTCTACCTTACCCTAGACTTGAGGCTCGTCTCTATGATGATTGTGAGTCTTCCCTTCCCTTAGGGTTGAATGTTATTGATGATGCGCCTTTGAACGACCCAGGAGAAGTGTTTGACCTTCCCTTGACTCCATTGGCGTTCGACGCTCCATCCTTTTCTAGTACACCTATGGGCACTAGTGTTAATGCTCTGACCCTACATGCTTCTCCCTTCCCTTTAACTCAGTGCACGGGGTTAGAGATCGGCGAGACTTTTCATGGTGATGCTAGCTTTATAGAGGATGTTTTACTTCCTTGGTCAGGAGAACCTACATTGGTTGAGCCATATCTTGAGGAGGCACCTTCTGAGGAGTTGTGTGATGACAGTCCGGTGGTTGGTGCCGCACCTAGTATTGACCATACCCACCCAATTTGCACCAACCCACTTAACTTGACCCCCACTTCATCTCCTCTACTTTCCACCACGCACTCCCACTTGTATGCACTCCATGAGTCCTTAGGTGCCTTTAGAGGGTATGATCCCTCTCTTGACCCTTATAGTCTATACCTAGAGGACATGCCTGGAAAAATCATCTTTCCTATTGAATTCAATCATTCTACTGATTTTTCTAAGGCATTTGATAAATTTAGAAGAGCACTTATTATTATTTCTGCATTCCTGTTTAAGTGCCCTTACTTACACTCATCTGAGTTGCAGGCTCAGGTGTTTGATAAACTTCTGCGAGCGTTGACGGCATCTGAATTGGCGATGCGCGTCCTGAACGCCGCCGAGGAGTGGCTGATGCTCCTCGCGCTTCCCCAACCTCGTCCTAGCGAGGTGTAGTTTGGGTACATTCCGTACCCGACCTGGTATATTCGTTCTCACTCTTCTCTTCCCCCCCTTCTTTTTATTTTTCTTTTCTTCCCTTTTTGTTTTTGTTTAGTTGTGAATATTAGGATTGTGTTTTTGTTGGTGATCATCTGGTGGTGAAATTTGGATGTTGTTGAGCCGTTGTTGGCTATGATCACCATTTTTGTGTTTTTGTGGATTTTTATTGTGTTATACTTGGTGGTATCATTGGATTTGTCCATATTTGTTTTTGGTGGTGTTAGTTTGTATATATGTGTGATTGTGTTGCTGTTTTGGGTGAGATTGTGTTTTTGGGAAAGTGTGTTAGCTTGTGTATTTTTTTTTTTTTGTCGTCTTTTGTTTTTCTTGTATTTGATTTTGTTTTCTTTATTTTTGTGTGTTGGTGATGACTCACGGCTCCCAATGAGGACATTGTGAGATTTAGGTGTGGGGGTGGGGTCATCTCCCATTTTTGTACAACTCCCATTTTTGTACAAATTTTTCTTTTCTTTTTGCATTTAGGGGAGTTTTGTACTATTTTGATCAGCCTTGATCCCTGATACCTTGACTGTTAGCTCGTATATAAGTATAATGTGTATGATAGATATTCATCCCCAATCTGTCGTTTTAGACCTCAGTTCTAACCCCGACAGTCCAGCGTAATTTTGCAATCCAGTCCTGAATTCATGTATTGTCATCATCCTGAATTCTTAGTCTTCCACGATCGACTCTCCCATTGTCTACTGCACAGTTCCCTTTATATGTACTGGCACCCCCCTTTCTTTTTCCAAAACAAAAGCAAAAACAAACAAATTCAAGCGCTACTGGGTGTATCCCTTTGAGGCGTGACATGAGTTTGTATTGAAAAAAATAATAATGGAAAGAAAAGAAAGTGGGGAAGAAAAGAGTTGGAAATGACAAGTACCCCTTTGAGGCATGCGCTACTGGGTGTTACCCTTTAAAGCAATACTGCTACTGGGGAAGCCTGCTTTCTATGCTAGCCAATCAAAAAGGTAACTTGTGTCAATTTCGTGGGATTGAGTTTGGTTTTGGTAGGCTTAGTTTCAGGGTGATGATACACTTGCACACTAGGCACCAGGATGGATTCAATGTTCTCATGCGTCGTGGGGTGAAAAGCTGATGTCTGGATGCCATTCTTTGGGATGATGTGTCCTGAAATGCATATAATGCATGTGTACAGACTGATATTTGAGCTATTAGGTGGTTTTGGTTGATTTGATTGTGTACAGTTTATCCCCATGTATATATTGTGTTTTGCTACTTTTATTTTTCGATTTTTGTTTCTCTTTTCTTTGTTTTTCCTTTTTGAGATTTTGTGGGTATATCTTCTGCAAACCCTCACGAGACCTTACTCGTCCACTTGGGGTAACCAAGGGGTTTAAAGGGCTTGTTGCATACGCTAAATGCAACCGTGATTCCTACGAAAGTGAGTTAGTTGTTTACTTTAGTTTTTCTTTTATTTTGCTCGAGGACGAGCAAAAGATAGGTGTGGGGGTGTGTTGAACGGTAAATTTACCCATTTTACGTGCTTCTTTCACCCACCTTTTACTCGTATAATAACTTTATTTTATAGGATTTTACCTTGTTTTATTTATGTTTTGTAGGAAATAACTCCAAATCAAGCAAACGTCGCGAAAAGGGACGAAGATGGGACAAAACGAAGAAAAACAGCGAAAACCGGCGAAAACCAGCAAAACCGGACAAACCGGGGGGAGGCGGCACCGTGCCACAGCAATGTGGCACGGTGTGGCCGTGCCACATGGCACGCCCGTGCCACCTCCCCAGATTCGTCGCGGCTTCGGTTTTCTATTTAAGTCCGTTCGGGCGTCTGTTTGTGGGGGGTCGCTCGGGGGTTCTTCCAGGCGATTTCTTAGGGTAGTTTTAGTTTACGTTTTAGTCAATAAAAACCTCAATAGGAGGATTAGATTAGAATTATAGTTTTGTATTTTGGGGATTCAAGCTTATGGATTTCAAGTTCTACAATCAATTCAAGCATAAGTTTTCCTCTTCTTTCTCTTTTTATTTCATCGTTGTTCTTATTTATATTTTGTTGTTTTAATTCTTGTAATTGCTTTGTTTGGTTTATATGTTTAGTTTTTGTCGTTAATTCATGTTATTTAGCTGTTTAGATTCGTTTTATTTCATTGCCTTTGTTTCGTTCTTCATGTTCATGTTCTTATTTGTTAGTTTAGGTTTTCATTCGTTTTTGATGTTTAGTTGGTAGATTGTGTTGGCTTGGATTGTGATTAGCCTCTGGATGGCTAATTAATCTTGTAATTGGCCTAACCATACCCAATCTATGCCTAGAACCTAGAGTTTTCCTTCACGCCCGCCAAGTGTTCGATGAAATGTCTGAGAGGGTTTTCATCCATATTTTTGGGCGATTGACTTATGCTGAGAGGTGAGGTCAATTGGCTAGTGTGGGAGAGGGAATGGCCGAGTTCGGGACACGAAAGTAGTATCCGAATCGAGCTAGGTCTGGGGTTGCTAGTTTTGTGGTCTAATTCGACTAACCCCACGAAAGTAGGTGGTTACGCGAGTTAGACTAGCTTATGACCCTTGAGAGAGGGCTTGGGTGGTCTTTGATGATGCAACCGACCATCTCTAGTTCATAGTGTGGGTTGGGTAGGTTAGGACTCATCTTGGTTAGTTAGTTTATCCATTGGTAAAATCACAACTCCAAGTCGTTTGTTTCTGTGTTTATAACGTAGTTTAGTTCCCCCTTTTCACCCTTCGATCCTGCCTAGCTTGAGACGCTTTAATTAGCTCTGGTAGTTGAAAACACAATTCCCTGCGGATGACACCCAAGTACTCAACGATACACCTTGCACTTGGGGTTTATAAATATTAAAACTTTTTCTGCAACATGATCTAGCCTTATGGTATCCTAGAGGTTGCAACTTTGATCTTGTTGGGTATGCTGATGCTGATTATGCAGGTTTCTTGGTTGATAGAAAAAGCACCTCAGGTATGGCTCACTTTCTTGGACCTTGTTTGGTATCTTGGGCAACCAAGAAACAACTCTCTGTTGCCTTGTCCACAGCAGAAACTGAGTATGTGGCAGCTGCATCTTGTTGTGCTCAGTTATTATGGATAAGACAACAACTCAAGGACTTTTGTGTTGACATAGGATGCATTCCTATTTATTGTGACAATACAAGTGCAATTAATATTGCTAAAAATCCATGTCAACACAAAAGAACAAAACATATTGACATTCGTCATCATTTTCTAAGAGACAATGTTGAAAAAGGAGTGATCTCAATGAATTTTTGTGCCACTGAAAATCAAATTGCTAATATATTTACAAAAGCATTGGGTAGAGAACAATTTGAAAGGAATAGACACGAACTAGGCTTAATTAGAACAACCTGACCAACCTGTTCTCTCTCCCTGTTTGCAAAATTTAAAAGTTACGGGCACAACATGTTAAATTTTTGTTTGCAATCAACTTCTGTGCTATGTTTAGCATATGTGAGGTTTGCAACTTGCTGACACTCGTTGAGGTCTAATGAGATTGCCCTTATTATCCCATATTACCGAGCAAGTAACCTCAAGAACAAGCACCAGGAACAGGTACGCCTCTTGTTTGTCAAATATGTGCAACAAATTGAAAATTGCTAATCTCTTCCCGAGGCGTGCGTGGCCTAAATAAATGTAAAAGCCCGTTGCAAAATGGGCAAAATCTTTTAAAGATTTCGCATGTCTCTCTCTTTAAAGCTCTCTTGCTCAATCCCTCACCTCCACCGAAACTCTCTTGCTCTGAAACTCTGTTCAAGAAACCCTAATCTCTCTCCTTCCTCTGAAAAATGGCATCTCCCATTAGCTCCGAGAGCTCCTCGACCCCGACTCAGGGCAACCAGACACAGGGCACAGCCTTGCAAACAGCCACAGCCCTGTTTGCGCCTACACAATTTCTGACGGCCCTCATGGAAGGTAAAACTACTGAACCTTCTCGACCCATTATCTATAAACCTTTTGGGTTTTTGAAAAGCATCGACCTTAGAACAGTGAATCTGAAATTGGAAGACATCCCTTACAAATTTGGGTGGGAATTGATTTTGTTTGGAGAAACGGGGGCATGTAAACCCCAAGAACCTGTTGGGGCATCTGAAAGAGAAATTGGGCCTTTAGATGAAATCTTTCTGTTCGATCATGGACTAGATGACATCAATTCGTTCGGGCTGTTTCCAGAGCAGGAAACAGGGGCAGAAACAGGGCCTGAAGTTTTTAGCGATGACCTAGGGGAGGATTTGTCAAAAGAAGAAGGGGGAAGTAGTGGTCAAATGGAGGAGTCTCCTGTAAAGCCTGAAGAAGCCACACCGGTACCACCAACCGGTGAGAAACGTAAACGATACAAAATTGTGGCTAGGGGTACTAGAACGCCAAGAACACGACCACCATCAAGGTCTAAAAGCGGCCAGACTGAAGAACCCTCAAAAAGTGAAACCCCTGTCAAACCAAAACCACAAATCTCCTCTTCGGCCAAACCCACAACCAGGCCAACTCGAAAATCAGCCCGAATTGCCTTCCACTCCACACCTCATCCTGCCAAACAGTCATCCCCTATTGTTGAGGAAATTGATTCCTCCTCTGAGCCTTCATCAGATAGCGACACTGAGAACACCACCTTCAAATAGGGCACTCCCGTATTCTCAGAGTCCTCAGAGGATAAGCCTCTGCCTGCACCAAAATCGACCTCCACTTTACCCTCTAAACCATCACCCCTCAAAACTCCCAAGAGAAAAGCCTCTTTCAAACACGCCTCCACCCAAGACCCTCCTACTGAGCCTCAACCTAAAAGAGCCAAGAAGTCTACCCCGTCCGCAATCTCAGCCAAACTGACCCAACTGCTTCAGGGACGGGTAGTCAGGGGCAAAATTATCAAGATAAAATATTTTGAGGAATAGGGTCTGGGGGTGTTTCTGCACAAGCTGCGTGCACAGGGGTGGTATGAGCTGTTTACAAACACCCAGCTGGGGTGTTCTGTACATGAGTTGGCAGAGTTCTATGCCAACTGCACTGTCACCGAGGGAGTGGTGACAAGTATTGTTAATGGGCAACAGCTTCGCTTTGATGCGAAGATATTAGGGAAATTCTAGGGATTCCCTCCTCGGGCTTTGATATATATGTGAGAGAAGACAAGACTATTTTAGGGACAGCCAGGCTGCTAGAGCTCTCCCAGAAATTTAGCCAGCAACCAAGCCTGCAAACACCCAAGTCCGTGAAGAAAGGGGACATGACATCGCTCCATCAATTGATATTTTGGTTTATTATCAAGAATGTCATTCCTCAGGGCCAGGGTCGTAATCTTACCGATGCCATGGATCAGTGTCTTATGGACCTGATGGACAAGGAAGAGCAAATCAGCCTTCCTGCCATCATGGTTCGACATATTGCAAGAATTGCAAACACCTCCAGGGAACATGACCTGGGGTATGGTTTCTTCCTGACTAGTGTCTTTGAGTATTTTGGGGTGACTCTACAGAACAAGGTAGGAGCTCAGTTCATTGATGAGATTGGGAGTAACACCCTTATGGGGTGTGGGTATGCTTTGATTGAGGGGTCTGCCTCAGAACAGGGGACTAGAACAACCCGTCCTCCTGTTTCTGGCAGTTCCTCAGTCAAACTTGAGGCTGCTTTGGAAGAAAACTCTCGACTCAGTGCTGAGCTTACTGCGGTAAAGGCTTCCTTGGACGAGGAAAAGGCTCTCAATGCAAAACTCTATGAAGATATCCTCGCCCTTCTCTCTTCCCTCTCAGTAAAATTTTCCCCTCCTATTCTCTGATCACCCCCCATCTGCTGTTCTCATAGCCTGTTCTCACTTCTCTTGGTTATCCTCTCTTGCTAGTTTGTACTTTCTGTTGCACTCGTTTGGTGAATGACAGGTTATCTTGTTTTTTGATTGGCTTTGCCTTGCTTGCTTTCTGTTGTGAATTGCTTGTGTGTGACTAGGATGGCCAATCTCATTACCATACTAACACACTTGATTGTATCGCCTGTTGACTTTCCTCCATTACCTAAGTGGTGGTGATAGCAAACACCCTATGTTTGACTGTTCGCCCCTACTTTTTAATGATGCCAAAAGGGGGAAGATAGGTTGACCAATATTGTTTTAGTTTTGCCATGGACGAGTTAAAATTCTTACACTTTTTCGATACTAACTGCTTCATGTGAATTGTCGGTCCCATAAATAATTGGCACTAATCACTTCAATTGTCCTTGAAAGTCAATATGGTCACTTGGTTTGTCATCATCAAAAAGGGGGAATTTATTAGAATGTATAAGGTTTTGATGATAACAAATCCAAGTGTTGTAGTAGTTGTTGTTGTTCCAAACAGGCTTTACCAACAGGGTCTTACTGCTGTTTTTCAATATATTAAAACTGCTTGACTAATGGTTTATCAAGAACAGGTACTCAAGTCAGCGATGTAAGAACAACCATGAGGAACAGGCTCTGTAAGGTGTTTGAAACATGTCCTGTGAAGTGTTTGAAGCATAGGATATAAGTGCAGCCGTGAGGAACAGGTTCTGTGAAGTGTTTGCAGCAGATTCGTCTCTCTACAAGATGACTAGTGGTTACAACAAGATGTCTTGATTTAATTTGGTTTTATATTTTTAGACTCTTGTTAATATGCCAATCAGAAACTCTTAACTTTCCACTTACTTGAAATGGTTTTGTTTTCTTTGGTAAATATTTCGGATCACCCTTCAGAACAATCCTGGAAACAAGGTAATCAGGGTGTTTCCAGAATAAGCTGCGAAAAACTGTTTTGCATGATTTTTATCTTTTGGATTTTGAGCAGCTTCTTCAAGGATTTGCAAGAAAGATTTTTTATGGAGTATCTTACCCCTTATCCTAAAAACGGTTATTAAAATCTAAGGGGATTTGTAAAATCTTTTTGAATAAAAAGAATATCCAATTTTTGGCAAGTGGATAAGGTTGTTGAGAAAAACATGGGCTAGTTGCTGAGAATCACCGCCTTATGCACACGGTTTAGGAAGTGTCTCCAGCTCATGTTTCCTCATCCCTTGTGGCTAAAGAATTCTATATTCTTTAGGGATTTTAGTTTCCAAAAATTTGAGGAATTTTTTTTCCAAGCACTATATAAAGTCGCTTCTTAGAACGATAGAATCATCGGTTTTCAAAAACAAAAATTCAGAGTTCATGAGCTTAAAAGTTTGAAAAGAAAACTGTGTCTAGTGAGTGAGTTATTTGAGCTTTCAAAGTTGGCATACTAGGATTTCATTGTACCCTATATTAGCTTAGTTGAGAAGCATTGTAATAGGGTGTTTTTCTTTATACTCTTCTTTCACAAAAGTGAGTTGAGTGTGTGTCCAAATCAAGGGGATTTTGGACGTGGGGTAACTTGTCTTAGGGAAGACGGTTACGTGTGTTACAAGTTGTAACAAAGTGTGCTACTATTGTAACATGTTTAGCCCGTTTAGTGAAGTGTGTAAATCCTACAGGAGGTAGGTCGTGGTTTTTTCACCTCAGTTGAGTTAGATGTGTTTTCCACGTAAAAATCCTGTGTCCATTATTTCCGCATTCAATTTTGTTGGATTTTCGCTTCTGCTTATCTCAAGAACAACCTGTGCGAACAGGGTCTAAGACTGTTTGCCAGCAACTTGCGAAAATCGGACACCACAATTCACCCCCCTCTTTGTGGTTGTGTACTCTCTAAATCAACAGTGGGAAAGGTAATTTGAAGTGCTCGGATCGGTGCGGTGAAATTAATCAGCAAAGAAGCAACTACATGCCCATACTGGTGACGTCCAGATTTTTCAGGTCAATGTTAAAATAAAAAGTTTCTTTGTAACATAGTAATTAAAAATTAGTATATTTTCTTCCATGGATGTGCGAAATAGTTTTTTCAGTTTTTGGCATCAATAAAATTTTCTTATTATGGGTTAGGTATTTATACATTTGATTTACTTGGACAATATAATGCTAGAATTTTTGTATTATAACTTTTTTGGCAAAAAGATATAATGCAAGGTTTTTTTGTATAATAGATCATTAAATATGATTAATAATCTTCTAATATCTTCTAATAATAAGCATGATTTTTTTTTTTAAAAAGGGCAAATTGTACAAGAGTGATGCGACCAAAAAGGAGAAACTTTTATGTTGTTTTTCTATACCCATATGATGCATAGAAAAATTTTGAGTTTTCTAATTCTTGTACCTATATGTAAAAAGTATAGTAAAATGTATTCGTAATTCATGTAATTTGTGGAAAATTGTTTGAGCCTGTGTAAAAAAAAAAGCACAATAATTTTTTTAATATTAAGGGGAAAAGGCGCCTTCCAGATTTATTTGTGGATAGAAAAAAAGAAAAACCAATCTGTAGTCTTAAACTAATTGTGAATTTTTCATTGCTTTTTTAAAAAAATTTATTAGGCACAATAGTTTTATGTAATTCATTAATTATATATTATTCATGAAATATTGAAATTAAGTTAGGAAGAATTCAAACCTCACAAATTTTGACACATGTCATGCACTAGCTTTGGGAGGTTTGTTTAATATATATATATATATATATATATATATATATATATATATATATATATATATATATATATATATATATATATATACACATTATTGCAAATTTGAGGGGTTAAAAATTATTTGATGTAAACGTGGAATAGGTAAATAATGTGGTGAAAAGGCCAGTTTAGTTATATATAAAAATGATTGAAAAATATGACTGAGTGAAATATAGTTGAGAAAATAGAGATCATGTAATGAAATATGACTAAGTAAAATATAGTTGAAAATCATAACGTTAAAATACAATTGAATCTGTTTGATATCTTAAATATTGTAAAATCATTTTGTTGGACATTTCATCTGAACTCATCGCGTAATTAAATAGAACAATTTGACTCAATTAAAATCGCAAAGTTAGATGATAGAGAGAACGAGAGAGGCAAATTTTGGATGCTAGTTATGCGTGCCACCACTTAGAAAATATGAAAAGTGAACAATGATAGGCAGCCACGTATTCAAATTTTTATTTTTATGAATTGGCATGGAGGTGGAAAAGGCTGAAAGATACGAATAAAAAAATTAATCAACATACCTAGGGCATGTTCTTTTCGTTTGGTAAATTGGAGGTGGTAAACGGGTGAAGTTGGTTGAGGTAGATTGAAGTGGGTTGAAGTTGATATTTTTTGTTGAAGTAGGTTGAAATAGGTTGAAGTGAGTTGAAGTTGGTTGAAGTTAATAAATTGAAAAAGACCAACGAAAAAAACAAACCCTAAAGTTTGGAGAAAAGGTTAGCAAAATTTAAGGGATAACAAACATAAGATTATTCATGTGAGGTTTAGAGATGCTCTATGTCATGAAAAATCTTTTTATCAAGTCTTTAGAAAAATATAATTTAACTTATCTTTACATAAATAAGTAAACAAAAATCATAGTCATATAAGTAAAGAATCAAATACAAACCTTTGTAACTCTTCCCACACAATTAAAAATAGAATTAGAGTTACAAAATAAAATTAACAAAAAGTACCTAAAATGGTTGCATTAGAACTGTACAGTTTATATGTAGGAACTCGTACATGTCATTTCCAATAAGCACGTACCTGTTTTGGATAAAGCCAATATAGAAAAAAGAAAATGAATAAAATGACCAAATATAGAAACCTAGAGTGTGATGGATTTAGCTGAGGAACTCAAATCAAGAAGAGAGATTATTACTTTAGGAGAACGTAGAAATGGAAAAGATGACAGCAATATATGGAAGAGACTTGCATGAGATATGTGAATAGAGTGCATACAAAATGATTACCACATATTTGTGCCAAAAAAAATAATTACAATATGCAAAAATCAAAAAATAATAATAATAGTAGAGCATAAGGATTTTAATTGGAGATAAGGGTTAACAACATATATATATATATATATATATATATATATATATATATATATATATATATATATAGACACACACACACGCACACACACGCGCGTTAAAATAGAACCTCTCAAAGCTAGCATATGACACGTGTCAAAATTTTATAAGTTTGAATTTTTTAAACCTAATTCTAACCTATATCTATATACATCTATATTTACTACAAAAGTGCGTGTTATTTTTTACTAAATAGCCATTTCTGACAAGTTTTACGATGGATATTCCGATGAAGAAAGCCATTTTCTAACAGAATTTTCAACAGAAGTAGCTATTTTCAACGGAATTTTCGATGGGTCCTATAGTTTTTTTTCAACTTTTTCCTGATGCATTCTGTTGAAAATCTCATCGGAAAAGCCTTCCGAAGATCAATTTTTTGACAGGTTTTCATCGAAAATTCCATCAGAATTCCCGACACATTTTCTTAGTGTTAAAAACAAAACAAATCACTCTAATTTTTTTGACACGTGTCATTCTCACGCATTTTCTAGTAATTTTTTCTTCTAAAAAGTATAAGTATCTCTCAATTTAATATGATAAAGAAGGGCATTTTACAAATAGAGACACAAAAATGGTATTGTGTGTCCTAAATCAGGACCTATTAAGTATGGAGATTTTCTTGCCAAAAAAATTGTTCAATTAAAAATCATGATGATTACTACAATAGAAAATTCAAGATATTTCCATGCATCCGCATAGTATAGAAATACTAATTAGGGTTTAAACCTCAGAACATATAGGATTTTCTCAATTATATAGTGAAGTATTTTAGAAATTCAAGGGCTTGTAGAAGTCATTCCTCTTGTTTGAGAGAGAAAGGGGCCCTTGTTGATCATACTTCCCCCTTCATGAGAGAGGATTTTGGAGTGTTAATTAGGTTGATTTATGTCGGTTTGGAACAATTACATAAAAAAAGTTTACTTGATAATATGATCTGAGTATTTCATGGGTGGGAAAAGCGTTTGGAGCAATGTTATATTTTTATTGATTTCGTTTGTTTTTTGGGGGGCCGGGGGGGGGGGGGGAACACAGAGACGTAGGGTAGGGGAAGTTTTTGGACAACAATTTTTCCTGATATTGTTTAATTTGACTACTTTAGTCACAGCAATTATTAGTTATTTACTTATTTCACTGAATTCTTGGAAGGTATGTTGGAAATTAAATTAAAAATAAGGATATAATATATAGGTAAATCTAAAGGTATATATTAATAGGGATCTCAACTCATTATAAAACATAAGTGTAATTTGAACCCAATATTTTTTTTCAATATTAATATTATTTAAAATAGCCAAAGTCTGCAAAATACCATTATCTTATACCATATAATAAGATTCAATGTGTTTAGTAGGAGCA
Source organism: Carnegiea gigantea (assembly GCA_029747015.1). Lineage (NCBI taxonomy): Eukaryota > Viridiplantae > Streptophyta > Magnoliopsida > Caryophyllales > Cactaceae > Carnegiea > Carnegiea gigantea. Next base: position 644,358 of record JAKOGI010000093.1, on the reverse strand, counting down.
TTATTTAGCACAATTTTAAATTTTATATTGTTCAACATCGTTCAACACCTTTCAATAATTTTAGTACTTCTCAATAATGCTCAAATTCATTCAATAATAGCTAATATTTTTCTAATTGTTAAATATTATAAAAAGGGAATACTCATATAATCTAATTTCATAATTAGAAGAATATTAAAATAACCTAATTTTATTATTAAGATTACCTAATTATATTTTCCTAGTTAAACTATATTAGAAAAAAAAACCTAACAATTATGTAATGAAAAAAGTCTGAAAAATCACACAACCTTATTCCAAAGTCCTAAACAATCACAAAAGTTAAAAATGATTTTGAAAATCATCAAATTGTAAGATTAGAATGTAATGGTCACTAAACTTAATTTTATACTTCTTCACACCTTCCTAACTAAAGAAACTCTTAATTAGTTTTCTTTTTTTAAAAAAAAATCTAATTTTTTTAAAGGACTTTAAAAAGTAGGAGAAACAATTTAGATATAATAATGGAGAGAGTGAAAAATAATTTAAAGTTAATTTAGAGTAGAAAAAGGGAATGTTCGATATATGGTGGAAGCAGTCCTAAGAAGGAAATTCTTCTTGAGTTTTGGATCATCCATTTTATTAGAGTCGTACTATTGTTGGCCCAATGAAGGATAGAGCTCTTCCATCACAGATTTTCTCCATTCACAAGACTTGAACCCCAAGACCTTATTAAAAGATAATAAGTGTTTACTTAAAGATAATAAGTGTCAAACTACTTGAACCAACCAGTATTGGTAGGAAAGTTAAAAGTCATCCTATATCTGGATATCCTTCTTTTTGTTTTTTTGTTAGATTAATTTATGGATTATATATATTATATTGTATAGTATTATATAATTTTCTCCGTAGTGGTAAAACTTTCCTACTTTATTTACATATGTTGTTAATTATCCTTCTATAATTTAGCCATCTACTTTTCTTTTTTTTTCTTCCCAAAAATTGAATCCTTTCGACTTGATTTAAAAAAAAAAAGTGGCCAGAAGTTTCTTTAATTGGCAAGGTGTAGAACACATTGAAAGTTTAGTGATTATTTGCACTCAAATATAACGTTTAATGATTTTTGAACTATCTTTAAAGTTTGGTGCTTTTTCGAATTTTGGAGGAAAGTTGAATGAGCTTTATTTATGAAAAAATTTCTTATGTAGTTTCCTAATTAGAATGTATTTTGATATAATCTAAGTATATTTTAGCAAATAACAAACATTTTAATAAAAAAACTAGTGATACATACCAAATAATATGAACATCAAATTTACTAGAACAAGCAAAAATACAGGTCCGGGTCGAGTTGGGTTCAGACAATCGGACATTTAGATAAAAATTTCATATTTGAACCATATTCGGATTAAAAATTGGACACTCTGACCAGACCCAGACCCGGACTCGGACGCTTATGCCTGACAGCGGGATCTGGTTGTCCGAATATCCAAATTTGTTATATGATTTTTAGACATTCTGATCGAAATTTTGTGCAACCAAATCCGAACTCCAATTTTCAACATACGAAACAAATTGTCCAAAATTATTTATATAGAATTTTCTAAAGAATTTGTACCAAAATTACATATAAAATCTAGTTATCCGATGTCCGAACTCGATTTTTCGATTGTCCGAATTTGTTCGAATTCTAAATAGTTTAAAAATTCGGACAATCCAAACCCGAATGCTCAAACCCGAACCCTACTTGGATTTAAATTCGAATATGACTGATTGTCCGAATTTTAAATTCAGATAAAAATTTGATGACCGTACTCGATTTTTTCTGGTTCAGACAAATTCGGATAATCGGGTCAGACGAATTTTTGCCAGACCTAAAATTTTCGTATTATTTTGAATATATAATATTTTATCTTCTTTTATCGAAAAATTTATTTTAAAAAAATTATTTATAATTAATTTTTTTAGAATAAAAATTAATAATTGCCAAAATTTACAGCTACAACCAACAATCATAATTAGTTTCAACTGCCTACATTGATTTTCTATTAATTACGCACTGAGTTGTGTAAACTATATTTAAAAGGTTTTGTTAAATTTCTACAGCAATCATTCAGTTCCATTGGTTACTTTTCTGCGCCAGTCAACATCTTTTGGTCTTGTCTAGCATTTATTCTCACGTTCTAATATCATTTCATCTCAGTATCTCATAGCATCGATTGCCTCAATCGTATAAAAATGATTCCTTTTTTTTGTTTTTTTCCTGTGGGCGTCCACAGGTTTCTTGTGGCAATTGGTAAGGTACATGGCTTCACCCGATTCCTGCATTTCTTCCTGTAGTACGAAAGAATAGTCAAAGGTGGACCACGTTGAAAGCTAAAATTAGTACGAATAAAACGTACAAATAGAGTAGCGGTAGTAAAGATATACAGGCGACGTCAGTGAACTATCTGTAGAAACTTTCCAACCGGGCAACATGTTCAGGCTATCTTGAGCTTGTTACTGCGAAAAAGTACCAAGGCCACGAGGGGCAACCGAAAGAGCAAAAACAACAACAAAAAATCATTAGTCAATGTATGATTAAAAAAGACAAAGGACTTCAACAGTTCGACTTCAACCTGCCCTTTCTTAGGGGTTTTCACTAGTCATTATTATTGCTTGAGATTTTCCCTTTCGAAGTGTCCTTTTGGTCAAGCTTGCCACTTTGCTACTTGGCGACAACACTTGAGGAAGACTGATGCCCTTTTTGCAAAGGTTAGTGGACTCCACGAGGGTTGAACTTCATGGGTGAAGTTAAGAGACATCCTATTCAAAATAGGGTAGTGATTGAACCAAATTTTAAAAAAGTTATAGATCCAAAGATTATAGATTGGAGAATCTTATATTTCGTTGGATAAGACATCGATATAAAGTTAGAATAGTTACACGGTTGACGGTTGTTTGTAGAAATTATATCTTTTTCAATTCAACATCTAACCTATAATGGTACGGTGTACAGGTATCAATTGTGTTATCTTATCAATTTCACATGTAAATAGATACTGTAGCACGTGTTCAACATCCCAATCTGTTTGTCATTATAGTTGACAGGCTGTCAAATTTAAATAATTTATTTGCACTATAGATATTATCAAATATACAATCCAATCATCTAAAAGACATGTTGTTTTCAATGGCACATAGGCAGACACATTATATTGTCTCAATTGTATCAAAATATGCAAAGATATATTTTATCTAAAAGTTGAAGAAGGGGATTAGTCTTGAACTAAAACTTGAAAGATCAATGTCATAAACTTCGATAATGAACACTCTTGAAGATGATTATACTGTGAAATACTTTGTGTGTCGTTTTCTAACTTCCATAGTTGAGTTTTTTAGAATTTGTGAGTTCAGTAATGTTGGTTGAACATGTTCACTATGGTATTTTCATCTTGGGCCATTTTATCGCTATGAGTAGCATTTTGAATCTTCATTAAGATAGTTCTTGAGCTTTTCGCTCAAAATGATGGCTAATAAAGAAAATTATCTTGAAGCCTTCTGTATTTCAGGTATATGTTTATCCTCACTTGTTGTCCTGGCATAAAAGGAAGCAACAAAGATAAAATGTTATCAAATTAAACGCTATTTATTGCAGTAGCCAATTGTAATTATCTTCGTTGGACCAGGAATGAGCTAAATCTCTCTTAAATTTAGGGAATACTAGCCCTTAATTTCGTGTTATGCACGGATTATTTTTAGTTTCAATTAAAATATTTTTTAAAATATTTCTCTAAAAATAATGATATTAAAATGTTATAATTTACTTAACTTCATTCTCTCTTCACAAATGTGACTTTAAATGTGCTTTTTGATGACCTTTAATATTAAAAAAAAAATTTAATAAAAATTAAATATTAAAAATATAAATTATGCGACACATGTGAAGAGCACATCACTCGCACTCAGTTTTATATGGCAAATTATTAAGTACACGCGAGAGTACGTATTCTCACATTCTATTTATATATTTTTTCAGGTGTATTTATCATATATTTTATTTTTTAATATTTATTTACCAATACGTGTTCTAAAAGTATTTGCTCCCATATATACACTACATGCTTTGAGTTACATACATATATATACATATATATATATATATATATATATATATATATATATATATATATATATATATACACACACACATACACATATGAAAAGATCAGACGAATGTTTATGATCTTTGCAAATTTATTAGTGACCTCACAAATTATTTGATTTTTCAAATTTTAACCCTACATGTTATTCCTTTTTCTGTAAGCATTTAGGTCGAGTCATGGGCAATAACCAAAAAGAAAAGGAACTTTTAATTATCAAAATTTACAACCGAGGGGAATGAATTTTATTTTGATCATGATTCATCAACATTTTCAATAATTCACATTCAAATTGCGCATTTGAAAACCACATAAACACATTATTAACCCTGGTAACTACAATACAGTATGAGATGCAATGTATTCACTAGATCTCAAGTTCTCTATAAGTTGTACCCTACATTTGGGGTTATCATCTAAGATCGTCCCAAAGACACAAGTTCTCTTTTTTTGGGGTCCAAAACTCTAAACTTTCCTATTTTCACCGAATCTAACATTCTAATAAATGATGCTCCACGTATATTGGGACCATAGTCGCAGAACTACGATATAATTAAGCAGTGCAAGTTCTCTGCTTGTCCCTCGGCATCTATTATATTTTATAATCAAGGGAGTAGAGTTACATCTTTTACGTTATCCAAAGGTGGTGATAGGTTTTAGCTATCACTCTCTCAATGTGGGTGTTACATCTATTTAGTCGGGTTAGGACTAGCTTCCCAATTTAAGTGTTCCAAGATATGGTAGATTCCTATTTAGCGTTGATGTGTATGCGGACTGCATGATTGATGAGATAAGGTCATCTTTGAATCTAATGGGGGCTCCTTGGCTGTCATAAATATAAAACATCAATTATTCAAATTGACTTCAATTTTACCCCTTAAATCATTGTAAATATGGGCCCGTTCTAGGGATCAACAGAGAGAAAAATAAAACATGGGAAGAAAACAAACCAAAGTGAGCTGAGTATCACTCAAATAAAATTTCGACTCAAGTTCACTGTTGCTCTATTGGATTACTAAACTAATCAGGTGGATTAACATGAGAGCTGTCATTCTTAAACCTAACTAGCTTTTCCCTTTCTTGCTTGTTTCGTTTAATTTCATTCAATTTCGTATTTGTTAAAGACATTTAATTTTCGGCAGATTAATTTTAGCACCCTACCAACACTGACTGAGATAACTTTTTATTGCCTTCTTCCATTTGACATTGTAACCCTCTATACTATAATTATTAATCGGTTGCATGCTTGTCATTGAAAGCTAGCTAGTGCAGAATTTATGTATTTCTAATTAGATTAATAAAGATTGTTAGTGATAATAGGTGGCATTAGGATGCACTCCATCTTGATTTCATTTCTTTGCCCTAAAATCTGAGCTTGTTTTGGTTTAGACCAATGGGAGTCAATAGCCCCCACGCGTGTCTGCAGACCTTCTGAAACTACTTTTCTAGGCTTAGCTTGCATCCCTTTGGTTGTTTCATTGGCTTAAAGCCCGGTGCATGAGACTAGCAGTTCCGGTGATTTTTGCTTGTCTTCCTCAAAGAAAACTCACTTGCTACTCTGTTTCTTTTAAAATTTAAACCACAAATAAAGTTGAGTTCTCAAACCAAGGGCACAACTTGGGTGGACAGATTCTGGGCTGGAAGCCCGGTTTCCTCGTAGGCTGGAGAGCTTATTTCTTCCTCGGGTTGATCCAAACTACTTTTTGAAATCAAACATACAAAAAATATATAAAGGTCCTAGTAGGCACCCAGACAAGAAGGTTACATTTCGGGATGGCAATTCGAAAAATTAGTCAAGATTCTAGCTGTGTTTGGTGATAAAGGTTGAAGTTAAGGTTAGTGATTTGTAGCGGTTAAAAGATTATGGATCACTACTTAAAAGTGTTCGGTAAAGTAGTGGTTAGAGATTTACGTAGTATTTTTCAGAAGCTAATGAAAGCAGCTTTTAAGAATCTCTACATAGTGGTTGCATTGCAAATTACAAAATTCTTCTTTCTATTTACTAAAAATCTTTACTATTGTACTCTTTTTAGTTATTTTACATAAATCTGCTACTTCAACAACTGAATTTACCAAAACACATTTATTTTAAATTTCTAGTTGAACTGCTAGCTGTTAATTACTAGTGGGTCATAGCGAATTGCTAGTAAAACCGCCAACAGCTAATAAAACCACTAACATCTAGTAAAACAGCTAAGTTTACTGAACACGCCCTTTGTTTGATAATTTTTAAAATTTTTAAAGGAAACGCAACCATAAATTTAATTATTCAACAACAACAACACCACCACCACCTCCAGCTCCCAGTGTGGGTTCTGTTTTCACAGAGTCTGGGGGAATCTAGATGTAGGTAACCTTACCTCAACCGGCGTGACTGCCCGTTAAAAAGCTTATTCCAAGAGACCCACAAAACAAGATTTTGTGGAAACATTTTATAGGAGAAGGATTTTGTGGAAACATTTTATAAATGAAGGATTTTGTGAACACGTTTTATGGAGCAAAAGTAAAATAAGTATTACGGAATTGAACGAAGGAGTACTAATAAATCAGGGGCAGTAACTATGTAAACATTAGTACAATAAAACAAAGGAAGGTACCATACCTTAGCCAACAAACGTAGGCAAACAATGTTTCTACCCAGATATAAGTCCTACCTATATACAAACACAACATCCGAAAAACAACAACCAAACGTACCCTACCATATTCGAAAAACAACTACGAAGCCACCTCTCTGCGATCTAAGATCTTAATCCTGTCCCGCCATAGTCTCCTATCCTGAGTCATGTCCTTCGTCAGTCCGACAACTTTCAAGTCCTTTCTAATAATCTCGTCCAAGCTCTTCTTTGGTCGCCCCTTCCCTCTTTTCTCTTCGGGGATGTTAATCCTCTCACATCTCCTCACTGGAGCGTCCACACTTCTTCTTTTCATATGGCCGAACCATCTGAGTCTTATTCCTCTCATCTTATCTTCGATAGGAGCTACTTTAACTAAGTCTCTAATAACTCCATTACTAATTTTATCCATTCTAGTATAACCACAAATCCATCTAATCATTCTCTTCTCTGCTACCATTAATTTTTAGACCTGTGTCATTTTTATAGGCCAACACTCCGCACCATACATCACAGCAGGTCTAACTACCATACGGTATACTTTACCTTTTAACCTTATATGCATTCTATTATCACACAGCACACCTGAAGCGTACTTCTATTTAATCCAACCCGCTTTTATGCGCTGGTTAATATCTTCGTTAATCCCCGTTCTGCTGAATGATCGAGCCTATATATTTAAATTTCTCGACCTTTGGTATCATCATCCCATCAATAGTGACTTCTCCCCTCCCATCTTCCCTACCATTGAAACAACAATGTAGGCATTCTGTTTTTGATCTACTTACTCTAAAACTTCTAGACTCCAATGTATGTCTCCAACGCTCCAACTTATCGTTAACTCCCTCTCTGGTTACATCAATACGAATAATGTTATCTGCAAACAACATATACCATGATAACCCATCTTGAATCCCTTTCGTAAGTTCATCCATAACTAGGGTGAAAAGAAACGGGCTTAAAGCGGAACCTTGATGCAGGCCCATACCAACGAAGAAGTTGTTGGTAACCCCTTTTGGCGTCCTAACATTCGTCCTACCTCCCACGTGCATATCCTTAATAAGACGAATACACAAAGGAGACACTCCTTTCTTTTCCAAGCATTCTCATAACACTTCTCGCGGGACTCTATCATATGCTTTTTTTAGATCAATGAACACCATATGAAAATCTATCTTTCTATCTCTGTACAATCCCATGAGTCTTCTAAGAGCGTAAATCGCCTCTGTAGTTGATCTGCCCGGCATAAAACCAAATTGATTCTCAGATATCGAAATATCCTTCCGCAACCTTCTCTCAATCACTCTTTCCTATAACTTCATAGTGTGACTGAGCAACTTTATATTCCTGTAATTATTACAATCTTAAATATCCTCTTTGTTCTTATACAATGGGATGATTGTACTAAACCTCCATTCTCTGGGCATCTTAGCAGTCCTAAAAATAACATTGAAAAGCTCTGCTAGCCACTTTAATCCCTCTTCACTCAAGTACTTTCACACTTCTATCGGTATCTGATCTGGTCCCTCTACTTTCCCATTGGTCACTTTTTTCAGGATCTCTTTAATCTCATCCTTACTGATAGGTTCACCCAATTGGGGGTGAAGTAGACTCTCACTATTTTCTCTTTTCCTACTTCGAGAATCTTCCATCACTTCATCATTGAGGAGTTTCAAAAAGTATCTTTTTCATCTCACCTTGATTTCTGCATCCTCAGACAACACTTTATCATTTTCATCTTTGATGTACCTCACAATACCCAAATCCCTTGTTTTTCTTTCCCTTACCCTCGCCAGTTTAAAGACTTCCTTCTCACCTTTCTTGGTCCCCAGTTTTTAATATAACCTATCATAAGCCATGCTCTTAGCTACAACAACAGCTTTCTTGGCTATCTTTTTTGCAGTCTTATATCTAACTCTACTTGTCTCTTTCTCTTCATCCGTTTTACTGCTCATGTAAGTAGCGTATACCTCTTTTTTCTCGTTGACTTTCTCCCTTACCTCTTCGTCCCACCACCAGGCTCTTTTCATTCTGTTACCACCTCTCCTAGAAATACCTAGAATTTCCTTAGCTGACCGTCGAATATATTCTGCCATTGCCTCCCACATAGTATCTGCATCCTCTACCTGCCTTCAAGCTCCTTATTCAGTAATCCTCTATGCTAATTTAATAGCATTCTCCTTAGTAAGATTCCACCACTTAACTCTAGGTTCCTCAACACTTTTCTTCTTTCACTTTGAACATTTGAGCTCCACATCCAATACTAACAATCTATGCTGAGTACCTAAATACTCACTAGAAATCACCCTAAAATTTAATTATTCGACACTATTAAATTACAGTAAGTCGTATTTGAGGCCATTGTATATTCGAGATGCTTTCGTGGTAACTGCTAATAATTAATTGAGGTGACTAATAGCTTATTTAGGAGTGAATGTTATTACACTTATACGTTAGTGGAGCTATTAGTCATCCTCAATTTAAAAGTTACTCGAAAATATATTATTAGTCATTGTAAAACCTCAAAAAAGTTACGCTTGAAAGTATTTATCTCACAATAATTCTTATATAAAACGATTTCATCCAAAAATTTGTGATTAAATTTTAAGACGTTTACAAATGAGAGACCATTATATAAAAATTCTGAATCTGTGACTCCTACTAAAGAAAAGAGATCAGTCATACTTCAATCTCACGTAAACACAGCTTTTGGAATACTACCAATGTGTCTGTTGATAATAAATGAAACTGAAAATTTTGAATCTCACGGATTTTAGAGCTTGACTATAGAAACATGCTAAGATTAGATTAATTACAAGGAAAATTCCTCCTTTCAGAAACAAAAACGAAAAGAACACTGTAGTCACAAAAAAATGCCATGCTATAAAATAAATATAAATTAATTATTTTGGCTTAACTCATTTAACTAATTTAATTTATTTAAATAAATTGGGTCAAATTGACTATAAAGTTTTGGCCCAAATAACTACCAAATCAATGATTAAGTTGACTATTAATGGCCAATTAAATGGATTAACAAGTCAAATACCCAATCAACAGTCAAAAGACAAATAAGTTGCATACTCTAGTAAGGGAGGAGATTCTTTCCCTATAAATAGAGCACTGCTCTCTCTTACTCAGGGGTCAAAAATTCATTCACTTCGAAGATATTTTGAAGAGCCGAATGGTTAATTTTTCTAGAGGAAGACAACAAGCACAATCAAAGCACGTGCCATCTACCATCGAAGATCAAAGATCAAAGAAAAGTCATCTTGATTGAGATCAAGTCTCTTAGACCCCTCTCAATATCAAATTCATTGAAGTTTATTCAAAGGAAGTCAAATCAATCAATTTGATCGAGATTCAAATCACTCGACCCTCTTTCAAGTACAAATTAGAAATCAAATCAGAAGAATTATTTATTTGTTCATCTTATAACAAATATACAGAGATTGTACTTATTGCATCAATACAAAATTAAAATTGTTTCTTGATTTTTGTCTAATTTATTTTATACACGAAATTTGTGTTTACAAACACTAAACAAGAGAACTAGTGTCTATTCTTTTTCGCGACAAATAGGGGTGTTCATGGATCGGGTATCCAAACAAAAATGATTTTCGGTTCGGGTAATCGAAAGTTCAGGTCAGCCATCTCGAACCGAAACCGAATCAAAATTTTCGGGTACCAGAATTTTGGGTACTCGAAAGCTTCGGTTCGGGTTTCCGGTTATCCAATGACCAAATTATGTTTTCCCTTTTTTGTTTTCTTTTTTTTTCTGCTGTTTTATCAAGTGCGTCGTTAGGCCCAACACTTAGTTACCCAATTACAACAATTGTAATTTCCTTAATTAGAGGAAGTGTGCAACCAGCTTCAGAAACTTAATAGCCTTTGGGTATTGTGCAATACAGTGGAGCATAAGTAGCTTACAAAAAACAAAAAACGAAAATCTCGGTGCTTAGGTAGATGCATACTACAAACATAAGATTACATGACTTCCATCCAACCTCGCATATGTCTCTCTCCCACTCTCTTACACATCATCTATGCAACGAAATTTTTTTTTTTTTAAAAAAAAACTTTTCAGGTATTCGAATTGCCAAAATCTCCGAACCGTACTTGTACCAAGTACTGAACAAAATTCTAGTTTGGGTACCCAAACGGAATTTTTTTAAAATTTCGGGTCGAGTACCCAAAATATCAGCTTGGGTCACAATTTTTTGGTTCGAGTTTTTGGTTTCGGATTGTTTTGAATACCCTTATCGACAAAATGCAACTGTAAGTTGTAAGAAAATGTAAGGAATTGTAAAAACATGTAAGAAGTTATAAAGAGTTGTAAGTACTATAAAGAAGCGATAAGCAGAAGTTAGAAGTTGTAAGAGGCTTCAAGGAGCCGTAAGAAGCCAGAAAAGGTTGTAAGGATAGATATAAGTAGTTTTTGAATTATTAAAAAGTTGTATAAATATAATTTTTAATTATGTATGCATAATTATTGGTTATTAACATATGGTTTGTTAAATAAATGGTATCATGAAAGTAAATTATATGCAATATGTCAGTGATGTTATAAAACTAATCTTATATCATCACTAAACAAATTATTTTTGAATATTAGACAAACAAATTTTATTTTTTACAATTATCATTTTGGATGAGAAAAAATAATATTAAAATTACATAATTAACTAACGAAAATAAGCCTTTGAAAATTGAATTGAATAACAATAAAATAAATTGAAGCCTAAAAATTTATAGAACTTAATTATGTTCTACACTTGAGGTTTTGTTTATTATAACATTATTAGTTTTATCTCCATATAGACAAAGTAAAAAAATAATTTTTCTCAACAAATAAAATAAAATCCTATTTAAATTAAACAATTTCAAGTTAATATTCTTAACATAATGCCTCAATGAGACTGGAACAGTAGCAAGTGATAATTGTTGCTTGTTGTCCTCTCTATAATTTTATTATTATGTATGAAAAGGGTATAAACATGAAACCCAAATGTGGATAGATCATTCGATGTTTTATTGTATAATTATAGCTAGCAACCAAACTACCATTGACAAACTCAGAGATGAGATAGCTAAAATATTTTCCTCATCTATAATTTGACTATTTTTATATATGATTCACGTCGAAACGTAAACATGAATGTAATTTTTTGTATTATAATTTTAAAAGTATGTTAACTTGTTTTCTTTGTAATGGCGTATATAATTTACATTAATACTCAAATATAATTCACGTTATTAAATGTTGTTTTTATATTTATAGAAATATTATGTTCATAAAAATATATGCGGATTTTTATATTGGTAGTATATAAAAAATATACACCTATTTCTATAAATATGAGAAAAAATAACAAGTTATTAATAATGTACAATAAGATGTAAAAAGATGTAAAGACATACAAAAATATGAAAAAGTTACGTTGAACATATGAGAAGTTATAAGAAGTTATAAAAAATTGCTCTATATATCGCAAAAAGAACAGCGACTTACGGAGCTAGATTATCAGGGACTTGAATCATTTAGGTTGCTGTTAGTTGTTAGATCAATTAATTATGCATATTTTTGACATCAAATGCCCCTAATAAATTATCTGTAGATTGACTACGAGACCCTCTGAAAATCGGTCGATCAGCTGTCGTCATCTCGGCCTCCGGTGTCCATCAAGTTGACGTCCACCTATAGTAAAGTCCTTCAGACATGGTTTTTTTCCTTTCCATTTGCAATAAATATGATGTTATCTTTAATTTGGCAGAGGTTCCCACTTCAAACTATTCTTCAAAAATTGGAATTTCTTCCAAATGAATAAAGAGGATGAGGGGAAAAGTAGCCGAAATTCTCAATCCATTAGATGAACGAATGAAGATTTTACGACCGTAATTACATATCATGAAATTGTTCTCTTTTTTAAGGGCTCCTTTCGAAATTTAATTTTGAGGGGCCCATGTTCCAAATTCAACTGATACTTTTATTTTAGAATTTTTTAAATAATTATGATACTCTTAAATCCCTAAAAGGAATATTTTTATTTTTGGCTTATTGAAAGAAACATTTATTTTGGCCAGTATATGGCCAATCGAAAAAATGACATTATGGAAAAGCAACTGAAATGTTTAGCCAGTCAGCCTATTGCCCCATAAACAATTAATGATATTCTGAGTCTCATGAGGGGGGAAAAAAAAAAGTGAGACTCTTAGTTAGATTAACTCTTCTTCCTTTAACTTTGTATCTAAAGTGATGAAGGTTTACAAAAACGCGAATTTTTTTTATGAGACCATCTCGCGCTAAGTTATTGTAAGACGATCTACATGACATTTTTTTTTTAAAATTAAAGAGGATGGTGGTTAAGGAGAGTGGTTTCACTCTCTAGTCGTTTCCATTTTTTTTTAAAAAGATTTGGCAAGTTTCCTTCACTCACCCAAATTCTTCATTAAACACCTACTTTCATGTTGTTGCCACCATGGTTCATGTTCAAATAATATATGCTTTGCCATTAATTTACATTGGTCGTTGGCATATGTACACTTTGCTTTTGCTGTTAATCAACAGATGTGCTTAGTTCTTCTCTTTTGCGTAAAATATAAACTCATACTACGCTTTGCTTCATTATTCGTTTGTCTCAGTTCAGGTTTTGTAATCTTCTGTGCTATTTGACCATAGTTTTTTAGTGAGGATCTTTTGCTGTTTACACTTAGCCTTACAAGTCTTCGATTTTGGTCTTTATGTGCATAATCAATTTGGTCTTTCATGGAACTTTCAATCTTGCTTTGTTTGCATAATCTAAGGGCCGTTTAACTAGCTAAATGTCCAAGAGAGTACATTGAGCTTTTGTAAGTTTTGATAAAATAATCTAAAAAATCTTAATATCAAATAATCTAGAAAAGTCTTAATAATTATCTAGATTATGTATTGTAGAAATATCTAGAATTATACACTAAAATGTCTTCCTAGGCCCTAGAATCTATAAGAAAAATCTAGATAAAAACTTAAAAGGAGAACTAAATTAAAATTAAAAATATCTTAGATAATTTTGGAGGGTAAGGCCAAATCTCCCTCTATAAATACCACATTGTGGGATCACTTGGAGCAATGCAATACAACACTTCTCATTCTCCCAATTAGTCTCTCGTCCTATAAAGTTTTCAACCATCAAATATCTTTCATCAAATTAAATCATTTCCACCATAATTCCATCAAACTTCTATAAAATTCAACAGTGGTATCAGAGCCAACTTTTAATCCAAGCCTTCCCTTTCCTTCACATCCAAATAATTCAACACCACGTAATTCATATCTCAACTCTCAAATCCTCAATCCTCAAATGTTTAACTCCATAAAAATAACATGGTCTCCACTAACTCAAATATAGCCTTTAACTATGTCCCAAATAATTGGGTGCCCATATTTGATGGTGAAAATTATCAAATATGGAGTGTCTAAATGAGAACTCTTCTAAAGGGACAAGGGCTATGGGATGTGATAGCAAAGGGATATGAAATCCCATCCCAAGATTCTAAAGGAAAGAAATCTTTGGATGAAGATAAGCAAAAACAATATGAAGAAAATCAAAGGAGGGTTTGTAATGCCCTCTCATTAATTCAACAGGGAGTCACTCCATCCATATTTCTCCATATCATGGCTGCAGAGATAGCTAAGGAGGCTTGGGAGATATTGGAGTAAACTTCTAAAGGCTCAAAAAAGATAATATCCTTTAAACTTCAAAACTTGTGGAAAGAATTTGAAACTTTACTTATGAAGGAAGGTGAAAGTATTGAAACATTCTTCAATTGTGTCTCTAATATAGTAAATCAAATTAGAACCTATAGGGACACAATTGAAGATGTAAAAATTGTACAAAAAGTTTTAAGAAGCCTTCCTCCTAAATACGATCATATAATGGCTGCAATTCAATAATCTAAAGATTTATCTACGCTAACTTTAAATCAATTAATGGGTTCTCTACAAGCTCATGAGGACCGAATGCACAGACATTTTGAGTAGCCACTAGAACAAGCTTTCCAGACTAAATTAAAATTCTACAATGGAGAAAATAAAAATGGCCACGGTCGAAACTTCCCTCAGAAAGGGGAGACATCAAATTACTATGATAGGGGGAGAGAAAATCAAGCCAGCCATAAAAATGATAAAACCGGCTCATATTGTAGATTATGCAAAAAGAATAATCATAATACTAAAGATTGCCGGTTTCAATGCAAAAAATGTACATGGCATCCTCATCATTTTAAAGATTGCAGAAATCGAAAAAATAATAATGAAGCTAAGTTTGCTGAAAAACATGACTCTGCTAAAAATGTATTTTATTCCTGTTTAAACACACGACAAGAGTCATCTGACGTTTGGTACTTAGACAGTGGTTGTTCAAACCACATGACTGGCAATAAAAACTCTTTTGTCAGCCTTGATAAAAACATAAAATCTCATATTACTCTTAGTGATAGTAGTCACCAAGACATTGCAGGCAAAGGGACAATTGCAGTAAGAGCTAAAAATGGCTCTACTAAATTTATACAAGATATCTTATATGTCCTTGGCCTAGCTTAAAATCTATTAAGTGTGGGTCAATTGGTCCAAAGAGGCTATATGGTAAAATTTGATGAAAATAAATGCCTCATACATGATAAGAAAAAGGGTCAATTAATTGCATTTGTAACTATGGCTCCTAACAGGATATTTCCCTTGATGATGCCACTGGAGCGCAAAGTTCTCTCACTACTACACTAGAGAGCACTAAATTGTGTCATTTATGATTCGGGCACTTAAATTATAAAAGTCTTAAAGTATTAAAACAAAAGGAAATGGTAATTGGCTTACCCTCTATTATTGATAACAAAAATATATATGAGGGTTGTATATTTGAACAAATGCATAGATTACCATTCCCAAAGGCCTCGTGGAGGGCCAAAGTCCCACTTCAATTGGTGCCTGCTGATATTTGGGGCCCATCTAGAAATCTCACAATTAGTGGAAAAAGATATTTCTTATTATTTGTTGATGACTATACCCGAATGATTTGGGTATATTTCCTGCAGCAAAAATCAGAAGCATATACATATTTTTGAGAATTCAAAGCTCTTGTTGAAAAACAATGTGGGCATAAGATAAAAATATTAAGAACAGATCATGGGGGAGAATTTATAGACGAGGAATTTATGAACTTCTGTAAGAAGCATGGCATCAAAAGAGAATTGACAGTGAGGCGAACACCTCAACAAAATGGTATTGCCGAAAGGAAAAATAGAAAAATTGTGGAAATGGCCCGAAGCATGCTACAAAGTAACAATTTACCAAAATATTTTTGGACCGAAGCTGTAAATACAGCAGTGTATATTCTTAACCGATCCCCCATAAAAGCAATGCCAAATCAAACAGCCTATGAGGCATGGTTCAAAAGGAAGCCCAAAGTGGAGCACTTTAGAATCTTTGGCTATATTGCCTATGCCCACATCCCGAAAGAAAATCGGGAGAAATTGGATGAAAAAGGAGAAAAATGTATCTTCATTGGATACAGTAATGAGTTAAAAGGCTATCGTCTTTATAAGCCCGAATCAAAGAAACTCATCATCTCAGGGGATGTCATATTCGATGAAGATGCACAGTGGAGTTGGCAAGACAACTCTACACAACATCCAACATCACAAAACCTTTTCCCAACCTCATCTCAAGAAGGAGGACACACTCAAACACCCGAGCCAAATTCCCCTCCTTCATCAAGCCCACAATCTCCCAGAAATACACCCACAACAACTCCAATTCCAAACCTTCCTTAACTAACATATCGCTCACAAAGAGACCGACATCCTCCAACCTACCTCCAAGACTACCAATGTGGCCATACCATCACTGCTTTTTTCGCAAGTGAACCACAAAGTTTTCAAGAAGCAGCTCAAGATGAGAAGTGGATCGAAGCCATAGACTAGGAAATTAAGATGATCGAGAAAAATGATACGTGGGAGCTTACAGATAAGCCCGAAGATAAAGATATCATAGGCCTTAAGTGGGTTTACAAGATAAAGTATAATGAAGATGGCTTAATTCAAAAGTGCAAGGCCTGACTTGTTGCTAAGGGCTACTCACACCAACCAGGGATCGACTTCAATGAGACGTTTGCTCCAGTTGTACGCAGGGAGACCATTAGAACGGTTCTTGCCATTGCAGCACAGCTAAAGTTGCCAGTCTATCAGCTCGATGTCAAATCAGTAGTTCTTAATGGAGAGCTTAAAGAAAAAGTCTATGTGGAGAAACCTCAAGGATACATCATCAAAGGATAGGAAGACAAAGTTTATCATCTACACAAGGCTCTATATGGCCTTAAGCAAGCTTCCCGAGCATGGAACAGTAAGATAGATGGTTATCTCTTACAAAATGGCTTTATAAAAAGCCTAAGTGAGCCATCTCTTTATGTCAAAACCCATGGGCCAAATGATTTCCTCATTTTGTGCCTTTATGTAGATGATCTCATCTACACAGGCACCAACATGAAGATGCTCAATGAGTTCAAGAAAGCAATGATGTTAGAGTATGAAATGACATACTAGGGCTAATGAAATACTTTCTTAGGATGCAAGTAAAGCAAAGCCCAGGTCACATCTTCTTATCTCAAGAGAAGTATGCAGATGACCTACTCAAGAAATTCAATATGGTTGACTGTAAGACCATGGCCACACCTATGGCCATCAATGAGAAACTATTTAAGAATGGTGGCCAAGAGAAAGTTGATGCATCACTTTATCGAAGTCTTGTGGGGTCACTTATCTACCTCACACATACAAGGCCAGATATTGTTCATGCTATCAGCATTGTCTCTAGGTTCATGAGTAAACCTAGTAAGGCACATTTTGCAGCAGCAAAAAGAATACTTCTCTACATCAAAGGGACGAAGAATTTCGGGGTTCTCCACAAGATCGATGAAGATTGTAGCCTCACAAGATGCACAGACAGTGATTGGGCAGGATGCATCAATGATAGGAAGAGTACAAGTGGTTATGTATTTCAACTAGGATCCAAGATCGTCTCATGGTCTTCAAGGAAGCAAGCTACAGTCGCACTATCATCAGCAGAAGCAAAATACGTAGCAGCAACAAGTGCAGCATGTGAAGTAGTGTAGCTTAGAAGGATTTTGAGAGATCTACAAGTCAATACCAAAGAACCTATAATAATATTCTGTGACAACATGTCAGCTATCACCATGACAAAGAATCCAATTTTTCATAGTCGGACCAAACATATAGAGATACGGCATCACGTCATCAGAGAACCAGTTGAAAAGGGAGAGATCAAGTTACAATTTTGCAAGATGGGGGAGCAGCTAGCAGACATCTTTACCAAGGTCATATCGATGGAGAAATTCATCCAGTTCAAGCAACAGCTTGGAGTTCAAGATTTTTCAGATTAGGGGGAGTGATAAAATAATCTAAAAAATCTTAGTGTTAAATAATCTAGAAAAGTCTTAATAATTATCTAGATTGTGCATTATAGAAATATCTAGAATTGTACACTTGAATATCTACCTAGGCCCTAGAATCTGCAAGAAAAATCTAGACAAAAACTTAAAAGGAGAATTAAATTAAAATTAGAAATATCTTAGATAATTTTGAAGGATAAAGTCAAATCTTCCTCTATAAATACCACTTTGTAGGATCACTAGGAGCAATGTACAGCACTTCTCATTCTCCTAATTAGTCTCTCCTTCTATAAAGCTTTCAACTATCAAACATCTTTCATCAAATTAAATCATTTCCACCATAATCCCACCAAGCTTCTATAAAATCCAACAAGTTTTTCATTTTGGTCATGTGCAATTATGGTCTTGTGTTCTGGTATGATTTTTTGTTTTATAAGAAATTCAATCTTAATAATGATTATATTGGTTGACTAAAAATATTTTTAATGGATGACTAACATCATAGATTAATTATTTAATTTTTGAGGTTGATCTTGCAAGTTATGTATGACTAATAATATTTATATTGGGTGACTAATTTTATGAAATTATCTTACTTTGTATGCATAAATCTAAGGACCACTTAGATAAATATCGAAGAGAGTACATTGAGCTTTTGTAATCCTTTGTTTTGATCTTATACAATTGCAGTCTTGTATTCTCGTATAATTTTTTATTTTATGGAACATTCAATCTTAATAATATTTGTATAGGGTGACTAATAACATTTCTAATGAATGATTAATATAATAGATTAATTATTAATTTTTTAGGTTGATCTGAAAAATTATGTATGACTAAGAATATTTATATTTGGTGACTAATTTTATGAAATTTTCAGCCTTGCGAAGATTGTCCTATACCAAGAGCAGTAGTAGTACAGCCAAACAGAAGGAACTTGTCGACCCTATCGGAGATTGTTCCATACTAAAAAACTAGGGATAGATAAAGATGAAATAATAAATAAAAAGGTGGAAAAAATGTTAACCTTTTAGACGGGCATCAAGGATCTTGGCCACAATAATTCAGTGAGCTTTTTAAGTCTTTAGTTGTGTCTACAAATTATTGTATTTAATTTACAGTTAATATTATATATGACCACAATGACAACATATATATGACTAATAACATCATCAATTAGCTACGAAAATGTTTATTTTTTCCTCCTTTTTTTAAGGTCATTGGACTACTAATAACATGTTTAATGGATGACTAATATGATAGATTAATTAGTTAATTTTTTAGGTTGATATAGCAAATAATGTATGACTAATAATATTTATATTTGGTGACTAATATCATGGAATTTTCAACCTTGTTAGACTGCTTTTATTCTTGTATGTCTAAAATTAGGTGACTAATAATATTGTACATGGGTGACAAGCAATATTCATATTTTAGATGGGTGATTAATAATATTGGGTGACTTATAATATTTTAAATGGGTGACTATTGACTAATAATATTCATATTTACATGGGTGACTAATAATATTGGGTGACCAATAATATTCATTTTGGGTGACTAATAATTCGGTTGCCAAAACTAATGCATCCTTGCTATTTCACTGTTTTATGTTAACAGTAAAACCTAATTGTAGTACATTGCTCATTAGAAAGATTTATTGAACAATTTTTTTTTCTACATTGTGTGTTCTTCCTTGCGTTGATTTCTTACACTAAAACCAACAACACGTGAGTGCTGGTGATATAAATCAAATATGTCATCAATTGTGTTCTCCACAGTATCCAACTAATGATCTACTCAAATTTTGAATTGACTCTTGATGTCAATAACTAGTGGTTCATTCGACTAGCGAATCTCGATCGCTAGCAGGCGGCATTCTATTTCATTTCGGTTGTCTGCAGACAAAACATATATAATGTTAGTACAATCACTTATTGAAAATATTATTAGTTTCCTTTCAAGATGAGATGATTAGATAAGCGTTGTAGTCACTCATTGAAATCAATACTGGTTACCTTTCAAAACGTTAGGATTATATGAACGTAATAGTCACCAATTGAAAATGGGCTTGGTAACCTTTCATAATGTCGTATTAACTAACCATTTATAGCCAACTAATTGTCACCCATTGAAAATGGTTTTGGTTACCTTTACAAAGGAAAGCAATATATGAATTTTCAAGTCACATATGGAATATGTTACTAGTCTTGTTTCATATTGTCATTGGTCATATATTATAATGATACATGGAAATTTTTTTATTGCAGTCATATATGTAAAAATGAGCTGGTAATGTATCCTTACCAAATAAATGTATTTCACATAAGTCACCCATTACAAATATTAATAGTCATACACTACTTGCTAGGTCATCCTACAAAATTAAACAATTAATCGATCACATTAGTCATCCATTACAAATATCATTTGTGGTCCACTTTAATAACTTACTAGTATACACACCTATGCACTATATTACTATCCATATATATTAGATAAGTTCCTATTAAAAATGTGACTAGTCACCCATGAAAATTGTTATTAGTCATACCTATGTTATTTGAAAACGAATTTTATGGATCAGTCATACATGCAATAAGCAAATAGTTATGTTCCAATATTGTTCACAACCCAAGTCCCAAATAAACATAGTACCCTAAACTTTTGATGAATATAGTCCTACAAGCAATAAATAATAGTCATATTGCGATATTTTACGCACCCAATGTCACCCATTCTCATTAATTTTGGTCAAGCATGTCAATAGCCAACTTATTAGGGTTTCGTATAGTTACAACCAAAATTACAAGCAAAAAGGCCTTAATAAAGTCAAAAGAAGATTACCTTCCATTGATATCCACATCCCCTCTTGTATTTCCAACGTTTCATGTTAAACTTCCATTACTTCCACCGTTTCTATAGTAAATAATGCATCAAACTAAATTAAAATTTCACAATACATACATAGTACTCACGAAAAACATATTTGGAGTAGTTATGGACCACTTCATCGTACCTTCACCAACAACAGCGTAGGGTAATGTGGTATTCTCAATTTGACGAAGAGAGGGGCAAAGACGATGATGATGGTGTCGATGATGCACTACAAAAAAGGTTGCTTCTCTCTACATTTAATTTTGCTAATAACCACACTTATAAGTGTGGAAATAGCAGTTGCCTACACTTAGGCTAAATGTGGGAAGGATATGTGTGTGGAAATGTTCTCCACACTTAAAGAAAATGCGGGTATAGCTACATTCTCCACACTTATAAATGCGGAGTAAGTACTAATTACCCACAATTTATGTGTGGTCATTTTACGCAATGCCCACGCTCAGAGATGCAAGAAGCCATAATTTCCCCCACACTTATAAGTGTTATTAGTGTATTTTAGTTTTTTTAAAAAATAATGTTGGTAATTAATATAAAACTTATTAAGTTAAAAATAGAACAATTATATACAATAATTGTTCTTTTTTTAATTAACAAGTTTTATATTAATTACCAGCATCACAGTACATAAATAAATAAAATTAGAATTGTATAATACAGATTAATATAATTATTCTCCAATCATGATCAGCAAACTAACTAAATTAAAATAGATACAATATCAATTAAATAAATTACACATTATTGCCCGGAAAAAAATAATTATAGACACTAAGGAAATCAAAATTAAATATTCTTGCATTAATTTTTTGAATCCATCCTGCTAATTTTTCTGTTGTCGCTAGCTGATTGAACATTTTATAAAAAAGCACTAGCTCTATATACTACTTATTAAAACTATACTTTGAAAACATGTATAACTTCTAAGAATATATAAAAATATCTCCACCTCCGTTTTCTTCATTGAGAGATGTTAGCAACAATGCCACCTATTAGACAATTGAAACACGCAAAAAAATGCATTATTAGAAAAGATAATCAAAGAGATTAACTAAAGATGCAGATTCAGCGAAATCAGGTTTAAAGACGCACAACAGAGTTCAACCAACTATAG
The DNA here is from genome assembly GCA_029747015.1 of Carnegiea gigantea. Classification (NCBI taxonomy): domain Eukaryota; kingdom Viridiplantae; phylum Streptophyta; class Magnoliopsida; order Caryophyllales; family Cactaceae; genus Carnegiea; species Carnegiea gigantea. The sequence goes on along the minus strand of JAKOGI010000093.1, from coordinate 622,169 downwards.
AACCACAAAACACAAAGTTGAACCAAGAATAGAATCACAATTGAATTCAACTAACAATACCACCTAGGTGAGTTCAACTAACAATAAACCACAATCGAGTTCAACCACTAATACAACCACAATCGAGTTCAACCAACTTTAGAACTGCAACTGAGTTCAACAAACAATGGAACCCAATCCACCTAACTATAAAACCCCAACCGAGTTCAACCAACAACAGAACTAAAACTAATAAATTTAACCAACAATAGAACCCGAAGGAATTCAACTAACAATGGAACCGAGCCAAGTTCAATAAAAAAGTCATTTGTAGTAGAGTGAAGAGCAGCCCGCAAAGTAAATCTTGTATTTGTGTATGCATCATATGCATCTACACTGTGCCATAACTGCACTAACTCTTTAATCAATGGTTGAAGATACACATCGATGTCCATACCCGGGGTCTTTTTACCGGGAATAATCATTGATAGTATAATTGAGGATTGTTTCATGCACAGCCAAGGAGGCAAATTACATGGAATTAGCAAGACTGGCCAAGTACTATGCATGCTACTCATAACACGAAAGGGATTAAACCCATCACTAGCTAGCCCAAGCCTTATATTTCGAGGATCAGATGCAAAATTGGGATATTGTTCGTCAAATTCCTTCCACGCCTTTGCATCTGCAGGATGCCTCAAAATCCCATCCTTTGTACGGTATTTGTCATGCCAAATCATATCTTCAGCTATCTTGGATGATTTGTAAATCCTAAGCAGTCTAGGAATGAGAGGGAAATAGCGTAGTACTTTAGCTGGCAATTTCTTTTCACTATTCTTCCATCGTGAAGAACCACACTTGGTGTATGATTCTTGTCGTTCCTTTTCACCCCAATACAATATACAATCATTAGGACAGGCATGTATTTTTTCAAATTCAAGGCCCAAGTCCTTAAGCAATTACTTGCAATTAGTCCATGATGATGGAAATGGGTCTATGTCAGGAAAAAGCAGAACTCAAAAGATGGAGCAGCATATTAAATGATTTAATTGACCAACTATACATGCATTTCAAGTGGAGCAAGTGCAACAGAAAAGAGAGTTTTGAAATTTTTGAACCTTGACATAGCTTCTGTTCAACTTGTTCTAATAACCTTTCATATTCAGCATCTTTGTCTACATTGGAACTATCACCCTCATGCCCCTCATTCCCTAGCTCACCATTGTCATCTTCATCCATATCACCCTCTTGATGAAACATGTCATTCCCACAATTTTCGCGCCACCCAAAAATATCATTAAGTATCCTCATAGTATCAATGTCACCAAAACCACTTTCTGATTGGGTATTAGTATTATTGCGGCCTTTGTCACAAAAAATTGAAGAATGTCCAGAAATTTCCTCCCCATGATGCACCCACTCTTTATAGTATGGCCAAAAACCATTAAACATGAGATGGTGTGCCACTTCTTCTTTCGTGAAGCAACGATTATGTCCAACTTTGCATTTATTGCAAGGTTATACTATCAGTTTACTACCCCCAGCATTGCGAAAAGCAAATTCTAAAAATGACTCAACCCCATTCCTATATTCAGGTGAAGTTCTATGCATATGAATCCAACTTTTGTCCATCATAATTTCTAACAGGCCACCTACAAAGTTGTCACATAAGTCAATATAAGCATTATAACCAAACATTGACAATCATCAAAGAAAGGGGGGAGAAGAATCACAACGATCACACCAACACAATTAAATTGATTTGATCTGTCTGGAGGCGTCAAATACAGTTGATCAAGCTTGGAATTTCCCGAAAAGGGAAGCTTCACTATAAAAAATTCATACATAAAAGAGATGACCATGACACATATATATATTTAATTAAACATCTCTAGATATACATTTAATCGGAAGCTCCACTATAAAAAGGGAATCAAAATGATGAGTTTTTATTTTATGTGTATTTTCTTTGAAAACAATCAAACAAAGGCAAACCTAAATATACATTTAATTAAACATCTCTAGATATCTCATTTCAGACTCATGCTATTATTATTGTTTAAGGGATGACATGAAACATATCTTAAGTTTACCTTTATTTGAGTAATCCATACTGATATCTCACCATTAGGGAGGGTACTAATTATGACAGCTTCATAGGAACTAAGTTGTATATATTGAACACAATATTGAATACAAATTAAAATTAACATATATCGCAAATATAGTTTTAGGCCGAATTTGGCATTCATAATACCATTTTTCCTATAGATATGTGATCTTGACATCCACAACAAAAGATAACATTCAAATTAATTTAATCAACATGTTATCTTTGGTAAAAATCTTAAATTTATGTTAGATGTGAATTACAAGTAGTACATTAAAAAAACTTAGACTATCTCTCTATGAAATATGACAATGTATTTTTTCCCCTTAATTAATTCAACCTATACAAATAGATAATAAAATAAGTACATACAAATATGCCGCCGCTCCCTAATCCAAATATGATAATGCACATATAAGCTTGTTATGTTGTCCAAATCCCATATATTATTGTGACTCAGAACTGCAATGCTCTGTAATACTCTCATGCAAATTCCAATTACTAAAACATATCAGACGGAAGGAAAAAAAAAGAAACTAAATGTCCTATGAAGGGCCCTTGACTCATTTTGAGATTAAATGCATAGGGAAAACTAAGTACGGGCAGAATACACAAGTTCAATCAACTTGGCAGTTTTGACCGGTGAGCTAGTCCGGCTTTGAGGTGGCTTTTATCTATGATGCACATGATTTAGCCAACGTTATTTTGTCCTAAATTTGAGTTTAGAAAGATATCTTTCATGTGAAACAAGTTTCAAGAGGATTAAAGGTCATTTGGTCACCCAACACAGCCAGACAAGTTAAGTCTGCAAACTGGCCAAGAATTTCAGTGCACAAGAGCTGACTTTGACGAGTTATATCTCAGCAATCAGAGCACCTTTTGATGTGAAACCAATTCCAAAATAAAGTATTGGAAGTAAGCTTTCATATGACTACTGGTGCAAGAAATTTGAAGTCCATTTGGTCTAGGAAAGTCAGCTCTAAATGTAGAGATGTACAAAAATCTAACAGCACAGCTCAGCACCTGTGAATTTTGATCAAAATATTTTGCCTTTTATCTCAGTTATTTCTTACATTGCTGGGCATCAAAATGTGGAAAAATATTGATCATTTTAGGTCCTAAAAGATCAGTTCAAGGACCTCAAGGACGTTCTTTAATGCAGACTAAGATGAAAGGAAATTCCCTTTTACTCGGAGAAAGTAATCTTCACCACGATTGAGAGCAAGTGAAGGTGGTACAAGAGTATACATTGTTTGACCAAAAAAACATCTTACCCTCCCTGCTTTAAGACTAACTTACCTCCTAATTATAAAGATTTATGCCAAAATCAAACAAATCCCACCTGCCCACTAGTTGTTCGATACAATTTCCCAATGAAAATTCTTGGCCAATTGCAACAACACTGGTTTACAGGAGCATTAGGGGATGAAACAGCAAACAAAGTATAACAATCAAACCCATTTCGCACAAAGCAGCCAATACATAATCAAACTAAGTTGGAATACAAAACACTCATTCACCAATTCAGTTAGCAAAATATCCACAAACTACGATCACATATGGAACCAACAGAACATTATCAATTAAATTCGATTCCTTTGCTCTTGACAATTTGAAATATCAATTAAATTCGGTTCCTGACCATTCGAAATAAGAAGAAAACTAAAACCACAGAACATTCGAATCATGAGATAGAAAACTGACCTTTAATCCACTCTCTTTCGAACTTGCTTGATTGAACACTCAACAAACACTAATTGATTCTCAGTTTCGCGAGATGAGGAGAAAGACAGAGAACATTGAAGACCCTTGAATAAGAGAGATAGGCACTTTGGATTGAATTAAGCCCTCAATGTCTTCAAATCTACAATCAGGAAGACTTGAAATCAGAAGATTCTAAGAGTAAGAGGTTGAAGAACTCTTGTGATATCTCAAATTTTGAGTGAATACAGTTTGAATGAATGAATTTTCTTACCTTACTTCGTGAGTTTGGATGTGAGGCTTCCCTAAATTCTTCTTCAATTTTAGCTGGCTTAATCAAGAAGCCTATTCTTCTTCGATTCCGGCGCTCAATGGATGGTTTTGAGTGAATGGCTTCAACGATTGCTCTGACGAATTTGAGTGAAGGTTTCGAACGATTGCTCTACCGGGCGATTCTTCTTCGATTCTGGTGCTGCTCTACTGGAAAATGATTGCTCTACCATAGCCCACTCAATGGTTGAACGATTAGGGCAAAAACCAGTGAGCAGTGTTGAAGGCTTGAAGCCTTTGTCTCCAGAACGCGAATGGCGGTGAAAAATCAATTAGGCAATTTCCTCAGTTTTTCACTATTAGCTTGGCGCCTAGTGTGAAACTTTTTTCCCGGCTGAATTGTTCCAAAATTTTATTTTGTCATATATTTGTGTAGTTTCTTAATTGTTTGTTTTATTCATTTGACTAATACATTTAGATATAAATATTAAAATATTTTGTACAAATTAGCTGATTAATATAATAAAAAGTAATTATAAAAACTCTTTTTAATTTTCCACACTTAATAAGTGTAGAAATAGGTTCCTAATTTACCCACACTTGTTAAATGTGGAATCGAGAAAATTACAAATCTTATCATTTTTTTCCCCACACTTTAATTAAGTGTGGTGATATAAATGTGGGAAGATGCATTATTTTTTGTAGTGATGGGGGGAGGAATATGGTTTACATTTGCAATGACGATGAAGATAATAAGGTGGGGTGGATGATGGGGAATGGGGTTGGATGAAGATAGAAAAACGACAAAAGTGAAAGTTTACTTGCACTAGATGAAATGGCAAACATGTCTGACATTATGTTATCATGAGATAGTCTAACACAAGATGTACTGTTAAAAAAATAAGAAAATAAAAGTAGCCTAGGTTTGATGCTCCTCAATTATTAGTAGAATTTGTACTTTTTCCTTCTTTAAGGTAAAATTTGATGGAAGCATCCCAACTAGAATTGCGCGGACTAATTAACATATTACTTTGGGCTTTCTGTTCAACCCAATCTCCAAACCCTCCAAGCCGATTTTGGGGTTTTTTTCTTTATAGTTGACTTTTCTACCTCTTTAATTCTTTACATTTAAATATAAATTCCTATTTAATAGGTTGTGTTTTAAAAAAAAAACAATTAGGACTCTGGGGTGCCTATTGTTTCACGAAAATAATTTTAAAGAGATAACTTTTTTAAAATGCTCCCAAGTGCCTACTGTTTTAGGTAAATTATTTGCAGGGGTTAATATCATACAAGAAAATAATTTTTAGTGTTCAAATTCGACCCAAAATTTTCTGAAGTTTTTATTATTGACCAAAATTGCGTTCGAGGTGCAAATACTCAAAATTTTGGGCTATGTTTAGAAAAATATGCTTATATTATTCTTTGGACTTCTTATAATCATTTTATTGGTGCTAGTTATCACAATCTACTATTATATCATAAATATTACATTTTTTTGCGATTAGAGGTCCGCCATGCTTAGCAAATAATAAAGTCTAATTAGAGAGTTTTGACCATTACCTGGACTAAGTCGGCATTGGACCTTGACATTCCTCTAGCTTTTAGTTTGTTGAGATTGCTAATCTCAACCACACCTTTCTTAGGTTAGGCACATCACGATTCCATTTTGTTTGCTACCTCATACCGTAGGCACCAATATGTTTCTATATTTTGAAGGATAGTGAGATTTTAATTAAGAACCTATAATTTTTAGGACACAAGATTTGATTGAATAACATTTCCTACTAGGAAATTTCTTTTATTGAAAGCTTGAATGTAGAAATATTACAATGGAAACATTTAAAACAGGACTTAAATGGCTAAGATCTTTACAGATGCTTGCTAAATGAAAATACCCGACTTCTCTTTTACTCAAATATATTCAAATGACCGTGTCCCTTTACAACACTCAACATCTCCTTTTATGGAGGGGATGGAATACATAGGATACCCTAATGGCTCAGTAGATGCCTTGTTATAATATGCTTCATATAACTATAGTAGACTGCATTATTTTACTAACTTGACACTTAAAAAATAACACATAATGATGCAACAGCTTTTCAGAGCACTTAATGCTAATAAGATTAGTCATTCATATTGATATTCTGCATGTATTCATCTCCAATAATATCTTCAAGTCCATTATTATTCAAATAATTACCAAAATCTTCAACAAGTTCAAGATGCTCTAGTCCCATTTCTCAAATAGTTTATATAGATATTTCTTTCCTTTTTCTGATTGAAAATTTTCAGCTCCAATATCGAAGAGACAATCAAACAAATCCTCTAAAGTAGCTCCTCTTAGCTTCATATATTTGCTGAAGTCACTATGATAAGTGAAGTATATTCCCGCAATGCATCAATATTTTTCCCAATTCAATCGATGCCCACATTTGCACATAAATGTTATAAAAACTAATGGTTCTTGTTAAAGCAGGATCACTAACTGATTCTAGTTGGTTTGAAAACCATTCTTGTCATTGATCATTGATCTTCTAGACCAATTAATTGAATAAGATAGAAGGCTAGTTTGGTCTTTTCTTTTTAATACTCGATCATTGTGCAATGTACTTCAATATGTAGACTTCTATTGTATGGTAATTTAGCTGGACCATCGGGAGATGTGAAAATCAAATGAATCCTTTCGAATATACATTTTGAAACTTAATTAAACTTGAGAAGACTGGTTACTTTGGATATGAGATTTTCACTATGTAAGCTACCATTTCACATTCCGAAATTTTCCTAATGGGGCCATATAAATGGATTGAATTTGTTGAAAATCTAACATCACCAATTCTAGATTTAGTAGGAAAGAAGATTGTAGTACTTCATGATTCCCAAATATCATACGAATAATTATGATAGTAGTCGATGTAGCCTGCATACCAATTATTTGAACTATTTTTCTTGAATATAAGAACCTATGTTCACTTGAATATCATCAGGACAACTTAAGCAATTCATTTTTAACTCAAAACAGTTGAACATCTGTACTCTTATATTTAAAGAAGATAGCAAATCAAAGCGTGATCTAATTTTTGTATGAAATTTCAAAATACCCATAAGGATTCTACTCGAAGGAGAAACCCGTTATAGCAGTAACGGTATCTTATTTTGTATTTCCTCCTTTTCTGACAGAAGTTCTGCCCTGATGATCAACGTTGGTAAGTTCATGAGTTAAACTATTTGCCATCTTCGATCCCTGTATATGTTCAATAGAGAAAGAAAATTGGTTAACCCATAATTGCCAATGTAGGAGTCAACTTTGCGCTTACATATTTGATGAACTCTTTTCACAAAACCATGTATTCATTTGTAACAAGTTCGAACAAGAAAAGGTTTAATTTGGGGCTTAAAAAATTAAAAAATTTTCGATTCCCCTTATGACTCCAAGGATTTCTTTTTCCATCATGGGATAGTTGCATTCTGCTTTACTAAAACTTCTACTGCAATCTTTGTAGCATTTTTCTCCTTATTTAATTTTGAGGACTGCACTCGAGTGCTCATTGCTGGCATTTCTCTCAAAAATTAAATCGTCTCTTTTATTAGGTAAATTAAGAACGGAAAGATTTTTACACATCTTTTTGAAATTTTCAACAATCTTTGAATGACTAGGAGTCCATGTCCAACCAGGGGCATATCTATATTCAGGCCAAGGGTGTCTATGGACACTCTTAGCCTAGAGAAAATGTTAATAAGCTATTTTGAAGGAAGGTGAAATTAATATCCATGAACACTTATAAAAGGGTTCAAAAACATCATGGATATTATTAATTTAATCACCCATTCCCAAGTCCAACTCGCTTCATCTATCTCTCCCTCTCTCCTCTGACGTGAAAGAGGCACATACTGCAATGGGACTGTTGGTCCAATTTGACTAGTTAAATCACCCTAGGGAGGTGAATAGGGTGGAGATCAACATTGCACATTAATCAAAAAAAATTGCGGAAAAGTAAATGTGGACGAAACACGTGATTTATAGAGATTCGACCACGCCTAGTCCTCTATCCATGGGTGCCCCTCGCTGATGGGATTTTGAATCTCTTTCTTTTATTAGGCCGGTCAATTACACACGATTCATTAATCGTACAACCTGCGAGTTAACCCTACAACTCTAGGTGTCCTAATGTACGCGTTGCTCTCCAACCGTACTTAGGTAGTTGGCCCTCTAACTAATCAACCCAACCCAATATAAAGAAAGATAATAACTATAAGATACACTTCTTTGGTAAAGAACAAAATACCTATGCTAATGTAAGCTCAAACTTTTCTCAAATTCCTCCTCTTGATTTGAAAGTGTAGCTCTCTTTTGCTCTTGTGTTATAGTTTTTCCTTGTTCCTCAACCTTTAAGATGCTTCAATATTTATAGCCTAGGATGGTAGGGCCTTTGGTAAGTAGCTGTTGCAACCAAATCAGAACATAGTATCTCCTGCTGATTTCAAGGCCTTGAAAAGTAGTTCAAGCCCTTGAAGTTCCTGCAGTTTTAGCCATTCTAGCCACCAATGGTTGAATGACTAATTTTCCAAAATCTAACCAAATTAAGTGAAAAACATCAAATCAATAGATAGTGCCTAAGATCTTGTATAAAATCACAAAATATAATATCACAAAGATCACATATTCCAATTTAAATACTAAACTATCTCAAAGATATTATGGCACCTTATATAAAATCAATTAGGCAATACTAACATGTCAATATCCACTTAGAAATATAGCACATTTAAACATGAAGGTGGATGCAATTATAAAATAATAAACATATCAATGGACCAATCCCTTTTTGTCTTTCATCAAAACATGTCAATAAATACATTGTGAACTTAAGGAAAGTTAACAACCTTCCCTTTTTTGATGAAACACAAAACCCAATAAAAATAACGCATCAATACAATTTTGAATGACACAACATGTAAACTTACCATATACTTCTCCTCCTTTTTGTATTTCATTGAAAAGGCAGTGCAAGAAAGAGAAAGAAAAATCAAAGCACATAGAGAATATGCTCAACACATATAGCTCCCCCTTGATAAATCAATAACATATAGATATGCTCCCCCTTAATATAAGACCCATACAAAATAATATAGGGGATTAAATACTAACCAGAAAATCAATCTCATATGCTAATGCACATTGACTTCAAATTCCCGTAAGCAACATAAAGGATGCAATAAGTGATTAATATATAATAACATTAACAAAATTCTCCCCCTATTAAGAGTAAACCATGGTTATCAAAAAATCATCAAGTAATATAATTATTCCCTTACAGAAACAAGCAATATCATTTATGCAAATACTAGGGACATAATAATTATGGACGAGAATACTGAGATCATATACAACATAGTATTTGTGCGTAAAGATAATCACATGTCATAACAGTATAAGATATGATGAAATATTAATGATGCTCACATTTCAAAGATAATTAAGCAAATTAAAATTCAAAAATTTGAAAATCAAAATTTCTCAAATAGGAAGCTAATCATGCAAAGATAACATCACCTTCCATTTAGTAAGAATCCAAATATTACCATTATTTCGGGTGTTTGACATATAAATTCAAGCCTTTGAATTTTAGTTATTTACAAGCAGTAACATCCTAGGTTCTGCCTAATTTTCAAGCCCTTGGACTGTATTTCAGGGCCTTAAAATCTGAGCAATCACAAAACAAGTGAGCTTACCTTATTTTTAATTTTGGAAAACCATAACATACCATGCCATGGAGAAGCCCCAATTTTTTCTTGTCCACTTGAATTTTCAAGAGGATAAAATGCTATTAGAAATTCATTACTAGTGCCTAAATAAGGAGTTAATAACTTCCCACAATTCAAAAATGAAGCATTTTGACCATATCTTAATATTCATTTCTTCTTGGATTCAAAATTGTTAGAAGTAAGAAAAATCAATAAGGTAAAAATTTTCTTTCCCTCAATCTTTACACATTTTCTTGATTTAACACCACAATCAAGAATTTTTGAAAGTTGAAAATTTGGTGTGGTATTTAAATCATCAAAAATATAACAATTTAGAGATAAAATATTATTTGAAATCCAAGCATGGATTTTACCTCATACTTACCACTTTGGAGAATGGATGAATAACAAGAATATTTATTTTTCTCATAATTTTCAAGCAACTCCTCAATTTGGGCATGTTTGACATTATTATGTATGATGCCTTGAATTAGGTCGCCACTTTCACATTCTTGCTCTTCATATAGTCGATGATCCTCCATTTCCTCAACTAGGATTTTGAACCTCTTTCTTTTATTAGGTCGGTCGATTAAAACATGATTCACTAATTGTACAACTTGCGAGTTAACCCTACAACTCTAGGTGTCCCAACATATACATTGCTCCCCAACCGTACTTAGGTAGTTGGTCCCCCGACTAATGAACCCAACCTAATATAAAGAAATATAACAACTATAAGATACACTTTTTTGGTAGAGAACAAAATAAATATGCCAATGTAAGCTCAAACTCTTCTCAAATTCCTCCACTTGATTTGCAAGTGTAGTGCTATTTTTCTCTCATGTTATTTTTTTTCCTTATTCCTCAGCCTTCAAGATGCTTCAATATTTATAGCCAAGGATGATAAAGCCTTTAGTAAGTAGCTGTTGCAACCAAATTAGGAAATAGTATCTCCAGCTGATTTCAAGGCCTTGAAAAGTAGTTCAAGCCTTTGAAGTTCTTGCAGTTTTAGCAATTCTGGCAACCAACGATTGAATGATTGATTTCCCAAAATTTAACCAAATTAAGTGTCAAGCATCAAACCAATCAATAATCCCTAAGATCTTGTTAAGCAAATATCAAGGCAAATTAAAATCTTGTTAAGCATATATCCCTAATAATCTGACATATACTATCTCATAATCTCATAATCAAATTTGAACCACAAAATATAATATCATAAAGATCACATATTCAAATTTGAATACCAAACAATCTCAAAGATATTATGACACCTTATATAAAATTGATTAAGCAATACTAGCATGTCAATATCCACTTAGAAATCTAGCACATTTAAATATCAAGGTGGATCCAATTATAAAATAATAAACATACTAATGGACCAACACCATTTTGTCTTTCATCAAAACATATTAAAAAATACATTGTCAGCTTAAGGAAAGCTAAAAAGGCGGTTTTCAACTTTAACGAATATGTTCTGCTTTTGACTATGCTTTAGAAAGAGTATAATGTTAATTGTGTTTTTCGCTTACTTTTAACAATTCAACATTTTTGCTAATTGAATTATATTAATTCAAATTTCATCTTATTATCTAATTATAGGTATTTTGTCTAAGATTTTGTCTAGAACTTTGATGTTTTTCAATGCATAAGATGTTTTTGTGCTGAATTTTAGACTTTGTAATCAGTGATCACGAGCACTTAAATTATTATTTTGGGGAGGGGGGTTTGTCTCATTTTTTTAGTTTTTTGGGGTCCCGTTAAATGTGGATTGATCTGATTCAATTATTCAATACTTGAAAAGAAAATAGCCTAAAAAGAATATTAGTACAAAATGGACACCCTTGTTTCAAAAACCTAGATCTGTCACTGTGTCCAACTTACTTTTTGCTTGGGTTTCTACTACAATAGTTTTTCTCAATTTAGTTAAATTTTTAATGAACCATGAAGCATGGGTAAGGCATTTAAGAAACCTTTCTAATTGCTTTCTATCTTCAATTTTGTTAGGAAAGTTTTTAATTTTTTCTAGAATATGCTTTTGTGGAATGATTTGTCCAACTTTTATTCCTAGACGTAAACACTCAATTTCTTATTCAGCATAAAAGCACTTGTTCTTACCATGAATAATGCCATGATCACTAAATCTTTGAATGATAGCTAGAACTTTGTCTTTATGCTATTCTATGATCTTGTAAAAGACAACAATATCATCGATGTAAACTAGACAATATTGGTTGAGATCTTTGGCATATTATCCATTCTTTTTTGTAATATTTGAAGTGCATTTTTAAGAACAAATGACATTACTATCCACTTATAATATTCTTGAGGGGCGTTACAAGCAGCCAAAGGAGAATGCTTTCCTCATCCATTTTCATATGCTAGTATCCGCTTTTACAATCAATTTTTGAGAACCAAGAGGTTTCCTAAATTCTATTAAAAAGAATCATTTTGTTAGAAATAACCATAAAAAACAGTATTTTGTTAAGCTTTTTATAATTAATTACCATTCTAGCTTTTCCTATTTTTTCTTCAGCATGATTTCTCACTATGAAAGCAGGACTAGTGTTAGGACTTCTACTATTCCTAATTAACCCTTTATCTAATAGTTCTCTGATTTTCTTATCCAATTCTTGCATATCCTGGTGTGTATACCATTTCTTGATTCCAAGAGTAGTGTTGGGATTTAACAAAGTAATCTTTGCAAATGTCTTATCTTCGTCCTAAAATTTAAGAGAATTATTAGAGTAGAGTTCTTTGCATAATTGCTCTTATTATTCAACAATATGCTCTTTAATATATAACTCTAGTAGTGAGATTGTTAGTACTACTTCACCTTCTGGGTGATTACCTTCTTACCAGGCTACCTGCATATGAACTCAATCTTCTGATAAGTGTATGCTTCATTTAATATATCAATAGGAATCGAGTAACTATTTTATGGTGAATATGATTTGGTTTATGGTATGTGTGCATGAAGAATATAATATCTAAAAATTATTTCCAATAATTATATAATGGGAGGTTTGACCAGTAGTCTATAAAACTAGTATAATGAATTGGACTCCTTCTATTTCTATGGATAATCCTTCTATGACCTCATTGTTGTTCATTATGCTATTATAAGCTATTCTTACTTGTAAAGAATTTTTGACCTTTTTTCACATAAATTATGAAAATAAAAACATTTTTTCAAAACAAACAGAATAACCACTGTCGATGTAAGTGCACAATTCATATCTATTATATCCCTCTAAATGTTGGAATATAAACACAATTAGAATTAGTACTAGTGGCTTCATAACATATCTCGATAGTCATTTAATTAATTCATTCTTATGAATTCACTCACGAACAATCCTGATTTTGTACCCAATGGCTTTTCTATATAAACTCATGGCTTGATCTACACTGTATCTTGCGGGTTCAAAACTCATTCAACTCATTTCACTGGTCATACTAATTGTATTATCTTCTTTAAATTCTTCTTTAACTATCAAAAGAGGCCTTCTTTCCATTCTGATCTTGCACTCATGCTTCTTAATAATTGAAATTTAATTGTTATTTTCTCATTCTCATCAATTTTGGTCACATTTGTCTCATCGATTTTTGTGGGATTAGGAAAGCTAGATATCCAAGAGCTACTAAGCTTTATCTCCTGTGGGTTAAATTTTATCCTTTGAATCTTTTGTAAGGCATAGGACTTTTAAATTTTTCTACCTTTGTCATTGTTACCTTAGTCTTTGGGTCTATAGTATTATCTAATTTGTAGATAAGAAATATCCTTAGTGGGTAACCTTCTCTTTTTATATCCATCCTGCTAATTGTTTTTATCTTAAGGGATAAGAAATTTTTGATAAATTCATCTTTTAGGCTCACCTAATATCCAGGTTAGTAATTAGCCCTACTAAACCATTACACAAATTCATCTTGACCTATGTGATAATTTGATTATTAAATTTAGTAAGCCTAATATCATAGATCAAAGAATAAAGACAGATATCTTTGCCATAATATTGTAATTGTGTAATTTGAACTTGAACACTTCCAACTTGGATATACCTATATTTTCTACCCCTGTGATGCTTAAGGATATTCTCCCAATTAATGAAATTTACTTCTCCCACTTATATTCATAGTCTTATCTTTGAATCCGCTTCCATAGTTTCACATGCATGCTTATTTTTTAATTAAGGGATGAATTTTTTATAGATCATATTCGTTTGTATTATAGAAAAGATTTAATTTCTTTTGACATCTTCAATCTCATTACCTGTCATAAATTCTTCTTCTTGAAGATCACAAAGACTAATTGAGCTAGTTTTGCCTATATGACTAGTTTTTTTTCATAATGACTTTCTTCATATTCATCCTCTATTACTATTTTAACAAATGCCTTGGTTTTTTAGGGCAATGTCTAGTGTTTCTTATTTGTCAAGCTCAAAATAATCTAAACTACACAATTTTTCAATAAGTTTATTGTTCTTTCTATTTTTACATTCATTTCCATAATGTTCTATTTCTCCATATGCCCAACACTTACAGTTGTTTGTTCTTGCAGGTTAATAAGCAGTTTTTCTACAAAAATCTATGCCTTTTGGGACTTGGCTTGTTATCATACTTGCTTCTGTATTTTTCTCTCCTTTGTTTGTTAAACTTCTTTTTCTTAAAAGTTTTTCTTTTTCTTCTCTTCTTAGGTTCATTTCCCCATTGATGAGAAGTACCCTAATAGGCTAAAAATTGTTTCTTCATTTTCTTCTTTCTTTGGAGATCAAGACATTGATCATTTACCCATTTTCCTAAATAACAAATTCTAACATTTTCTTCGATAATCAAGTGTAGCTTCGATAAATTCAGTTTTAATTTCCTTACATAACTTCTTGAACATAGCAGCTAGTGTTTGTATCATTCTTAGTATATTTTTACCTTCCTCATTTAGTGAGCTGTACCGGTCAGCTGTAATGCCAGAAAAACTATGTTCGATATAATTTAGGAAATTTCCCGCAGACGATGTGGTATTCAAGTTTAGGACACTATTCATGCCCTCTTCCAATGTTCAAGTATTTCTTTTATATTACGAGTTCCGGCAATGTTTAGCATGTAACCTATTTAGCTAATTGGGGTAAGGCTACTCTCGTCAAAAAATGTGGTTTTCCTTCGGATGAACCCAAAGAAAAAGTGGGTTGTCCATCCTACTGGAATATATCTGGGTCCTATAAATGGGTATTTCTTCTAGACGATTCACTAAACTCTTCAGGTTTTGGAACAACATTTTTAATTAGATTGGATTCGACTTAGCCGATGTTTAGTTCTTTACCAATCTCAATGATTGCACTTTCAGCTACCAATTTTGCATTTGTTATGCAATTTTCTCCTAATTTCTTCTAGAGAAACAACATCAAGATTGTTTAATTTAATTAGGTTCATCTGTTGATATATTTTTTCTTCTATCTGGATATTATTTGTCTCTTCATTATTATTAGGTAGGGCTTCTTACTTGTCTACTATTGTGCTCATGAATTTGGTTAGTTCTTTTGGATTTTGTTCTCTATCAAACATATTCTGTAATTTCTCAAGGTTATATTGCATATATTTCATCCTCCTCTTCTTTCTCTACCTTCCAATAATTTTTCAATTGATTTTTCTCCTAGTTCTTTGTCAATTTTTATACCTTGCAAAGGAAATTGGTTTTTAGAGTTTTGGAAGGGATATTTGTGCTGAAATAGAATCCTAATGCCTAAATAAGGTTTTGGAAAGGACAATTGCTTCTTTACCTTCTTAACTTCACCCTTAATTTCTACTAATTCAATTTTTGATTCTAACACTATATTAGTGATATAACTTAATTGTGGTACAACTAAAGTGGTCCCTTTTGATGCGTGCGCAATATGTGAATAATTTGCTTAACTAATTTTTAACTGTCTGAAATATCTTAATTATTTTTGATCACGGGACTTTGATGCCATATGAAAGACGGCTTCGAGTAGTACTTATAAAAAGAATATCACATTCATAAAAGGAAGTTTTTAAGGATTGGGATAAGATATGTAAATATGAAGAGTTTACGATGATGGATGAAACTAAAAATAGTAAACTATTCTCATAAAATAATTTTCACATAAAATTGGACATTTAAATCTATTTTTAATAGCATGGTATCCTAATCATAATTTCAACAAAGTTTAGGGATCTGGTAGTAATGTTTTGAAAAAAAAGAAAAATGAGAATTGATCACAAAGATATGCATGTGAAATAGGACTAGATTACCACTCTACACACTAGGTCCCATAGCAAAGTCTTATAAAAAGTGGGTAAAAGGCTACTTGTCTCCATGGCCATTTCAATGAAAACAAAATTGAAGGATGGTTTATGAATTTAACAGTAGCAAAAAATGCGAGTTCGGTTAAATTGGTCATCTGAATAGGAATGCATGTACTTGAATCATATTCTACCAATTCTACATCCTAATTATTGGTCCGTGTGTGAATATGGAAGCCTAATGTCTAGATTAATTGTAAAAAGTTAGAATTTCTTATAAGAATTTTTGGATATTTTGATCGAGATGATAATGACACATGCATGGATGTGGATTCGATTTTTCGATGTTCAGACCCGACTGCATGGGTTTTTTTTTTTAATTCTAAACATCTAACACTAAAAATATATCTGTGCATTAATGTACATGTATAAACCTAATTATTCAATTGTTTGAATTTGTACAAATCTAACAGGCTCACAAAAATTTTGGAAACTGGTTCAAAATCCCACACCCAAATCTCAAGTAGTTCTAGAAAATTTTTACATGACTAAATGAACGAATATTTTGGGTGTGTTCTTTTTAGGTTATTACAAGTACTTATTGCTGCGTATTGTTGAATCATATTAAACCAAGCGAATAATTTATTTTTTGATACACTGAGGTTTCATATAATGATTTTTGAAACCCACTTTTTTAGATAAATATTTCTCGGTATATGCAAGTTTGGGTAATTAATTTTCAGGGGACAAATATTTTTGTTTCTGGTTCTCAACTTTCTAAAATTCTGAAGTGGTCCCTAATATCCAAATATGACTATTTTTACTGTTTTTTCTTCTTATAATGACTTTGCTGGTAGTAGTTATCACAATCTACTATTTATATCTTAAATATTATATTTTTGTGGTTAGCGGCCCACCATACTTAGTAAAATAATTAAAACTTAATTAGAGAATTTCGATCATAACCTAAACTTAGTCGGCACTGGAATCCAGCATTCCTCTAGCTTTGGGTTTACAGAGATTGCTAATCTCAATCCCACCTTCCTTAGATCAGGTATAACACAAATCCGTTTCGTTTTCTACATCAGACCATAGTCACTAATCAAATTTTTAATCTTTCTCAAGGATATCGAATCTTTAATCAAGAAATTATAATATTTAAGACATAAGATTCAATTGAGTAATGTTCCCTTCTGGGAAACTTCTTTCATTGAAAGCTTAAAGGTGGAAATATTACAATGGAAAGCTTTGAAGAGGGACTTAAGTTAAGATCATTAGATATGTTTGTTCAGAGAGAAATAGAAAATTCCAGCTTCTCTTTTGCTCAAGAATGCTCAAATGACCTTGTGTCTTCTCAGCACTCAACTTTCCTTTTTATAGAGGATTAGGGGTACATAGGATGCCCTAATAACTACAGTACATACTGATTTTTCACATAGCTACAGTATATACTGATAGATACTGTAACGCCCCAAATGTAATTGTGCAAGCCCCCCCCCAAAAAAAGAAAGTCAAAGTCAACCTTTGATCGAGTCAAAGTCGGTTTGACCGACCTTAACCGGGTCAAAGTCGGTGGGCTATTTATATAAGGGGGTGGGGGTTGGATTTTTTTTTTCCCACACACACACACACCCCACACAGAGAGAAAGAAGAGAGAAGAGAGAGAGAGAGAGAGGAGAGAGAAAGAAAAGGAGGAGGAAAGGGAGCTTAAGGTTTTGGTCTCGAAACAAATTCAAGGTGAGTAATTCTTGTCTTTTTCAACCTAAAAATTGAATAGGGCAAGATTAATTTGTTGATTTATGATTCGAATTTGGGAATTAATTGCAGTTATGAATTTGATGTTTTAAAGCTCAGTAGATTAAAACTCTAAATTCAATTGTTAGAAACCCATCCTTAAAAGTTGTATGTTTATTTGTGATTTTTGAATTCTATGGATGTTGCGAATTGATGGATATGTTGTGAATTCGTCCAAATACGTGCTAAATTATGGATTTTTGGGTTGATTGCTTGTATTTGGATGCGCAAGAGAGTAGAAAACTATGGTGAATTTTTGGATTTTTCAAGGATTCGTGTACTGTTGGATTTTCTGGGAATTATTGGATGCTCGAAAAATTATGAAATTTTTACTGTAGCTTAACATGACATTAGGCAACTTTTGATAAATTTTCATGAATTTTAGATGTATAGTTTATAAGTTATGCATTTTTGATCAAATCTGCCCTGTAATTTCATGCTGAAATTCAGTTGATGTTTTGAATTATTGTGGGATATTGGGTTGGATAAAAATTATAAAATTTTTACTGTAAATTGTGAGGATGTCTGAAAAATCTCTGTAAATTTTGATGAATTTTGGATGTGTATTTTAGGAGTTATGAATTTTTGATTGGGACTGTTCTGTTTTGGGTGCATGGTTTTCGGTTACTGTTTTAAATTTTGTTTTGAAGGATATTCTTAGAGAAAAATTATCAAAATATTACTGTAGATTCCTCATGGTATTTGGTGTTTTCTGGTAAATTGTTGTGAATTTTGGTTGTGTATGCTAGACGTTATGAATTTTTGAGTTAAAGTACCTTGTTCAGTGTAATTATGAATTATTTGGATGTTTAATCCATAAATTAGATATGAAAAGGCAATTGTTGAGCTTCCTAGGAATTCTGATTGTGTGAGGAAGTTTGGGAAAATTATGAAAAGCAATTTGAGTTGAATTATGATCTGTTTTAATTATGTATGCTTTGTTTTGATTATGTTTTTGTTCAAATTGTGGCATTGAACTTCTTCGAAAATACAAATGTGATTCTATGGATTATACGCTTTTCTTAAGTTATGTTTTGGGGAAAAAGGTTCATGTCTTACTTTAGGCTATTACAGAGCGTTCTAGAGCTATGGCCATAGAAGTAGTTGTCCTTGTGTTTGGAGCTATGTGAGTCGTTGGTAGGTACCTTGAGTGGGCACTGCCTGGTCTGCCAATTGACTCTTCAGTTTGTATTATGTGGGAGCTACATGGGTCCCTGGTTTTCCAGGATGTGAATGTGACTCATCAGTTTGTGATTTGAAGACCTCTACGTACTTTAGAGCGTTGGGTGCCTGGTTGGTACCATATGAATGAGTTGTGGCTGGTCCACAATAGGTTGGTACCATATGTTTGAGCCGTAGCTGGGTCACCAGGATGTGTTTGTCACCCCTACGTTGTGATGGTTCTTTGTGTGGGCCATGAGTTGATTTCCCCTAAATTAAAAAAGGGTGCATTTACGAATATGTGATATGCTATGAATTTCATTTTAGCTTGGATGTGAACTTTGGATGTGCTATGAATTTGGTTTGGCTTGGATTTGGACTTTGGATATAGATTTGGACTTTGGGTATGTTATGAAAAATGATAAGTGCATTAGGTTTGGACTTTGGTTATGTGATGAAATTGGTTTTGGATTGAATTTGGACTTTAGTTATGATGTGGAAATCCTTTTGGATTTAAATTGGGCTTTGGATTTGGAGGTGAAGGTTCATTCAAAACACCTATGAGCTTATAATTGATTTTAAGATACATTTATGTGTTTATGTGAACTTTTGTGATAACGTTGATTTGATGTATGTGCCAATTATGGTTATAGGCTGGCCGTTAGGTTGTTTCGCAGATTTTGTTTTCTTTTGGACTCTAGTGAGGACTATGAGCCCAAATGACATGATTGGTATGGGACAATCATGGTTAATTTAGCGAATAGACTAACAGCAGAGTCTGTTCAGGGACTTAAGTGAAAACGAGAGTCCTTGAATCGTACTTGGTATGGGACAAGTACGACTAAGCTACTCTAATTGCCCGTTCCATGACATAAAGATGTGTGTATTTGTGACATTTGTGAACATATTGGATATGGAAGGTATGAATTTATTTTAATTCTTGAAGCATATGAATGTTCTTATGTCACCTTGTACATGCCATATGATATGTTCTGTCCATGTGTCATGAGTTACCTGTACTGTGTGATTATGTGTTAACCGGTTAATATGCAAAGTGTAACAACGGGGAAGGTAAGGGTTATTCATTGGGCTCGAGGAGCTCATGACTTCACCATTTTTCAGGTTCTGGAAACCAAAAGGGACCACAGGAGCATTAAGAGAACTTATTTGGAATTGGAGGGCTCATTATAAGTATATGTTATGGATTATATTTAGTAAATACAGTTTTGTATTTTGATTCAGATATATGTAAGAACATTTTGTATATAGTTTAAGTATATATGCAATGTATGTTTTAGAACTACCGGCCCGAACTTTCGTTAGACTGTGATTAGAGTTTCCGCTGCTATCAATAAGTTACTTAAGATCATAGAGCCTTGTGGATGCTCCTAATTGAGTATCCACAGCGGTGACGCGCCCATCCCTTTTCGGGCGGGGCGTTACAGATACAGTACACTACTTTATTTTTCAAAGCAAATACTTGTCAAAAAAGTACAATAATGGGACAGCTTCTTTTCAGGTATTTTAATGAAGACAAGACTAGTCATCATTATTGAGATTCTGCACACCTTCATCTCTAATTATATCTTTTAGACCATTATTATCTGGATAATTATGAAAATCTTCATCAAGTTGCTTAAGATGCTCTGGATCCCATTTCTCAAATAATTCAAGAATATATTTCTTTCCTTTTGCTAATAGGAATTTTTCTGCTCCAAAATCGAAGAGATAATCAAAGATATCTTTTGAGATTGCTCCTTCTACGTTCATGTACTCTTTAAGCTCATTGTCACAGGCGAAACTAGTATTTTCATAATGCATTAATGTTTTTCCCTTTTCAATTAATGCCCAACACTGATGATAAATATTAAAATATCCAATGGCTCTTACTAAAGCAGGATCAGTAACTAGATGCACTGGTAGTTTAGAAACTCATTCTTGTGGTTGATCCTCGTGATCGTTGTAATCAATAATCTGAATAAGATAATGGACTGATTTGGCTTTTTCATTTTCATATTCGATTAACGCGCTATACACTTTTCAAATTTAGGCATCTGCGAACTGGGACTTTTGTTGAACCATCAGGGGATGTAAGAGCCCAGTGGATCCTTTTGAACATGGATTCTGAAATTTTATTAGTTTTGAGAAAAATGTGAACTTTGGCTCTGGGATTTCTATGAAGTAAAGTACCATCCGGTATTCCTAGGCTTTAAAGATATGGTCATTTAGAGATAATGAATTTGCTGGGAAACTAATACAACCAATCCCAGATATGTCAAAAAAATGGATCGTCATACCTTAAGACTCTTAAATATCATAAGAATAATGATGATAAAAGTCGATGCAGGCTGCATTCCACTCATTGAACCATTTTCTCGAATATGAGAACTTATTTTTTCTTGGATATCATAAGGATACTGAATGTAACTATCTTGTAACTCTAAAAGGAAAAATCTTTGGGCTATTGGGTAGGTAGTAGATAGTAGACCAAAATTGTGATCTACTTTTTGTATGGAATTCCAAGTTATCGATAAGAACTTTACTAGAAGGCGTAACCTGTTCTAGTAGGAATGACATTTCATTAAGAATTTCCTCCTTTTCTGACAAGAAGTCAGCTTTGATGATCACCATTGGCGAATTCTCGAGTTAGATTGTCTGCCAGAAAATTCTTCGATCCCTGTATATGTTCAATGGAGAAGGAACACTGGTTAAGCCGTAATTGCCAATGCAAGAATCGCCCTTGCACTTGGATATTTGATAAGTTCTTTTTCACAAAACCAAGTATTTCTTTGCAATCAGTTCGAATAAGAAAAGGTTTTGGTGCCAAGAAGATTAAGAACTTCTCAATCCCCCTTATAACTGGAAGGATTTTTTTTCATCGTGAGATAGTTGCATTCTGCCTTATTAAAACTTCAACTATAATATTTGCAAAACTTTTCACGTTCTTTGATTTTGAGTACTACGCTCCAGTGCTCATTGCTGGCATCTGTCTCAAGAACTAAATCATCTCCTTTATTAGGCAAATTAAGAATAGAAGATTTTTACACATCTTTTTGAAGTTTTGAATAATTTTTGTATCATTAGTGGTCAATATCCAACTTACTTCTTTCTTGAATTTCTGCTGTAATGGCTTTCTCAGTTTAGCTAAATCTTTAATGAAATCTGAAGTATAGGTAAGGCATTCGTGAAACATTTCTAACTGCTTCCTATCTTCAATCTTTTTAGGAAAATTTTCTATTTTTTCCAGAATATATTTTTGTAGGATGATTTGTCTAGCCTTTATTTTTAGGCCTAGGAACTCAATTTCTTGTTCAGCATAAATGCACTTGTTCTTACCAAGTATAATAACATGATCAATGCATCTCTGGGTGATAGCTAAATGATCATCTTTGTGTTGTTCTAAGGTTTTGGAAAAGATAAGGATATCATCAATATAAACTAAACAACAGTGATTAAGATCTTTAAAGATATTATCCATTCTTCTTTGAAATATTTGAGGTGCATTTTTAAGATCAAATGGCATTACTATCCATTCATAATGTCCTTGTGGGGCACTGAATGCAGTTAAAGGAACAATTTTCTCTTTCATTTTTATCTATCAATATCCACTTTTGCAGTCCATTTTTGAGAACTAAGAGGCTCCTTGAATTTCGTTGAAAATGACTGTTTTGTTAGGAATATAGTAACCATCAAAGACAGTATTTTCTTTAAGTGTTTTGTAATTGATTACCATTCTTACTTTTTCTCTTTTTTCTTCTGCATAATTTCTTACCATGAAAGCGGGACTGGTATGATGACTCTTGCTATTCCTGATTAATTCTTTATCCAGAAGTTCTTTGATTTGTTTGTCAAATTCTTGAATATCTTGGTGTGTATACACCACTTGTTTGACTCGGATAATAGTGTTGGGATTTAATAGAGTTATTTTAGCAAATGTTTTATCTTTATCCCAAAATTTTAGTGGATTTTTATAGTAGAGTTCCTTACATAATTTCTCTTGTTGTTGGACAATCTGTTCTTTAATAGATAATTCGAGTAATGAGATTATCAGTGCTGCTTTACGCTGTACTGGTGTTACCTTCTCACTACGCTATGTGTAAACTCAATTTTCTGATGAGTGTAAGCCTTATTTAATTTTTTAATAGGAACTAAGTGTCCATTAATTGTGAATATTATCTAGTTTATGGCATGGGTGCATAGAGAATATAATCTTTGAAAATTATTTCGAATAATCATATCATGAGAGGGTTGATCAGTAACTCATAGAACTGGTATAATGCATTGAACTCCTCCTAATTCTATAGATAACCCTTCTATGGCTTCATTATAGTTGATAATACTATCATCAGCTATTCTCACTTGTAAAGGATTTTTTGCTCTTTTTCACATAAACTCTGGAAATAATGATCTTTTTGCAAAGCATACAGAACACCCACTATCTATGTAGACACACAATTCATATTTATTATATCCCTCTAAGCATACATTTATTAGGATATAAAGGTTATTAGGATTTGTGTTGAGGACTTCATAGCATATCTCAATAGTCATGTTTTTGACTAATTCATCCTTATAAATTGATTTACTAACAGTTCTTGTTTTGTACCCAATGACCTTTCTATCTAGACTCATAATTCGATCTACACTGGGTCTTGCAGTTTCAAAACTCATTTTATTCATTTCACTAGTTATGCTAATCGCATCATCTTCTTTGAGTTCTTCTTTAGCTGATGAAGATCCTTCTTCCCTATCTGGTCTTGTACTCATGCTTCTTAATAATTGGGGTTTAATAGTGATGTTGCCTTCTTCATTGATTTTTATTATATTTTTCTTATTGATCTTTGTAGGGTTAGCGAAGCTAAATATCTATGAATGATCAATCTTAATCTTTTGTGGATTGGATTTAATCCTCTAAATTTTTTGCATAGGGGTAGGGCTCACAAATTTCTCTGCCTCTATCATGGTGACTTTAGTCTTTGGATCTATAATATTATCTAATATAGATAATTTTTTAGAATGTCCTTAATGGATATCCTTCTCTTTTCATGTCTATTCTAACTGTTTTTATCTTAAGGGATAGAAAGTTTTTAGCAAACTTATCTTTTAAACTCACATAATATCCAGGTCTACAATTGAAACCTACTGATTCATTACATAAGTTAGTCTTTATTCATGTGATAATTTGGTTATTGAACTTGGTATGCCTAATATCATAGAGCAAAGCATAGAGATCAATATCTGCTCCATAATATTGTAATGGAGTGATTTGAACTTGGACACTTTCGACATGGATATATCTATACTTTCTATCTTTATTATGTTTAATGATATTTTTTCAATTAAGGAGATTAACTTCTCCAACATCATGCTCGCAATCCTTTATTTCCAAATCTTCTTCCATCATTTCATATACGTATTTGCTTTTTAATTGAAAGATGGATTTTTAATAGATCATGTCTTTTTGGATTATGAAAAGAACCTAATCTCCTTTTACTTTCTCATGGTCACTGTCTACAACAAATTCCTTTCCTTGGAGATCACCAAGACTAACAGAGGTACTTTCCATCATATAACTTGTTTCTCTATAATCACTTTCTTCATATTCATTGTCCAATATAATTTCAACAATCCCTTTGTTGATATTTAGGAGTAGGTCTAATGCCTCATCTTAACTAAGCTCAACATAATCTAGGCTTCCCAAAGTCTCTGTATGCTTATTATTCTTCTTATTTTTGCATTCATTAGCATAATGCCCTACTTCTTCAGATGCCCAGCACTTGCAGTTGCTTTTTCCTGCGGGACAATAAGCGGCTTTCCTAAAAAATCTACGTTTTTTAGGACTTGATTTGTTATAATATTTTCTTCTATATTTCTCAGTCATCTACTTGTTGAAGCTCTTTTTCTTATAGAATTTTCTTTTCCTTTGCTTTTTAGGTTCATTTCTCCATTGGTAAGGCAAATCCCAGTAAGTTAGGAATTGCTTGTTAATTTTTTTTAGTTTTGGAGATCAAGACAATGATCATTGACCCATTTTCTTAGATAAGATATCCTTGAATCGTGGGTATCAATGGCATCTGCTGTTTTCAAATATGCAATGTATTTTTCATTAATTACGGAATTTATAGGATATGATAATTTATCATAAAACATACCAAGATTGATTTCATTATGCCCAATTTTGTAATAATATTGACTAAATTCAATAATATAATTTTTCAGATATCTCATATTCATAATTCTGTGTTATTAATCTTTCTTTGCTATTCTCTTGCTTTTTCTTCGGAATCAAATATAGCTCCAATAAATTCATTTTTAATTCCTTAGATAAATTTTTGAATATTGCAGCTGATGTTTCTATCATTCTTAAAGTATTTTTACCATCTTCCGTTAATGAATCATACCAGTTAGCTACAGTTGCAGAAAAGTTATGTTCGATATAGTTTAGAAAGTTTACCGCAGTCCATGTAGTATTTGGGTTTAAGATATTATTCATTCCTCTTTTCTAGTGCTCAAATATTTATTCTCTATTACGGGTTCTATCAAAGTTTAAGATATATCCAGTTCGGCTAATTAGGATAAGGTCAATTTCTTTATAGGTCATGGTTTTCCTTGGGATAAATCCAAAAGAAAAATTACTTGTATGTCCCGCTAGAATGCGTCTAGGTCTTAAGAAAAGAGGATTTCTTCTAGAAGGTTCATCAAATTCTTCAGGCTTAGGAATGACATTGTTAACTAGATTGATCTCTGTTTCACCTACGCCGAGTTCTTCTCCAATTTTATTAATCTTATTCTCAATAGTCATTTTACCATATTTTTTTATCCAACTTTATTCTTATTTTTTCTAAAGGTAATACATTTAGATCTTCTAGTTTAATAAGGTTCATCTGCTGATGTAATTCTTCTTCTAATTGAACATTATTAGTCTCTTCATTATCGTAAGGTAATATGGCGTGTTTATCATTAATGGCGTTCATGATCTTGTTTAATTCTTTTGGATTGTGTTCTTTCTCAAACATATTTTGTAGTTCTTCAAGAGTATATTGCTTATACTCCATCTTCTTCTTATTCTTCTTCTGCTTTTTCAGCCGATTTTTCACCTGATTTTTCTCTTACTTCTTTTTGGATTTTTATCTCTTGCAGAGAAAATATAATCTTGTTTTTTGGGTTTTGGAAGGGATAATTATGCTAAAATGGAGTACCAATATTAGGAGTAGATTTTTTGCTATGTCTAACTTTGTTAACTAGAGACAGGTGAATTATAGATAATTGCTTCTTAATCTCTTTGACTTTTATCTTAATTTTTGCTAATTTCACTTTTAATTCTAAAATTATATCAGTGATATAATTTAATTGAGGTGCTACTGGAGAAATGCCTTCTGGTGAGTGAACAATACGTGAATAATTTGGTCCAGGACAAGCAGATGATGATTGTAGCATTAATCACAGTTAGTCATAGTTAATTGGCTTAATTAATCATTAATCAACTTAATTAGCTTGATTATTTTTGGTCACGTGGCTTTGATACCATTTGAAAGAGGACGTCGAGTAGTACTTATGAGCAAAAAATCACATGCACAAATTTTTATTTTTCGAAAGTAGTTTTTGAGGATTTAGGTTAAAAGTGCAAATATAAGAAACTTAGGGTCCTTGGTGCAATTTGAAGAAGCTAAGTTTGGTCGACTTTTGATCCCAAAAAATATTTACCAAGGTTGGAGGAACTAGAAAATATTCATTAAAAAATATAGGTCTGGGAAATAATTTGCCATAACCTCGATGGTCCAAAAGATAATTTTTTTCTAAACTAAGCTAACACAAGCTGAATCATGCTGAAACATGCTTATTATGCAGAATAAGGTTACAACTAATTGTAATGAAGCCTACAAGTGTATTTATAAAATTGTTTAAATGTATATACATGCAATGTGATCTATTGTAAATGCATATCAACTTAGAAACTAGTTTTCCAAATTTATAATATAATTACAAATAATTTACAAATATATCTATTGTTTGAAGTTGCTAGTATTAACACGAAAATTTCTTGTATTAAAATGCAATGGATAATGGATTACATCAATAGCTCAATCTTGAAAAAAATAATTATATTTAGAATTACCAAAACTTTTCATTCGGGTACTTGTT